>JAHRHJ020003446.1:0-166237 GCA_019776745.2 Taxus chinensis | reverse complement strand
TGGCCAAACTTGAATGTTCATTCCTTGGATCCCTGTCTGATATAATAACAAAACTCTGGTACACCATGCAACTAAAAATTTTGTGTACGATCTTTTTGCCATGCACTGGTGAATCATTCCTTTAGATTTCCAATCGATGAAATGAGCTAACTTTAGTCAGTTTATCTACAACTAACCAATAACATCATGTTTATTCCTGGACGGGTATCCTTGGTACAAATCCATGGTTATTACGTGCCATTTGTACTGCGGTATGCTATGATGATATAACAGTCCAGCCTGGTGGCATATGGTTTCTGCCTTAACCCGCTGACACTCCAAACAATGGGTTCACAAAATTATGACTCCTTTTTTCATACCTTCAAAAGATTTGCTGTTCATATCAGCAAGCATCTTTGTGATACATTGGTGTCCAGAGAACGGTGAATTATGAAAATTCCACTAACAACTTCTTCTTCCTAAGTCTTCAGCATAGGTACCATATACCCTGTTTTCATAACGCAAGATCCTTATTATCAAATGAAACCTTTATACCTTTCCATCCTTTGGTTTCTACAGCAAGTGCTGCTTCACCTGCAGAAGTAATTCAGATTCTGAGGCACTCTTGCCTCCTCCCTTGAACTGAGTTTCTTAATGTTATAAGAGTATCATGTGCCTCGCCTCCTTCGCTTAGAGCATCAGCTACTCTATTCTCCTTCCCTTTGATATAACTTATCAAAGTCATATTGTTAAAAATTCTACCACCTTCTCGTCTGGCATTCAGATTAGGCTGAGTAAAAATATTTCAGCCCTAAGTGTATCATTTTTCAACGTAAAAGTTTTCCTAGAAAATGTCTCCAGACTTGAAGTGCTGAACACTGGCAATGCAAGCTCCAAATCATGAGGGGGCATGTTCAGCTCATGTAACTTGAGTTTTCTACTTTCATCTGCATGACTTTAATCATTTTGTAGTCAAACCCCTCCAAGGCCTTCCCCGGAAGCATCCGTTACAACAGTAAAATTCCCATAGGGTCTGGTTACAGCTAATATAGGTGGCAGAGTCGAACTGGTCTTCTCAGACTTTTGAAAGCCGCTTCGCACTTGTCGTTCCATAAGAATTTTCTTATCCTTCTTCCTGCAATGAAGTTATTGGTGCAGCTACCTTAGAAAAGTCCTTTACAAATTTTTCTATAGTACCTGCAAGACCATGAAGCTTCTTACTTCATGCACTTCTTTGGCGCAGGCCACTCAGTTTATTGCCACTATTTTGAAGGTCTACAAGCAATTCCTTGCTTTACTTATGACAGACCCCTAGTGAACTTCTGAATCAAAGAAAGAACATTTGGATAACTGTACCATACAACCTTCTTTTTCTAGAATTTCCAAAACTAATCTTCCAATGCTCATTGTGCCTCCTCACGCTTTTAGAATAAATGAGAATATCCGTCCAAGAATACAAGTACAAACTTGTCCAGATATTCTTGAAAAAATATTATTCCACATTAAGTATCATAAAGGCTTCGGGTGCAATAGTTAATCCAAAGGTAGAACCTGAATTCATAATGTCCGTACCTTGTTCGGAAAGCAGGTTTTATGAATGTCTTCTTCTTTAAAATCCTTAACTGATGATAACCAGATCGAAGTCTTCTAGAATAAACCACTGCTCCCCGCATCTTATCAATTAGATCTCGATCCTTGGAAGTGGATATCAGTTCTGCTTGATGTTCTTTATTACATCCGGTAATCAATACATCAGCCTAATGTTTCCATCCTTTTTTTTTCACAATATCAACAGCGGCACCCCAAGGTGCAAACACTTTGGTCTAATCAAACCTTTTTGTCAAAAGTGTTCATCAAACTGTCCTTAAGCTCGACGAACTCTCTAGTGTCATCCTATAAAGGTGCTTTGGACAATAGGTTCAGTTCCCGGGTGGATTTCATGGTGAAGTCAAAATTCCCTCTTGGGTGGTAACCCTGGTAATTCTTGGAAAAACATCCCTGAAACTTTGTAACAGAGGAATTATCCTTCATGTAAACATCCTCTTCTTCTGAAGTTCAGATATCTTTACCGCATTAAAGATACATCCTTTTATTCTTGCCTTTTTAGCTCAATATCTGACAATTTTTCGAACTGAAATTTCCCGTTTCAACCCCCCCCAACCCCTTGAAGAATTCTCTCTGTTGATCCAGTGATCATCTAAACATTTTAGTTCTTTTCATATCAATCTACCTTTGCCTTAGGTTAGCTAACCACTTGACACCAATGACAATGTCATACATCCTAAAGGTGTCACAGTAGATATCAACTTCGTGGAAAAGTTAGGTAGGTCAAGGACTGCCCCCAAAAGACACATACTCAGCGGTAGGGAACAAAAATTATTACCATACTGTACAGTCCCAAGATTTATCATTTTTCCAAGCTTTTTTCTTTAAGTTTAGAAGCAAGTTTTATTAGAAATAAAACATGCAGTAGCTCCTGTTCAAAAAGAGATGACATGTGGGGTTATGCCAAATAACTTACCCGAACTTCTATAGGTTTTTACTCTTTGCTTTTTCACTTTGCTTGTCTGCTACTGTGGTGGTCAGGCGATGTATCTTTTGCTGCGTATTACGATCATCCCTTTCCTTCTTCAAAGGGCATTTGATTAACGTCATAGTGGGTCCTTGCCCCTTGTAGCAGCCTCTATATTGCCCTTGTTAGGGCCTCAAATTTCCTCGCAGCCTTGTTTGTAATTGTCACGTTGCCGTCCTTTATAGGGTCTTCTTGCCCATATTGTAATTGTTAACGTAGAATTGTATTCTCCTGTATCCCTTCATTCCAGTTCAGGCTTATTTATCTACGCTTTCTTATTGTTAGCGGGTTTCTGTGTTGTGGTGGTGTTTTTTGGGTTTATTCCTTGGAAACTTACTCTTGTTTTTCCAAACTTTTTTTTCATGGCCCTTTTACTCTAGTGTGCAAGAGAGGGTTTGAAGAAAAGTGTTTGCAAAGTCTTCTTTCCGCAACCTACTCCTGTCTTTTATGAGCAAGGAATAGGCCTTTAATTTTCTGTTTCCTTTGTTGGCCCTGATGTGGCCTTTTCGAACAACTGCCCTTACTCCTCTCCTTCCATTAAGTGGTTGGAGCTATGAACCATCAGATTCAACCTCTTCGCCCTATTCACGTGTATTCATCCCATGATGAATTTTCCTTTCCCGAATTCTGAGGTTCACTTCTCGTCAGTGGGTGGTGGAGTACTGCTTCTCTCAATGGGTACGGTTGGGTCGGCTACGTTCCTTCTTGTTGTAAGGGTCCTGGGGCGTGGGGCTTTTCCGTTTAGAATTTTGCAGTTACTATTATTTGTGCTGCCTGAGCTCAGTTCTTGAAATTGTTTTCTGTCGATTTTCTTTCTCTATGTTTGGTGTTGGGGGGGGTAGTAGAATATTGTGGGCAGCCAACGTTGCGGGCTAAAGATTTGTTGGTAAAATAGGCCTTTTAAATTGATCCCGAATGTTAAGATTGGTTCTCATCACTTTGTAGTTCGAGCTTTACGCGGATCCACGCGTCGGAGGGGATGATTTCGTGTGGGAAATAGCGATAGGCTGCCGCCAAAATAGACTTTGTTTCCTCTGAGAAGTTCCTTTATTGCAAAGTACTTCTCCCATTTCTCGAGGCCAGTTCTCAGCTCCATCGTCACCTTATGTGGTGCCAGAGTTCATACTTTAGAGGGGTGGTCTTATTTTACTTTTAGATCATGTAGTGATTTTCTGCTGCCAATCTAGAGCCTTTTTGTTTTCGGGTTTGGACAGGTTGCATTTACTGCATTTTTAAACATCAAACACCCAGATTTGGGTTGTTCCTCGGAGGATGGGTGGGCCTATTGTTCAGCATTTCGTTTCTTCAGCCTCCTGCATTCCCCATCACCCCATTGTCACCTTCTGCTCAAGTCGGGCATGGGCAAGGCGATCTTTCTTGTGTCCAACAGGGGCATTCAAGGATGTCTCAGCTAATTTCGGTGGGTTGTTGGCCGGTGGTGAATATACGGAAGTGAAGATTCGAATACGGAAGGACTTAGGGAGGGCCCTGCCCTCAGTGAAGGGCATTGATTCGAAGTCGTTCCCGCCTTGTTCGAACCCATTTGTTCTGGTCGAGAAAATTTTAAAAAAAAAAAAAAAAAATAAAAGTTTGGTAGCGGGGGATGTGTTTGACACAATAGGGCCAAGAGCTGCAACCTTGCAGCTCTGATACCAGGTAACATCCTCATTTTAGAATACCGTAGAAAAAGTGAATTTTTTTTTTTGTTTTTGAAAATTGTGCATCCTGGTCTAAATACATAATTTTAGAACCTCACAATCAAATAACCATTCGTAATCAACAACCATATGCAGCCTGTAATGACTCGGAGTACCTCCTATCTATTCATTCCAATGACTCGGTAATCTACGTAGTCTATTTCATGAGTATAGAGTTGCGTATTATGTAACACATGGTTTGTGATGGGCTTATTTTCACTCTTGGCGGTTCTCTTTCCCTATTCTGGGATTTCCAGAATGCTCTGTCCAAGGAACCTCACTGAATAATTTTTACCATTATGCATAATAATCTGCAGTCGGGTTGGTCTCCCTTAGACTAGGTGGAATTATAGGACAACCATTCAGCAGCTTGCGATATTTTTCTTTGGCCAAAGATTTAAACATACTGTTTAGTCTCTGTATTCCTTAACTGGGCATATCTCGCAATCGGAATACCCCTGGGGTTTCACGTGCCCGTCTTTATGTATTGAGAATTTCTTATATCTCTGACTTCTGTCATCCTTTTTCCTATCACACCTCAAACTTATCACTCGGAGACAGATTAACAAGGTGGAGAATGATTTAGATGGAATGCCCACGAGGATTAAGGGAATTGATGAAAATAGCTGTGTTCAACCCTAGTTTACAGTGTTGTCAAGAATACCCTGAATCTCCTATGGCAAGCCTTATAAACGTGACCCATTCCTAATCGTTTCCCCTGAGTAACTCTTTCGAGATCAAAGTTTAGCAATCTTAGCGATCATTTCCAAGGGTTGTCGTCATAAGTCACTCTGCATTGTTGTCTAACTTTTCGGAACAGATCCTAATCTTCTCGGAGGTACAACCACCCTGCAGTGACTTGTGCCGTCACCTTAAATCCGCCTCGAAAGATCTACTAATAATATGCCATTAGAGCACGTTGAGTTTATAATTTACATTAAAACGTTCCCTTAAGGTTAGCCTTTCCCAATCCCTGGATTCCCTCATCAAACTGTAGGATGACCTTTCTCATAAAACCATTACTCAGAGGAGTTTAGCAAGGCCAAGTTCTCATCAAGGAGTTCATCGAATATACATAATTTCTAAAACAACCGAATTTGGTCAATATCCTAAATTTCTTCACGATGATAGTTCCATCTGAAACCGCCATTATATTTATATCAGTTCGTCATAACTGACTTTTATCAACCTAATTAGCATCAAATATATATGATTCAGAATCCAATTAATGTGGTCCTGTCATAATAGTAACTAGGGATTAATAACTAATATTCAATTTTTTTAGCGTTCTGTTTAGGTTATATTTTTTAAAACCCATCTCTTCCAAAAAGAACAGTTCCTATTTTTCAATTTTGCTTATTGGTAGAACAGATTAGAACTACTACAAACACTCATAAAAATTTCCAATCCCTATTCTTGTAACTTTCATTCATTTGACGTCACAAAGTCTCCAATTCATACATGATAACCAATCCCCTCCGTATAGTTACCTAAGAATTCAACAATCGACTAAGTAATACAAACATAAGAGCAAATACTTATTCCATTCTTTATCAGATCTATAAGATACATTTTTTACAATCAGCCTACCAATACAATTGCTTGCTCAACGGAAAAAGGACATCTTTCCTCATATAATACTTTGAGAATCTACTGAATTCTAACTTAAAATAAAAATCTAAACAATCTGATCATCCTCAGATCTGCATCTTTTACCCTCACGGCAACCATCTGCAAAAATGTCAACATGGGTCAGTTTGAATGAACTGAGCATGATCAGCACTAACCTTTAAAACAATTACAAACATCAATTGTTTTCATTAAACACCCCTGTTAAATGAAATCAAATCATTAGAACGTTAGTGATCAAGAAGAAAAATGCATCTAACCAACTATCCATCTGAATCCAAGGATAGCAACATCAGACGGATTATATATTCAACATAATACAAAAATAACCTATCATGATTCCATCAGCATTGATAGAACAATTCCAAATGTTCGATAAACAATTATTTCAACCTATACTTTATATCAGAAGAGAAATAAACAAATTGTACATGTTTCCCTCTGAATTAGCTCATGACTGTACAGTCTTTTCAAAAGCAAGGCATTCACCTAATACTCATGCAAATAAATCAGTCGAGTCCCTCAATCAGCACTCTGTTTTGTTAAAACTTAAAGTAAAGCAACTACAGTACAGTAACCCTCTTGCCAAACAACGGGTGTCTATCTACCAAGCCGACTCAGTATGACCTTGCGCAAAGAAGCGACAGACAAGAAGATAAACACTGAAAGGCTTTTTAGACACAAGGTCGAATTCAAAAGATCTCCTTTGTTATCGCAGTCGACCCAAAGACTCATGATCATTTAAGCATGACCATTTCCCTACGACTATTCGAAGGGATTTTTAAACGAAACTCCCCAGCAGCATGCACATCCAATCCAACTGGAATGTAGTCAGAAAGAAAACATAACATAACCATAACTTAGTCACTTCTAACGCATCCAGAGGTTGAAAGTATGGTATTCAGACGACCTACTTCATAGAAGCCAAAATTCATGAAGTCAAGCTTATTAAAGAAACCAACAAAGCCAAGAATGTACATGTTCATACTCAGGCTTTATACGGAAAACAGTGACATAGATTACCATTCGAGGAATTAAAACTAAGTCCATAAACAGTTATTCACAGTTTAGCTTATCCAGAAGCTGACCAGCAAGATATCTTCCCTACTCAACAGAACCCAACAAGTCAACAAACAAAGTACACCCAACAGTTATAATTTGAAGCAGTTAACAATGTTTATCTATCAAGAATTCAACTGAGTCCCAACAACAGTAAACAAAATACATAAAAAGATAATGATTCCATCCATGCCAACATTGGCAAGCCTTTAAAATCAGGTTTATACAACAGCTATATAATGATTTAGTAACAAGAAATCCAACGGAGCCCGGTATTATACTATATTTGCTCCAAGCTTACATAGAGTGGAATACATATTTAAATGCCCAACTGAGTTTGAACCACAAATTCCTTGTAAAACGAAAGTATTCATTACCAAATAAACAGAAGTCGCCCTTACCTGTTACTCCAACAAGACCTTAGACAAAGCAATTTCCAACATTCAAATATATATATATATAGCTTACCACAGTGGCCCAATTTCATACGAATCATTTTAATGGACTCTACAGAGTCATTCAAATAAAATACATATATCCATATTGTATACTGTCAACGGGTTGAATCCCATTACCACAATAAAAAGGAAAAACAACTTCCATAGGTCGTAATGACTACTGTAAACAGTAAGTTACCTCATCCCAAACAACTTTAAAGACAAAACGAAACCCAACAAGTATCAATAACCATCCCATCAATGACCACGACAGAGCTTACAAGGTTCTTTTAAACTGAATAATCAACAAATGTCCAGCAGTTTCCCTTCCAACAAGTATTCACAACATGCATCGACGACAAAATCAACAAGCATAACAGTGGCCTGTACCCATCACAAGATAATTTATGGGCTCTCGCCGAGCAGGCCGAGCATACATTCCTTTCATATATTTCGCATATTTAAGCCAGAATGCAAAACACAAAGAAATAAAAGCCACAGTTTGATTTTAATAAACCCCATCAAGGAGATAAAAGAAAAATCGAACCAGCATGAAGATACAGTGTCAAAATCACACAAGACATCCAAAGAAAATCCTCTATTCCATAAATCATTTGAACAGAGTTTTTCTAATGAAATCATTTGAAGAAGAGCAAGATATTTAAAAGTTAGGGCCTAACATGCCTGGGTATTTGTTTCAATTTCTGAAGCAGACCACTGAAAGAGCTCGACTTTCTTTTCCTTTTCCAAGTTAGAGCGACCAACAAAATTTTTCTATCTCCATGACATATATATTTTCCTTGCAGAGAAAAAGAGCTAGATACGCTCATACTCGCCATGCAACACAAAGAAGACTGGTGTGAAGAACCATGTGAACAGGCAGAAGGAAAACCGAAATTCGTGGATAAGCCAAACAAAACAACAACTTTCCAATTTGCATGCCTTCTCATGAATTCCGAGCTCAACTACCGAGCTCATTAATTGCATTTACTCCAAATTTCCCCTCCCAAACTCCACTGCCACCGACCTCCAAAGTTGGCGATAGACAAATAGAATTTCAAGGACCATTTTCAGGTTTGGCGACCTGCCACGTCGGCTCAGTTAGCCGTTTCTAAAACCTCCGCCAATACCTGTCCTTCATACTTATCCTTTGCATTAAATAACATAGAAACTTCCGCCCATGGTTCACAATCCCCTCCATATGGTCCCCATAATCCTTGCCCAATAGTTAGGTTAGTAACTTAGGTTAGAATTTAGGATAACACCTAGTCTAACTTCATAGAACATAGATACTAACTTAGGACACTTAGTTCTTAGCCTAGGTCTAGGTTAGATTAACACTAATCTAACCCCTAGGTTAGGTTTAGTTTTAGGTTACTAACATTAATAATTTCAGTTAGGTCTACATTCCGTACACTCAGAAAAAGACCTACAACATGCATTCTTGAACAGGGTTAGCTCCTGTTCTGCCTTTAGGCTATAAAATTATATGAAACCGAATTATTACCTGGTCCACGATCGAGACCTTCCAGATTAACTTCGATATCAGGAACCAATCCATTTCACATGATCAACCTGAGTTATACTCCGGACTAGCTTATTCAATGCTTCTGGACCTTGCAACCTATTCAAGGTCTATAATTTTAATTCATCACGAACAAACTAAGCAATACTTGGATCAATTCCACTGGATCCAAGGCTAGGTCTTATAGATGGATAACTCTCTGATTCATCCGAGATCAGATTAAACTCAGATACACAATGAAAGAAATAAACAGTGTCTAATCATATTCCGACTCAGTCAAAGATCTGCTATCTGCCAAGAAGATACAATACATATCAAGCATGATTTTCTCAATCAGGAACACATCCTTTGTACAAAGAAATCACATATCAACACTGGTATGCTCAGGAGGAAGTAACAACAGTTATGGTGGTTACACAACCTAACAACTACCCGATTCCCTCTTTTCGGGTTTCATAGGGTGTTTTGTAGTTTTCAAAACCCGTAGTGTATCGAGAAGTTCAAGGTGTCGGGTATTTCAAACATTCTGGCATCCTCCAAAGATAGCGGGATTTCTAATCTTTCCGACATCTCCAGTGTGTCGAGTATTTCAAACTTTTTGACATCTCCAGTGTGTCGGGTATTTCAATCTTTCCAACATCTCCAGTGTGTCAGGTTTTCCGAAGTGTTCGACACCTTCTGATCTCCGATACTCTCCATTGTTTCAAGCCTCTGAGATTTTCAAGCAGGTCTTCAAACCTGAGGTGTCTAAAAATCAGAAGTAATCAGTTCATTCCTCCTTTGAAATTCCTCATGTCGGATCCTGGTTCATCACAAGATAAGACTAAAAAATTAGAGAGGATGAAGTAAAAATTTAGGAAGGTGGAGTCTCCCTCCTACATTGATTGAAATTACGAAATTTGGGATACAGAGCTCGGAAACATAGATATGGAAGACTTTTGGAATAGAGTCAAGAGTTCTTCCCAGACCCCATGGAGAAATCAGTAGTTGGCAGTGGTCTTTCTCTTGTAGTAGGTTTCCCTATGTCTGCTCAGTGCCCCGAGTTCATCTTGGCCTGTGCTTCAAAATATGACTCTGCTTCTCGTTCTGTGAAAAACCAGGAGGGAGAGGTCGGAATCAAGTTAGACAGAGGTTAATTTAATGATATTCTCAAGCTGCCTAACTTTGAGGAGTATGGAGATGTAGATCTCAAGTCAGCACAAAAAGCTTAGGACAATGATCAAGAGGATTGTATCAAACACGTGAACAAGAATTTCCTAATCAAAGCCAAGCCGACTGTTTCCAGGTTCCCAAAACTTGTTCCTAAATTGATTTCATCCAGGAAATCAATGATATCATTACTCTGTTGAGTCAGGTTTTTGGTTTCCCCGAATCAATGTTTTCAAGGATGGATTGTACCAACTCATGATCATTATTAAGAAGAATCAACAGGGGATTGATTGGGGTACTCTTATTAGTAACGAGATAGATTCTCAGATGACAATAGTCTTGGCTACTAGGAAGTTTTATATGTCCTCGTATGTCACCTATGCAGCGGCCGGCATGAGGAACTATCCTAGATTGGATAAAAGGGGAACAAGACAGTGGAGCATGTTTATCGGTATTTTCCTCAGCTAACAAGAAAAGGGTCTTAAGACCAATTCAGAAGGGTAAACGATGCCTTATTTTACAAGAACATCTACAGGTGAAACCCTGAACTGAAGAAAATGAGAGTCTCTGATGAGGCATGGGCTGAAGTTTCAAAATGGGGTTGTGTCTTCCTACAATTCAAGAAGTTCACATATCTTCGAGTAGTCATGTACCCAGGAGATCCTTTCCATTTTCCCAGATTATCCAGGGGACCAAAATAATCTTGATGGAAGTTGGTCAGGCAATTGTTGGATTTTCCACAATTCCAACAGAGTAAAAAGAAGGCCGCGTGTATCTTTCCAAAATTTCTATTGGAAGGTAACTTGTTCAACGGTGGTGAAGGCCAAGAACATTGTACATGAGCTTCAAGACAAGTTGAAAAAGCACATGAAGCCCAGAGACGGGTTTAATTTTTGAGGAGTCCTTAAGTCATATGGAACTCTGCACCCGCACGTACCAAGCATAGAAGACATCTGGATTGATTTACATGATGAGGTTGTTGTCCAAAGAAAAGATCACAGTAGGTTGAAACTTGCAGATATTTAGACACTCGAGCTTGTTGACATACCAGAAGGTACTGGTGACAATGAAAGTATTTTGCACCCTTCCTATGATGGATTGAATGAAGATCAATATGTTTTCCCACCTATTGATTGGTCTATCGATGAAAAAGCCTCCATTATAGATAGATCAACCCTAATTCTTTCACGCACCAAGGCATGGCTCACCTCTTGGGGAATGAGTTTCAAAGAAGATAATTTTTCAAAGTTGGTTGATGTAGAGGTGGGGCCCTCCAAAAAGGAAAAGGACAAAAGCTCTTCCAAGGGACCTATAAATGTCAAGTTTTTCAAGAAGAGAAGAGAACAAGAAACCCCTTCAATTGTCACTCCAGTTGAAACAGTGAATGTGCGAGAATCCCCAACACCACCAGAAATAGGAGAAATTTTCTAGGAAGAGAGAAGTAAGCCAGCCCCTAGTTTCACCATTTGCTGACTGCCCAACTGAAGTGTCCTTATCTCTTGCATCCCAGGATTTAGCGTCAGGATCTGCGCTTCCTACTTCACAACCAATTCTACCTCCTCTTTCCCCATCCACTTCATTGGTCATGGCCAATATTTTCTCTAGAATTTCACCCCTCTCTGCTGGGACCAAAGCAACTACAAATATGGCCCCTCTTGTGCCTCTTTTCACTGAATTTGCTACCACACTGGTGGACTGTCCCTACTCCATCAGTGGATCTCCCTCCCCCTAAAAGTATGATACTAACTTTTACAACAATGGAAACTCCCTTTGGCATGCCTCAATGGTTACTTGAGAAAAATATGAGGAAAAGGAAGGTGGTTGTATGCATACCAATCTTTGATTTTAGTTCACTCAAGGCTTCTACTGCTAAATCAGCCAAGAAACCCAAAATAGTTTTAAGGGTTTTAGTGGATGCTTTGAAACATAAGTTTGCAAAGATCACCACTCCCATGACTACCAAAACCAAAGAGGATATAACGGCCTCTGACTATTAGATAACCAAGATGGATCTAGGAGAAGTAACAACAGAAGGAGCACAACAGGATGCATGAGATGCTATGAACGTGCTATGCCAGATATTGAAGGAAATAAAAGACAACAGGGATAAGCTTAAAGAGAAGGTGGAGCAGTTGACTGAGGTATTGCTTAATCTCTCAAAACCCCTTGATTCCATACCATCATCCTCTGATGCTATCAAGTTTGACTTCTCATCAGTGCCTGTAATTGATAAAATTAATGAAAACGGAGGGTGTTCGATGAATGGGGCCCAAAGGCTGCTCCAATAGGGGAAAGAAGTGATCCAAGATACCGTAGAAGTTTATCAATCTTTGGGGAATATACAAAGTGATGGGGAAAATATGGATGATGATTTCTCTCAAGAGATCAGACACCTTGATTTGACTTTCGAAGCTCTCCAGGTACTGAAGCAAATCCCATCACGCATCTTGGTAGAAGAAGGTGTTATCCCACATGTGGATAAGCATTTCCAGCTAACCAAAGCCATCAGGTTCAGGGTAAAGATTCTCAAAAAAGCTTGTGGTAAATTGAGAGAATCAAGAGAGCAATTGATTGATGGCAAGAGTGACCTGGAAGAAGAACTGCTAAAAATATGTGTAAAAGTGTCAGGTGGAAACTCGAGCATCCTACCAGCTGATGATCTTTTCAAACAAATCCAAGAATCAATTCAGCATGAACCAACTCATGGATTTGGCATTGAAATCATTGACAGGTTTGTAAAGGTTGAACATTCTTTGGAGGTCTTGAGAAAACTCAACAAAAGATTGAGAAAGCTTCCTGGTGATGCCAGTGACACTCATGAAACATGTGAAGTCTTGAGTGATCATTCCACTGTGCCTGATGAAAATGAGATGCAAGGTATAATCCAGAAGTTCCAAGAATTTTGGAACAAACATGCTTAGTTAGAAGAAGAGAAAGATGAGAAGAAAAAGATGAACGATTTAGACTAAGTCTTGATGCGATATGTCATTCCAATCTTGAAATTGACATGTCTTTTTCATTTTGTTTCATCACATAGGAAGTAAGTTTTGAATTGGTCTCCTATGTGAGAGTCAAGCAAAATAGGACTCTTGTTTAAAAGACTGTTTTATAGGGTTTGTCCTATTTTCTCTCAACTATTTTATTATAAATAAGGGGATGTACGTACATTCCAAGAGGTTGAGATTTTTGGAAATATTGAGAACTATTGTGAAGATGAAAAAACTTTGTATTTCTTTAAACATCTGAGGAATAGAAGCTGATGTTATTTTGCAAACTTTGTGTTGTGAGATGTATCTTTCTTAAGCTATTCTTTGTTTAGCATCTCGATGATTCTAATCATTTCAAACATTACATTTGTTATCTAAAGCTCATATGGTTATTTCATGCTTTGTGTTTACTCGAAAGCAAATACATTCCTCTCATTTCCTTTCCATTGTGTTTCTTCCATAATAATAATTTCTAACCCATTCCATTTATAAAAGCAATATCTTCACCCGAGTGTGGATATGGATTTCGGGGATTCTATCCCAACCCTCATGGTTAGATTAGTGTGAAATTGTACACATTATTTTCTATGTGTGTTTTAGATTAGTAATAAACAGGAAGCCTCACCTGTCTTGGAGGAGGGATGTAATCCCATGTACTATGGTTGAACCCCATATTTTGACTTGACAAATACCAACCAATAATTTTTGCGACTCCGCTGGGGACTACGGATTAATAGTATAAAGCTTATCCTCTTGGTGTCTGGCGACTCTGTATTTTCCTTATTTTTAACAATATGTCTTTCCCAGTTTAAGTTGGCCAGAAAGATCTTCAATCGGTCCCGTCAAGCCTGGGGTGAAATTGATCCACTCTTTGAGTTACTACAACAACACAATTTCAGTCTTTTGCCCAACAGCATTATTTCTAACCGAACCAGAAGTTCTTTTCCTGTTCAGAGAAACCAGATCCCCGTAGAACGTGACATGTCTGTAAACTTGTCACATGTTATTCTTGTCTGACACTCAGTCCCCATATGCACTCTTTTCAGAAGGATAGGCAGCACAAGTTGTGCCCTGGGGCACAACTATTGGTCCTCTTTCTTTAACTCCACCATTGCACAAGTTACCAACATGGATCATGTAAAAACATTCCCAAGTTCAATGGTGATGGGAAGAAACATCCTGATGAACACATTGCATATTTCTTTGTGTAGCAGCGGTGTCCTTGGAGTAGCTCCGAAGCATGTTCTGTTTGACTCTTCGTTTGAATGAAAACGTTGCATGGTGCAGCACAGATGAAGGTTTAATCTTCCAAATGATGCATCACAAACGGGGACTCTCATTGGACTAGATTCGAAGCCACATTTAAAAACCAGCCCGAAGATTCTCGTGATTTGTTAGCATAACTTACCCTATGAAGAAGAATCACATGAACCACATGCGGTACTTCATGGAAAAGTCTAACAAGCATGATCCAAAGGATCTAGAAATAGCTGTACCTACTCCAAAAAATTAGAAATGCTTCTTCAGTAACACTCAGCCTCCCGATGTGAGCTTTCTATTAAGAAGGTCGGCTATCCCAAATTTGGCTATCGCTCAGTCAATAGCTATTGAAAGAGAGGATGATCTCATTTTTGCTGGGGAGAACAAGAAAGATGTACCCAAACTAAAAAATCAAGGTTACTTCCAAGGTAATACTGATCCTATGAGTCAAAAGTGGCTAATGATTTGATTGCTTAAAAAAAAAAATGTCCCCAGCAGTGTGAGACCATGTTCAATCTAGGGATGATCCCAGATGGAATTCAATAACACAAATGGTGCGCCTTTGAAAGAGTAGGGCCGCGGTTAACCCCTTCTAACCAAGGACTGGCGATCAAAGCCCCTCCCATTAACTGCCAGTAGAAAAGTTGAAGAAGAGGAAGAACGGAAGAGGAAAGAACCAGATTCCCCCGAAGCTTTGAAGCTTTCAGGGCATACGTTGATGAGTTATGATGATTCAGCTAACAACTCAGCATTGGGTATTTGAATAACGAAAGACGATGATGGGCACAGATGGCCAAATCATTTTCCATCTTCACTCGATCCCAATCTTAGAATAAAAGTGAAAACCTCTTGAAAGCCCTAGGATAAGAACAAGGAAACCTCTATGTCCATAGTTAAGAGAGGTGCTCCTATTTTAGTCGGCAAATGAAAGAGAAGACCCCAAAAAGGTCGGTCACAACTTTCCTCATTTCTTTTCCTAAGGTAGTCCCTAGCGCAGCCACGTGATTAAGAACAAAACCACTATACCACACCTTCTTATACTACTTGTGCATTATGATCATGGCAAAAAGACACAAGATCCACCATGTCATAAGTCGAATACCTTCAGTCAAATCCTAACAGTTTGAAAAAATCTCCAAAGCATTAAAGTTAAAGCCAACAGTTCCACACCTCTTCAAAAGGTTTTTTTTCACAAATCTATCAATCCCACCGTCAGAACATCTGACCTCTACTTCTTCTTCAGGAAAATATTGAACCAGTATTTTGTCTTGTTAATAAAATGGGTGTTGTAAATAGCATTGCATCATCGGATCAGGGGCCTTCGACAATGTTATGCATGTAATAAAAGCAGCCCATGCCTTAGGCGTAATGTGACTAAGTATATGGACGGTGTTATCCATGGGAGAACAAGCAAGTAATCCTTGATGGTAAATCAAAGAGCACAGTTTTGTTGTTGCCTCCAGAGAAGAGAGTGAAACATGACCATTCTAGGTGCTGACATCTGAGCTTACGGGATCCTCTTGGGTAGAGTTGTATAAAGACGTCAGAGGACCGAGATTAATATGGATTGGACCAAGGTTAGGGATTACAGTCAACGGGGTTATTCATGTTCCCATCGAGCCTTAGGCCAAGTATTTGGACTAAATGTAGTTAGATGAACTAAGGTCAAAGTCTTTGTGAAGATGCTAGTTTTGGAAAATTATGTGATGACATTAGGAGATACTGGTGGTAGATGTTCAAGAAGAATACCATCTTAATTGCTATTGAACCATCAAATTTGATGGAGCTGTCTTCAACCATGGAATTGGGGCAATGGGGAGTTCTTATATTTCTATTCTGAGATCTTCCCTTTGTCTTCCCCCCCCCCCCCATTGCAATTTGGAATACTTAAGAAATGACTGAAATATGAGCTCCACATGTCATAGGATAGAAATGGCGCCAGACAGAAGGGAAATTTGAATTCAAAGGTTCAGGAGATGCGGAAGCTGATCGCAATAGGTCAAGAGGAATCTATCAAGTAAAAAATGATCGCTTGAGACAGTACAGGAACAAGTTTGGGATAATATAGAATGCTTGATGCACTTTCAATAAGGTCAGTTTGAGGAATTATAACGACAAGGCTGATTCTTTGCGCCGTGTCTGCATCCCTCCCTTCTCCCTCATCACCAGTTCAAACAAGAGACTACCCATTGAGATGTTGTATCATCCCAGTATCCCAGATAATGCGGCTCATTGGCAAGTGTTTAATGATGATCAAAAGTGTTGAATTTCTAGCAAAGCTAAACAATTGTAGTGAGTTATACTTTGAAGGTTGGAATCAACTTTCTATGAATCTATTTCAGGATTCCATTATCAAGAGGTTTGATGGTTGAGTTATTCAACTTAAATAAACTAGATACCCAAAGATCTGGTTTATATGGAGGGTTGTTAACAAGCATGACCATTTCATTCAAAAACAAAGAGACAAGTTGAAGGAGCTTCTTCCTCAAAGTAGTCAAGTCAATCTAGGTTCCATTTGAACAACCTCGGATGGTGAATATTGAGGAAATGTTGTTTCCCTGAGGAGAAAGAACAATTCATTCACTTTGAGAGATAATGAATGTCTTTTTTAGCCTGGTCCTAGGCCGATTTTAAAATACCTCAAGCCCAAAGACGTTTGCAACACAATATTCCTGTGAATGCTTGATGTAAAGCCTTAACATGGGAGAGCAAAGGACCTTACAAGCCCATAGATTCAGGGGACCTAATCCGGTGGAAATCAGAAATGTTAGATGCACAAAATTAATTTTTCCAATCATCATCCACTGCCTTGGCTACATCGTCCCGGCCGGACGAAGAATGGTTGAAATCCGGCTTTGGTTGATTTCCAGACCTAAATCAGTCTTCGTTAAACGATAACTATTCCCTTTCCTCTCATGGATTAGGTGTATAGACCATTACTTGGATCAGAAATGGAAATGCTATGCCATGTTGATAGATTTTCAGGAGATAATCAAGTTGACGGTAGCTACGGAGGATCACACAAGACGGCTTCACAACCACCAGGGGACCTTTTTTACAGGCGGTGCCTTTCGGCTTGATCAACCGTGGAGCCACCTTTCAGAGAGATATGGGACCTGGCATTCAGGAGACCTTGATGGGTAAAGTCATGAGTGGTTACCACTATTGAGATGACGTGACCATTTTCTCTAAAAAACGGATGGTGATCGTTATGATCATTTAGAAACAAGTATCGGAGGATTCAGACGTCACGGGGATTTCATTAATCCCAAGAAGTCCATGTTCGGAGTGACCGAAGGAAATTTTTGGGTCTATTGTGCACTATAGAAGAACCAAAATCACCCAGAGAGGGTGAAGGGCCATTCAGAGCCTTACTCTAACCCACAAAAAATGGAGTTCATTCCTTCTTTGGAGGTCAATTTCCTAAGGAAGGTGTTCGTACTGATTTCATCACGAAAAAACCAAGGATATTCCTTAGGAATGATTGAAAAGGAAAAATTTCATTCTGTTGAGTACGAAAGGAAGCTTGCATTTGAATGAAGTCAAAAGGGCATTGGCTTGCGCTCCTATCCTAGTAAATGTCCAGATTTCAAAAAATATTTCAGTATTTCCAGCACGCCTTCGCTCACATACAGTGATCCATTCCTGATGAGGAGAATGGCGAGGGCATTGTAAGTTCCCATCACTTTCATGATTTTCCATTAAGGAACATTAACTAAAAATGTCACAAATTGAAAAGCATGCTTCTGCAGTGGTATGTAATTCTTGAAACATTTTAGGTACTAGTGCTGAACTAGCATACCCTTTTTTCTTGTTCTCGACACCGCGTTAATCCATTTTGACTCACAAGCTGGGTATCAATGAGATCCTGGATAGCTAAAGTTTATAAGTATGACTTAGACATTGACTACCAGTTGGTACAGGAAGGGGCCTGTCTAATTATCGCGGGAAAATCATGCTGAAACGAATGTGAAAGGATCGAAGACACCTCTTCAAAGTTGCCCATGTGCTTTTCGTGAGTACAAGTGATGATGATACACAAATATTGCTTTCCTTTCTACTTTGGTGAATTCCCCCCATTTAAACAAAAGGAAGAAGAGGACAGCAATTTAAATATCTGCAAGATACCTCCATGTGGGATCACGAATTATCGAGAGGTATTGTTGTGTATTCCTACGCTGTGTGATAAGTCACAACAGTAAATTGTATTAGAATCTTCATAGCTTAGCATGCGGAGGAATTTCCTCATCCTCTGTAACAACTTATAAGATCCTACGGGCTAGGTACTATTGGCCTATACTCTCTTTTGGAATTTAAGCAGATGGTGTCCAAGTGTGAGCTTGTCAACATTTCATTGGTCCATCCTAAGCTAGCAACTCTTCCCCAGAAGCCCTAGTGATTGAATCAACCTTTCGTCTCTCCAGTGGGGAATTGACGCATTGGAATGTTGAAGCCTGCCTCCCTTGGCCAGACACATACGTTCTGACTACTACATACTATTTTACCAATGGGTGGAAGCTCGCCGATCAAGCAAGCACCTCAAAATTCCGTGTGCAAATTTCTTAAGAAAATATAATTGTCATGTTCTGTGTGCCTCACAAAATTAACGGCTGATAATGCCTCTCAATTTCTCATGTGAGTTGACATATTTTTCTATGCTTCGGCAATCATCCTAGCTCACTCATATGATTAGTTATCCCCAAGGCCATGGGAAGATGATCCAATGAACAAGAACCTGGTTTCCATAATTAGAAAGCTAATAGATGAAAACCAGATGACTACACAAGTGTTGTTGATGCGTTATGAGCATATCAGATTACCCCAAGAGAGCTATAGGGATGTCCCCGTTCCCAATTATGTATGGGATCAATGCCTTGAGATCCCTATCTCAGTGAGTTGGCAGCCTTACAGTTGGCCACAGCGTCCAAATGTGACTTTTCAAGATCTATTAAAAAAAGGGTTATGTACGCTAGTCTAGAAGAGGAATGACGCAAGGGGTTGATTGCATTGCAGATTATTAAGCAAAGTAAAGAAAGTTTTGACAATAAATAAAAGGCAACGTAATTTTCAAATGGGAGACCTGTTAGTTACTTTTGGATAAGAGGAGGGGCAGAATGAATGCCCTTGAAGTTTATTCTTTGTGGAAAGGACCGATTTTCACAAAGATTCTCACCACTCGAATGCAACCTATTCTAATGGAGATCATTTCACAACAGTAGAGTGGATTCATTCAGGGAAGAATTATCCAAGATGGAATTATCATGGTTCATGAAAACTATACATTCTATGGATAAAAGTAAAAAGGTGGGGATGGCCATCAAACTTGACATGCATAAATATTTTGACAGGGTCTCCTGGAGATTCATGGATGAGGTCCTATCCAAATTTGGTTTCCAAGACAAATTCAAAAAAATCATCCACTCTTACATCTCTACCTCTAGATTCTTTGTGGTGGTTAATGGGGATCCTGTGGGTTTTTTTTCCAGTAATAGAGGTATACGGCAAGGAGACCCAATCTACCCTCTTTTATTCATTATTATGGCTGTTAGATTTTATGAAGAAGCCTCAGGACAAAAAGTTAATTTTGACAAAAGCTCTATTTATTTCTTCAATACTCCTGAGGAGAGGCAAAGAAAGATTGCTAATATTCTAGGATGCACCATTAATTCCCTACCAGCAACTTACTTAGGGTTACCTTTAAGTACTGGCAAGATTTCAGTGGAGGTTTGGAATGATCTTATTAAGAGATTTCAAAGAAAGTTGGCAGGATGGAAAGGAGCCGTCCTATCAAGTGCAGGTAAGTGCCTTTTGGTTAAAAGCACGCTTCAAAACTTGCCTATTTACATACTATCAATGTTCAACATGCCTACAGCTGTGATGAACAGTATTGAGAAGATTCAAAAACACTTTCTGTGGCACGGTACTGAGGAAAGATTCAGATATCATCTTGTGGCTTGGGAACAGGTTTGTAAACCCAAGAGACTTGGGGGGTTAGACATCAAAGATATCAAGCATATGAGTACTGCCCTTACTGCAAAATTAGGATGGAGATTGATAAAAGAGAACAGACCTTGGACAGAGCTGATTAAGATCAAATATCTTTCAAATCAGAACAAGATTTCCTTCATATATGATCAGTCCCTTCCGAATGGTTCTATTTTCTGGAACAACCTTCTTCGCAGCAGACACATTCTCTTTCAGGGATGCAGCTGGAAGCTTGGAGATGGGCAAAACATAAACTTCTGGACCGATAAGTGGACTGATTCTAACTGGATTTCTGCTTATGATCATATGAAAGACAATTTAATTGCAAAGTATGGACACAAAATCCAAGGATACATTGAGAGGGATGGAAACAAAAGAAAATGGAAGCAGCTAAAAGTGGAGAATGATAGTATTCAGGCTGATATTATATCTCTCCAGAATCAACTTTCCCTAATCCATCTAAGTAATCAAAATCTTAAAGATGAGCTCATCTGGAATGATTCTTTTGATGGGGATTACACTGTTAAATCAGGATATAATTCTTTCTTTGCATCCATGGAAAGCGAAATCAAGTGGCACAAGTTGTGGATGCCGGAGCTAACCCCTAGAGTGAACTTCTTTTGGTGGCTAGTTATTAATGGCAAGATCCTAACTAATGATAACCTCATCAAGAAGGGATTCATCATGCCAAATAGATGTTGCATGTGTCAGCAAGAGGCTGAAGATATAAAACATTTATTCCTCCATTGTGAGATTGCTTCCAAAATTTGGCAGCTTGTTTTTGCAAAATTCAATCTGAGATGGATTTTTCCCCTTACCTGCCTTCAGACTTGGGAGCAATGGAGCTCTCCATTTAAACATTGCATGGTGAAAAGACTATGGCAACTTGTTCTGCCACACACTATGTGGAGAATCTGGAAGGCTCGTAATGATAGTATTTTCAGAAACAATAGACAGGCTTGTAACAAAGTATATAAGGAAATAATCATTGTTGTGCAAGATAATATTGCTAGATTTAAACCCCCTAAAAATAGACTCTACCCGGAGAATGAAGAATGCATTCTGACTGAATGGAATATAGCCACTATCAATAGAAATAAAAATGGTACTGACAGAAACACAGTCCGATGGATTAAACCCCCCACTGATTGGCACAAATTAAATTTTGATGGGGCCTCAAAAGGCAATCCGGGAGACTCTGGTGGTGGGGGTATCATCAGGGATCAAAGAGGCTGCTATGTTGCTACTTTTTCTGGGAGAATGGGAAGACAGACTAATCATTATTCTGAAGCCATGGCGGCTCTTTGGGGTATTAGACTTGCCAGAGATTGTAATATTCAAAATATCATAATTGAAGGTGATTCTCTAAATATTATAAATCTTCTGAACAAAAAGCAACACCCCAGTTGGTCTATCAGGGATTATATTGAGGAAGCTATAGATATATGCAAAAGCTTTGCTAATGTTCACATCACCCATACTTATCGGGAAGGAAATAGGGTTGCCGACAGTTTGGCTAACTTAGGTGTTAATAATTCCTTTCAAACTTGGATTGGCGGGGACGTTCTGCCCGCTCATGTCAATAAAGCCATCATCATTGATCTTCATGGCAGTGAAAATCATGACTAACGGCTGTATTTTAGATGCTAATGTGCGGATCCCCAAGTACATGATGATGACATCACAAAAGATTTGGATGATTGTTGCGATTTGTGCGGGCTGGATTGCCATCATTTCTTGGCATGGGAGGAAAGCTGGGAGCGGGGCAATAATAACAAATGTAGCATTATAATTAAGCCGGCTTTCACGGGAAGGAAAGATTCAAATACCAAAAACACCGCTCGGCCTGTCCCGCACATTGGAAGCTTTTTTACCGTTGAAAACAGGAATAGGAACAGAGGAAACATGGGGGGTCCGCCATGCAAAACCGAACCGACCCACAATCCTGAGTGGAAAGAGAACACGGAGCTTTGGGAGTACCTGCAAATCGGGGGCCTGTCGAATTTCATTGAAAGGATTCAAGGCTTCGACCAAGACATTTCCATCAAATTCGCCAAGGGTTGGAAGAAAAGAATTGTCAAGTATAGTAACATGAAAATGGAAATTACAGAAGAGCTCATAGCTCAGATCACGGGTCTCAGCCTGGAAGGCACAAAATTCTTCAATAAGAAGGTCGACAGGGAGGTGGAAACCAAGAAATTTCTAGAAGAGGGAGAGAATCTTGAGTTCGTAACTGCTGGCCTCAAGGTGGAGTCGATCCCTGTACCTTTTGATGAACTTGCCAAAATGGTGGTAAGGTATGTTACCCTTGAAGGAAGATATGTGACTATTCCTCACAAGCATCTGATTTTTCTGAATCATTTTCACAGAAATAACATTATTAGCTTTCCTCATTATCTGATCAACTCCTTGAAGAAATCTATAAGGGAAGTTCAAAATCACTCTAGGGCTGTCCCTCTACACCAAGGCCTTATCCTCCTGATTCACCACCATTTTTCCAGCTGCCCTCCCATGAACCCTATCCCACCTCCCTCCTTCACACCCACACCTGCCCATACTGCTCCCACTCCACCCCTGCTAAAGAGAAAGAGTGATGATGTTGGCTCCAGTAAGAAAATCAAGAAAGCTAAAATCCCTGCCTCCTAACGAGTCCTTATGAGCCACAAGGACTTGGAACTAGCTGAAAACCTCCTACATATTAGCATGCCTGTGGAGAAGCCCAAAGAGGAGGATTTGCTGGAGAGGGTTGACAGATTGGAGAAGGAGATTCAAGAGCTCAAAGGGGCTCTAAAAAACATGGAGAGAGCCAAGGGTAAAAGGATCCTTCAAAGTGAGGAGGAAGAGGGGGTCATTGATGAAGTCTTCAAGAAACTGCAGTCCCTTGATGGCAGATTGGGGAATGCCAAAAGCCGCAATGACTGCATTTTATCTGCCCTCAAAAGCATCTATAACTTCATTGAACAACATGTCCACAGTGTTTGCAGTTTAAGTGGAATCAATGAAGACATATGGGGCCCTAAAGAGAATAGGGACATTGCAATCTCCCAAGCAGATATGCAAGACCCCTCTCAGGCCACTGCCATTGCCTTTTTCATGTCACTGCAGGCCATCAAGACCAAGATTGACAGAGCCATCAAGTAACGGGCTGTTGTGCTGCTGTTTTTTGGCTGCGATCTGGCTGTCATCGGGCGGTTCTGGAGCTGTTTTTTGGCGGAGCTCTTTATTCTGTTTCTCTTTTGGTTTCTTTTTGATCTTGTCTTCTTAGTTCTGGATCTCTGTATGTTTAGATCCATTTTTCACCTATATTGTAATATCTGGCTGTTAAGCCTTTCTTGGTTGACTGTTTTACCCTTCTCTGGGCTGCTTCTCTCATCTTTTCTATCTGGATTTTGAGCCCTTTTGTATACAGGGTATAGTCCCTTCAAAACTATTTTCCCTTAATAAATTAAATTAATAAAATATGACAAGAAGATAGATTATATAATCCAAAATTTGGCACTCCATATCTAATATAATCTATAGGACTAAGGGGTGTAGTTGTTGAGAGGTTGTCTGGTGAAGACTGGTTCCTGGAAGCAGATGTTTTATGAAGGAAATGGTCCTTTTTGTTAGTATTATGAATAATTGTATTAGTTCAAGTTAATGTGTGACCATTATTTATGTTTTTATATCATATTTGACATGTGTGAGTCCTTTGGCGGCTTGAAAAAGTATGGTGATGAGTTGGAGGTCTTTGATGAACCAGGGGATGCATTTTGAGCAATTTTTGTGCTTGTTTTGTGTGTTAGAGGATGAACTACCTACATGGGTTCATATTATGATTTTTTATTGATTAAGTGTTATGGTTTTATGTTTTAATGGTCGATATAATTGATCTAGATAGACTCATGTTATGTTTTTGAGTTGGGAAGATTATTAAAGTGCATGTTTTGTTCATATCTGAGCTAGTTGTGAGAGAGTGAAAATGTGTAACCCAAGTGAGAGTGTTAAATAGTTATGAAGGTATAAATAAAAATCCAAGATCTTGTTTAAATGTCTTAATTGTGTTAGAGATCATGTGTGCAATTTTTTGAGTCCAAATCAGGTCATGAAAGTGTGAGTTGAAGGAGAGTGGGTTTGAAGAGTGTTTAAAGGTCTGTGAGATGAATAAGTGATATGTATTAATTGTGGCAGCAATATTACATCATATATATTCATCTAAATGTGGTTGGTTTTGTTCTTGATCATCTTATGTGGTTATATCTTCCTTGTGGATTTGGTGCTTCACTAAACTAGGGGCTAGTGCTCCTTGTAGGGTTGGTGCTCTACTAAACTAGGGGTTACTCTACCTTGTGAAGTTAGTGCTTCAATAAATACTTTTTATTTGAGTAATATTATCAGAAGTTTCATTATTTTTTCTTCCCCTTGATGTTTTCCAACTTATATTTTGTGTTCTTATGTTTCTTTCATGGTTATTCTCATTAGGATGAATGTTAATCAAACATTAATGAATGGTTTATTGTTTAAGCAAATAAATTTTAATTATTTAAATTTTTTGAAGGACTGATTCACCTCCCAATCCATTGTTCTTCCAACACACATTGTATATCTTTGTGAGAATATTTTATAAATGCTTTTTTGTGGCCTCTTCCTGTCCATTTTCTTACGAGTGATAGGCTATACTCTGGTGGTGCACAATCAGACATTTTTATATTAGGGCCTTGATTACATATTTATGAAGTGAATTCCTCTATCACTTACCAATTTTGTGGGAATTTTTATCTTATGATGATATTTTCATATAATGTTTTTTAAAAATTCCTTGTTATGCAATTATTAGTCATAGTGGCTTTTACCCATTTAGTAAAATAATATGTCATAGTAATTATGTACCTAACTTTAGATATTTTTAAATGTGTGTGAATTCATTTGAAAACATTTATTCCCCATTGTTAAAATGGTTGCACATATAGTACTAAGTTTTTTTGTATCTCATATATTTAATTTAGTTTTCCAATCCTCTAGAAAATATCACAGTGCTTCACAATATAGTGCACATCCTGAAATAATGTTGGTAATTGAATTCCATTTTGTAATTTTTTCATAGTTAATTCTTTAGAAAATTTTCCACTTGTTATTCCTTAAGTATGACTTCCCTTTCATGTTTAAATGAAACTCTAAGTAATACTTCATCTTTCCCCAATTTTTATAGGAACCCATTGATGATTACATATGGTAATGCCTTAGGAATGAAATGTTTCTTCTCTTTTTTGTATAATGATCTAGTAAAAACCCCAAATTGTAATATTTGTTAAAGATCCCCTAGTTTTTATGGAACTACTACAATCCTAAACAAGTACACATATATAAATTATTAATTTCTTTCTTATGGTTCTTCTCCTATGTTGACTATGTTCAAATGGTGCATCCCAACATGTTCCCTTCCCATTTTAACATTCATTTTAAACTTACACTCTTGAAACAACCATATAGAGATTATTTTTCCTTATAATGGCTTTTTCACAAGATATCAAAATACTTGATGATATGTAAGAAAATAAAAAGGTGTCTTTGGTAAATATTGTTTGAATCTATGAAGTGCGAAGACCATTTATAATGCTTCTTTTACTGTGGTGGTCTAGAACTCATTTATGTGGGTGAATATTTGTGGATTTAAAAATGTATTGGATGATTAATAACCAAGGATATCCCATATTGTATTGATTTATGCATCTACACAGACATGAAATAATTTACTCCAATCTAGAAATAATAGTATTGGTGGAGTAACTAGATTTTACTACATCTATGTGTAACCATTTTGGAATTCTAGTGTCCATTTAAAATTATCCCTCTTCAATAACAATTGTTTTATTAGATGCACACTATTAGCATTTCCCCTATTGAATTTACTCTAGGATCCTATATTTCGAATAATGTGCACACTTTAGATGGATTTATGTGAGATTTAAGAATGACTATTATTGCAATCTTTACCTAGTTTTCAAGGATTCCATCTTTGCAAACAACATGCCCAAGTAATACTCCTAAAGACATGAAAAAGAAAATTTTCTTTCTGTTTAATGTAATATATAATGCTCTAGATATTTCTAACATTGGCCTACCTTTGAAAGGTTATCCATGAATAAAGATAAAACCACCCAATCATCAAGGTACACTTAAAAGAAAATCATGGATAAAATCCTTCAATGTAGTCACTAAATCTCAAGAAAAGACTAAAATTACATTATTTAATCCAAATGACAATAATTTTTAGGCTAACTTTCCAATTTTGTAGAAACAATATTTTCAGATTGATCTTCTTGCACAATTGGGATATGATGATAGCCAATAAATCTATCTATAAATGAATATACTTCATTTCCATCTACAACCTTTAAATTTTTGGCTAAATGTTCTAAATGCAATGGATGGGGTCATACATCTCAAATTTTTAAGTTCAATATCTATCAGGTGTATTCAGTGGTTAACCAGAATGAAGGAAAGGAAGAAAAAGGGAAAGGAACTATGCAAAGTGTAAAATATCACTGGAAGGTTCTTTTCAAGAACCATACAGAAGGGTGAAAACCATTAAGAATAACTCATAGAGAATAAATATTTCAAACCCTGAACAAACAAGTACCATAAACAATGAAGAATGATTCACATTGGTGGTCAAAAAGAAAACAAAAAAATCTATCTCAATGTTAGATTCAAAGGTTATGGGGAGGAAAAGGGGGAAGTTAGATAATGAAGAAATGTCTTCTCGGAAGCTGGAACTTTCTAACAAAGAGGTTCTTCATGTTTCTAACACTAAGAAAGGTGAAAATTCCAACAAGACAATTAGAAACAAGAAGGGAAAATATACTAAAGATTTTATTTTAGAAGAAACTTTGATGGAAAATACACAAAACCAGGCTGGAAAAGAAAAAATATCTACTCCATCTAAAGGCATGATAGAAAATAAAATGGTAGGAGACTTAATAAATCTTACTCCAAATAAAATATTGAATGTAAAACAAATATTCCATAAAGATCCGGAAGAAAAGTGAGAAAACAAAATGGATTCACTAGTTCTTAAGGGGGAATCTTTAAAAGGGACACCATAGAAAATTAATAAAAAGGAAAATTTCAGTGGTGAGAATCCAATTGACATTGATACACCTAATAGAAAACATGGCAGACCCAATAAATTGGACTCAATAAAAAGGAATACTTAAAGGGATATAAATTCAGGGAAACAAACCTATTTGGATAAAAAATGTCTTTGGAAAAAAGAAACTCAATCTTAGAAAATTAATTGTATCTCCTAGAATGGAATATGGATTAACAACCTAAAAAAATGGAGTATACTTAAAGATTTCATAGAAGGTCAAAATCTAGATTTAATAGAGGTTCAAGAAAAAAATGAAGGAAGAAAGTTTTCTAAATTCTTGTAAGTTCTTTTGGAATAACTCTAAGGCTATTATTATTAGTACTAATGGTGCCTCTAGAGGGCTAGCTATTATTTGGAATCCTTCCACCTTTGACGGGATCTCTCTTGATAAAAGGAGATAATCATATGGAAGTCAGGATGAGAAATATTGGTAATGGTAAAATTTGGTTTTTCTCAAACATTTATTCTCCTACTCTTCATAAGGAGAGGAGAAAATTGTGACAACATCTCATAAAATTCAAAGTATTATCACAAGATAAGATTGGATTTTGGATGGAGATTTTAATACTCCAATTTCCCCCTTGGGAAAAAGGGGGGTCCATGGAATATACAATTGGGATGGAGGAATTTAATGAATTTATTCTCTCATCTAATATTTTAGATATTGAACTTAAGGGGAGCAAATATACATGATCGAATAGAAGATTTGGATCCTAAATTATTTAAGTGAGACTTGATAGAGTTTTAGATTTGGAAGAGTTGTTAAATAATGATATCTCTCTATTATCTCTCCCAAGGATCGGATCTGATCATAATCCAATACTTTTGACTATAAAAAATCCCTCAAGAAAAAAAATCCCCTTTGAGATTTGAAAAAATGTGGCTTTAGAGTGTGGAGCTAAAATATCTTATTACCGAATGCTAGAAATTAAATGTTCAAGGCACAACCATGTTTAGATTATCCGAAAATATTTAGAATGTTAAAATGAATCTAAAAAAATGGAATTAAAAGAGATCTTTAGAAATATCTTCCAAAACAAATCTGAATTGAAAATAGAAATTTCTTAATATTTAGATGAAGAGTGAAAGGGGGAGCTTTAGGAGTAGATCAAGGAAGACTATGAAAATTGAAAGAAATATTTTGACTAAATACCAATAGTATTCTTGCAAAGTAAGATACCTTTTGGAGGAAAAAATCACGTAGAAATTGACTCAAAGAGGGTGACAAAAACACTAGATTTTTTCATTTGATCACTCTCAAAAGAAGAAGTTTCAATAGAATTGAGAAAATCAGGATAAAAGAAGGGCTAATTCTAGAAGACAAGGAAGAGATAAAAGGTGATGCTATTTATTTTTTCAAATAACTATTAACTAATCACAAAAGGCCTAATGTGGGAAAGGAAAATGATTTCCTTAATTGCATACCTTCCCTAGTGTCAGGAGAAGATAAAAGAATGCTTTCAACTACTCCTTCTATGGAAGAGGCAGAATTTTTGGTAAAACAAATTAACCTAGATAAGGCTCTTAGCCTGGATCAAATGGGTTTGAAACTCTATGTTCTTTCAGCACTTTTGGGAAATAATAAAAAAGGATGTCTATAAGGTAGTGGAGGGATTTTTTCAAAAACAAGAAAAATGCTTAAAGACATGAACTACATTTGTTTGGCTCTTGTCCCTGAAATGTGGCTATGCTATGGAGTTCAAAAAAATTCACGCACTATAATTGTATGTAACACTACTTATAAAAATATAATCTAATATCCTTGCCCTCAGATTGTAATTTCTCCATCCTACACTTATTTTTGAACTGAAAGGGGGTTTTGTAATGGGTAGACAAATACAAAATCCATGATTATTACCATTAAATAGACTATTCATTCAAAAAAACTCAGTAAAAAGGATGTTATGATCCTTAAACTTGATATGGATAAGGCATATGACAAGGTCTCTATGAGTTTTTCAACCTTGATTTGAGGGAGCTCCAATAGAAGGTTGAAAAACTCACTACTATTGTCCTAAGTGAAGAACTTAAAAATGCTACTGAAAGATGTGATTTCATGGAGCAAGAAATGTTAAAAATGAAGGAATTCATAATGCAAATCAAGGATGTCCATCTCTTGAATGTAAAAATTATGATCCATCACCTGAAGCTCTTAGCTGAGATGATTCATACCATGCAAGAAGTAAAGAAGATGGAGAAGGAAGGTACTATGACCAAAATTCATAAACCTAATTATGGTTATTGGAAGGCCACCATTAGTGGTTTGGTTAAAGAATGGAATAAGTGCATTCATTCCATGGGAGATATGATAAAAGAATAAATGAATATTTCTATTGTTTATATACACTGTTAAGTTTTGTTATTAGTATCTCTTGCTGTTATTTTCAAATCCATTAGTATGGTTTATGTCATATTTTGTTTTTTTTGTCTAGGCTGTAACTTGGCATCAATGGATACTCCCTTGGCCTCATTTTTTGGGTTTTGAAATTCTCATCTTGTATGGGGTAGGGTCCCTTCATCTCTCTTTTACCTTAAATAAAAAAGGGGATCATTTATGCAAGCATCATTGAGTGACCTATAATTTAAAATAATTCTTATTTCCCTTGTTTTATTTGGTTGAGTAACTACTAGAATTACCTAATTTGATTTATCTATGAGGTACATCTTTCCATATTCTATCATACAGTCTAACTCGTATTTAAAATTTATATTCATATTTGGATTCAACTTGTATGTTTGCTTCTTGATAGTTTTTGCACATTCTTTTAACTATATGCACATTTCTCCAAAAGATGGGTCTACCCCTTTTATTTAACTGAAGTTTAAAAAAAAACATCCTCATAATTGTGCAATAGCTGTAAAATTTCAAACATCTCTTACTTTTTCCAATAGTCCCCAATAGTGGCTAACCTATCATTTCATAAAGGTCTAATACATGCACTCATTTTTGCACTAGTTTGATGTATATATTTACTTCCCCATTTTATTTGGTGTCTCTAATGATCCTTGATACTTCATTTTATTCTATGGTTATATTGTACAGATGTGCTTATTATTTTTGTAATTATTTTCTTATATAAATTTGCTTAATATAATTTAGCTCATACATGCCTCTAAGTACAATATCCTCTTCGGTATCAAAACTATCCCCTTATTATTTACTATCCAGACTCTAATAAATTATATCTTTTGATTAATGACCTTTATGGTTATTTTTCTATCACTGGTTATGGATGCACACTTCTTATTTTTTCCCTTCTTGATACCTGAACTCAAAACTTCATTCTGCATATAAAGTTCCATAATAGAGAAATGTTTTGATATTTTGTAAGGTGTAGACACTCAAATTTGGAAATATAATATTTGACACTTTTATTCTTGACATTACACATTTGCATTTACAAATACACGCTCTTAACTCTTTCATAACACACCTTAATAGCTCTTCAGTCATCATTTTTTGATGTTTAATAGCACAAAAGATATTATTATCTAAATAGCTCTCCTAGAAATTTTCATAACTTGCATACACATTTTTTCCCTAAGTTATTCATTGAAGAATTGAGCACGCTAAAAATCATTTGGCACGTTCCCTTGGTCCCAACCTCATGTGTGCCCCTTTCCTCTTCTCCTTCCACTTCTCCCTTGTGCACACCTTTCGTGCATTCACCTTCTTCCTTATTAGCTTCTTCCCTTCCCACGCACCTTGCACTTACTACTAAGTCCTTGGCCCTTCATGCATGCTGCATGCATTACTTTGTAATAGTTATACCTTGACCATATGTTCTCTGCTCACCAACTTTGCCTCATTTCCCCACGTGCACATCACACGTGCCCCTCTATGCCTTCCTCTATTTTCTCTGCGTGCCCTTCCCTCATGCCCTTCTGTTCCAGAGTCATCTTTTTACATGCTTTAGTGTGTTGTGTGATAACCATTCAAAGCATGCCAACAGGGAACTGAATCCTTGCAACAAATCAGTGAGTGACACATGGCAGAAATGAAAAATAGTTGTACAGTTGGCCATCATTTTAGCCAATCCACACATGCCCACGTGTTTTACATGTGCCAATGACTCTGACATCTTCTGACAACCATATCTTCTATTACAAAGCTCAAATCACTGCGTGCACCTAGACTTGTCAGAGAGCTGTTGACATCAGCTATAGTTCTAGAAATTCAAAATTCAAAATTCTGGTGGATTTGGTAGGTGAGAAATGGGAAAACGTCTTTTTAAACATTGATGAGCAAATCTGATTGCTCCAACCACCTAATTTGGTATAATCCACCCTCCTTTGTCTTCAACACATTAAACAGGCATGGGGAAGCGTATTCATATATTTCTAGGTGGATTTGTAGGCATTGAATGCTTCTTGTTGGTGGTTATGTTTCAAATTCAGGTTTTCCCTCCTTCTTCCCTTCTTCCTCCATGGATTCATCTATAAATGTAAGAGCAAGGCTCATTTGTTATGTTGGACACTCTGGATCCTTACGCATTTTGCTAAGGACTCCATATTTTCTATATTTTGAGTTGCAGACCTCTATGTTTGGCTCTTGCATGTGGATATCAGCCTCCTTCATCATTGTAACAACTCTGTGCATTTATGGAAGTAATAAAAGCATCATTTTGTGACTATTCTCTGTCCTAAAATGTTTACATTCCTTCTTCTTGTCCTTTCCTTTGTGTTGTGTGTTGGTTGTGCTATTTCAGGTCCCTTGCAGCTCCATATTTAGTTGTGTTCCATGAGAACGATCTGGTTGATATGTGTTTTCACTGTGCTACTCATGCCTAGCCTCTTTTCATGCATTTCATTGTCATTCTCACTCAGAAGAGATAGTGTTCATCCCTCTTTTCTAGTGCTATCACCTTTTAGTGTAGTTTCCTTCATGTTATCCTTCTTTCCCTAGGTCCCTTGGCATCATTAGCTTAGTTTTCCCTTCCATCACTAGGAGTAGCAGTAATAGTATAAATAGATAAGGGAATCCAGCCTTCTCTGGAGATCCATCCCAAGCTTGCAAGGTCCCATAACTTGGGGATAGTTCCATTGTGGTCTCAAACACCTCATCCCTTCTGAGATCTGAGACAGGGGTGCACATTTGAGCAACCAACAGTTTCTAGCACGCCTGGTGGGACCAACATTGAAATCTCAAATTTCATATCTCTAAGTTATGGTGTGTGAACTTAGTATTTCATCCTTTGAAGAGGGTCATTTCAAACACATCTGGTGACTACCAATATTTTAAGATCTCTTGTTTCAGTAGTCTTGAGCACCTTTCATGACAAGAGTGCACATAAGAAGAAGTGCAACAACTGAAACATTCTTTTGAATACCTCAAGCTATCCCTAAGAAGAGTTCATTCTAGAAATATTACACGCACATCTCTATCTCTAGCGTGCCACACCCATTCAACTCCTCCTCAAAATAGACAACCTGTGCACCCTATAATGGCACATCAGTCAACCTCCTCCATTAAGAAACTTTGCAAACTTTGCTGGAGGGAGTCCCTTACTCCTGGCCATGTAACATGATATGCCAAATGGTGCACTCAAGAGTATTCCTTACTTTACTGGTGAGAATCAAGTCACCCCTTAGGAGCATATCCAGGATGTAGAAAATGTGTTCTTCACTCTATTTGATCACACATGATGATGTAGCAATGATGTTGCTTGCACCCTATTTCAAAGGTAAAGCAATTCAATGGTACTGAGGCCAGAGACTTGGATCTATCACCACTTGGGATGAGCTAGGAACAACACTTTGTAATTACTTTGAAGATAAGTCAGATCACCTATCGTTGGTGGAGCAAATGACAACAATAAGGAGGGTGCCCAATGAGAACATGAATGATTTCAACATCATATTTTAGAAGACTTGGGATAGAATCCCTCTTGTGGTAAGACCTACAACCCAACATGTTTTCCTTTATTATCTGAAGGCACTCAATAATGATATTTCAGTTATGATCCAATCTATGGGAGGTAGGACTTTACCAACTACTTATAGCAATGAAATAAGGGAATAAAATAGTCTCATTCAGGTGGGAAAGTTTGCTCCTAGACCACCCATGCCCTTGTTCCCAGAGATGTCACAGGCACCCCAACCTTCTGTGGCCCCTATTCTTATCCCTGAGCAAAGCACGCAACCAATTTCCTCAACATCCTATTCTCCATCATAGCAAAAGGAAGATGAATAATTGAAGGCCTTGATTAAAATTTATCAAACAAGGTCATATCATTAGAAAAGTAACAGGCGCAAGCCTATAGAGGCTAATTCCAATCAGGCACATGGCCAAGAAATCAGCCTTGGAGAATCAATATGGAAATCAGAAATACATGCCCAACCAATAGAATGATAGATGGAATCCTAATGCAAATATTCCCTTGCAAGTTCTTCCTCCCGTGCCTTCTCTCCCAACACCCAGTGCGTGTCGGGAACTTGTTCTAGTTCAGAACAACTTGGCACAAGATTCAGAATGGTGCTTCCCTTGCAACATGCCTCATAGTCAATATCATTGTGCTAATGCTACATGTGCCCAAGCCTTCATGATCCAGAATGATTCATCCGATGAACCCTTCAACAAGTTCACCCTGAAGTAGATAATCTAGAAAGACCAGAAGCTTCCTTCAGAGACAAATTTGATGTTCTTTGGCATGGAGGACTTATGCACAATTAACCAAGCTGTAGAAGATACAAACAGACTATGCACCCAAATTGTGGATAACACAAGATACAAGAAGAGAATGTTTAGAATCAGGTGCATAAGGTTACAATCTCAGCAATGCAAGATAGATCCTCAGAAGAAGAGAAGAATTAGACAAGACCTCTTGTAGCAAAGTCAACCACTCAAATCCCTATGCAGGAGGCCCCACGTAAAGCTCCATTTGAAGCAGCATGTGCCCCTCCTTTGGTAGGTCAAGCCTCTACTTTAGCTAAAATTTAGGATTCTATTCCTGAACAGTCAAGAAGGGATGTTGTTCCCCAAATGCACAAGATGGGGGGCCTTCCATTTAGCATTGTTGAATAGATGAAGAGAACAAACATAAATGTCACAATGTGGGATGCCCTGACCATTCCATCTCAGTGGGATCTATTGCATGAAGCTCTAGCGCAACTCCCACGTGCTGATCTAGTTATGTAGAAGCCATGCACTTCTGTCAAAATCTGCCAAGAAGAGGAGAAACAAGTAAGTAAAGTTGTTAAAACCCCACCCTTCTATATGTCCTTGATTATAGGTAAACACCTAGTGCATAACTGCATGATTGACTCAAGTGCTAGTACTTCTGTTATGCCTAAGAAGATAGCTGATGTCTTAGGTTTGAAATATAGCCCTTTGTCTAAAGGAGTCCTATAACTTGATGGATTCAATTGTAACCACCTTAGGAGTCATCAAGGATCTTGAGCTAACCCTCCATGCATGTCCAAGCCTAACAATTACTCAAGATGTGTCAATCATTGACCTACCTCCTTTGTTTGCCCTATGTTTATCAACATAATTTACTTCTAAAGTGGGTGGTTACTTGTCTTCTGATTGGTCTCATATGTTACTCAAGACAAGGTATGGTACCCAGTTTACCATACAAGCTGAGCCTATATTTTCCTATCATGTAGATTCATATGTCCCATCCCCTCTCCAAGCCAATTATCTTATCCAAGAAGAACAAGCTTCAATTCCTAAAGAGCAGTCTCTTCCACCGTCTGTTCCAAACCTAGTACTTGATGAATAGGTAGAAAGACATAAAAAATTTGATCCCTATGCTAAAGAACTAGAAGCCTATGAAATTGGGCTTGGTACTTAATGCATTCCTAGGAGAAGATGTATATGCTTCCATGTACACTCAAGAAGCATTGTTGATCAAAGTTCAAACCTTGGTCTCCAAATTTGGGGACTTTGATGAATCCAAGAAGTAGAAATCTCCATGAGAGCTAGGCTGGTTCTCATTTCCCCTAAGGATGATAAATTATTCTTCACACATGCAGGCTAAGTTTGCATGTTCTAATCCTAATGTGGCAGAGTATGAAGCATTGGTACATGGCTTGCTCATTACTGAGAAAGAAGAAAATTAAAGCACTAGCAATCTTTGGGACACTAAAATTGATCATCCACCAGAGTCACCAAGGAAATGTCAGAACAAATAATAAGCTTCTCAAAGCTTATAAATAGAGAGTTTGGGACCTCCTTGAGAGGATGCCCTTAATCTGCACAGTCCCAAGGACAGAATGAACAAGGAAAATGCTCCCAAATGGTCCATGGTTCATAGTTTTCTCTTGCAATGAATTTTGTCAAACATGCAAAATACTCATCACATTAAGATGGCAATCAGAACATCCATTCCAAAACGAACACTAGCTGGAAAGTGTATCAATAGTGATGCAAAAATTTTGTTGCTCCAGAATGATGTTACACATTTTCATCAATTATGATACAGGTAGTAAGGTATTCAGGACACCATTAAAGCTTTCCAAGTATACTTTTGAATCCCATGTATCCTCACTGGAGAAGAATTTAAGAAGGGAGGTTCTTGCCCTCTGATCCCTTGTTTTATTGCATTTTGAGCTTAAGTGACGAAACTATTACATTGCATGGGTACCCAGTAAGAGAGAAACATAGAAAAACGTGGCATATTGCGGCCAAACCATTACCTGCTAAGGCAGTCTTCCTTGTCGCATTTTCCAGCGAATTCTACCATTCTGGTCATGCGTAAAAAGAATTTCGATCCACATTTTTCAAGCTACTTTGTCATGAAACATTAATGGATTTTGGCCACCCTGAAGAATAGTGTTTGATTCACCTTCATGTTTAATTAAAAGAGTTTGTTCCAAGTTACCTTCTAGCTGAAGAAGAATTGAACCAGAAGACATTGCTATAAAGTAGCCAGCTTGTTTTCAAAATCTCCAAAATTTAACTGGCCATGCTCAAAAGATCTCATGTGAATCATTTTTTTGCAGGTTCTTGTTTATAATACGCTCAATAGGCTTCTCATGCTGAAGAAAATGCATCCATGTTAGTCATTCCTTTGGTTGTTTAGAGGTCACTTCTGATATTCTTGTTTCAATAATGTTTATTGTTTTCCATACTCCAATCTGTTTAAAAAATGTAGTATTCATTCTGTAGATTGTAATCCATCTCTACAAGTTGCTACAGGTTTGTGTTCTGGTAAGGAAAATGAAAATTTCTAAGAACTCTCTGTGTTAAACATTTATGTTGCCATTCCCACAATAAATCCTGCGTAAGGAATTGCATAGTCATCTCTGTCACTTCACTATCTCTCTCTTACTTGCATTTGCATTCGGGCTCTATATCCAAAGACATTGTTTTAGACCTTATTCTTCCGAATGCTATCATATAACCAAGGTTTTGCTAGATTCAAGTGAACATCAAGGAACCTGAGGAGCATCGGGTTTGAGGGGATGAAGTCACACACATATTTTTGCCATTTTTCTGTAAACTCCGAGGTTTGAGCATTCAAAGTTCTAGTTACAACGTATCAAATAGAGTAGTCCTTATTTTCGGGTTTCAATCTAAGTTTCTCTCGATATCGCCATGGAAGCTACGTGGGATTGATAGTTTCTCGGAAACTTTGATTCATTCAATGTCACTTCTGAGGTAGGATTCCCAGTGCTTTCAATTTAAAACATTAGCTTCCGCTTAGATATTTAGGATAAATTCACAACTTTGCATTGTCCACACGGCAAGATATTGCTACATCGGCTCCTTTGTTTGTTTTAATTCTAATTACTAGATTAGTTGTCCCGCTTGTCAAGATGAAAGTATATTAGAATAGCCGAATCTTGGTTAATGTCCGTTAAAATACTGATTTTCAAATCTTGTATGGCAAAATATATGGACATAGTTCTAAATACGGTCTTTCATACAGTTAGTTTATTAGTTTTAGTCCCATGTTGAATCCCGTTTTGGGACAAGTTCATGGGACCTAGGGATCCTAGGAATACGATTTGAACAGGTAGTTCCTCAACCAAATCTTCCCACTGGATCTGCCAGAGATATAGATCAAGATCCTTAGGATCTAGGTCTTTCGAGCCGAACAGCCTTTCCTACGAGCAATTAGTGTCCCAACTGAGAGAGTTAAATATTAAAGAGACAAAGAATAGTACATTTTCGGTTCAAATCTAGATGTCCTAACTGTAAGACTTTCCTTGATAGGATTTCTTTTTCATCCAATTTTACAAGGACTTGAAAGATAGTTCAAAGCTTATTTGGTTGTGATCCTTTAGTTCCACATTTCTCATGCAGGAGACCTCCTCTTGACTAGACACTAGTTACAAATTCAAGTATGCCAGAAACCTATAAACATGATTAGTGAGAAAATTCCATCAACCTTCTAGTTCTAAACATAGGACTTGAAAAGGCATTCTGATTATTGTTATCAATTCTAAGGAGTTTAACTTTTTACATGACCAATAGGAATTCTCCTATTTCACACAACGATTTGTAAATTACAGTTATGATCCAAAGGTCCCACAACCCAGATCGGGCCTATGATCAAAACATTGAAGTTGTACAGGTTTATGGAACTTAGTACTTTAGGATCCTCTCCACTAGAAACAGAGATCAATCCACAGCAATTCTCATTATTAAACATAACAGCCAATCCAAGCTAATTTCTTTCTTCACGACATAGACCACAGAATCATGCCATAAAATGTGGAAGAGTACTACAGAGTAAGCCATGCATGGATTTTCAAATGACCTTGTCTGAAAGTAGATGTTAGAAAACCCACAGGTCATCTTCCCAATATCCATGTGGGGGCATAGAATTGATCATCAAAACTAGCTTACCATTGATTGGAGTTCCAAACTAATCATAATGCCTTCAAGGTAAAATCATTATACAATTAGAGTATAGGAGTCTTGGCATACTTGAGAGCTTTGATGCTCTTAATTCTACAGGTGGTTCCACATAAGAATGAACAAGGAATGACCAGATTACCGCACTCAGTTTATAATTTTCTCCTGATGAGGAGATATTTTCAAAGGAAATGTACCAACAGCATATTATTAAGGATGGTGATTGTTCTTGACCATCTCATTGTCTAAAAATTCCATAAAACCCAGTTGGAAAGTGTTTGACATTGACATGCCTAGATCATCCATTGTTTATCTAGAATGAACCTGAATTTTCATCAAGTATGCAAGCTAACTTGCATGACAGCTATGGTGACCAAGTAATACATATGAAGACAAATAAGTTGCCTAAAGGGCTGGTCACCTTAGAGAAAATTTTCAGCCCTGATGATGAATTCAAGGGTGAGGAAAGATACATGTGTGTCATACTAAGAAATATGACTACTCTTCAGTCACGATAACACACAGGAAAGAGTTGTTTCTCAGCAGAACTTGTGTGCATGAAGAGAAACATGCTTTCATCTCTCTCTGTCAAAATTACAATGATATCTTCTCATGGAAGTATGAAGACCTTAAAGGTTTTGATCCAAGTGTCACTCAACACTCCATTGACCTTGATCCTGATATCAAGCCTATCAAACAGAAGCAACGAACTAGTCAATCCAAAGATAGAGCCCCTCATGAGAAAGGAACTATCAAAACTCATTGAGGCAAAAATTATTTTTCCTATCAAATACTCTACCTGGGTTGCAAATCTGGTTCCAGTACGCAAAAATAATGGTGAAATCAGACTTTGTGTTGATTTCAGAGATTTGAATAAGGCATCTCTAAAGGATCATTATCCTTTACCTTCAATGGAGCAGATTCTACAGACCATGGATGGCACGCAAAATATTCTCCATGCTAGATGGATATTCTGGTTTCAACCAGATCCTGGTCAAGGAAGAGGATCAATTCAAAACAGCATTTAGAACCAAGTGGGGAACATATGCATATCAGAAAATGCCCTTTGGTCTGTCAAATGCGGGCGCCACATTTCAGCACGCTATGGATATTTCCTTCAAAGGATACATTAATGAGTTCATCTTGGTTTACCTTGATGATATAACTGTCTTCTCAAAGAAGAGCATAGATCACATGGCACACCTGGAAAAGGTCTTTGAGAGATGTAGAGAATTTGGGGTATCTCTTAACCCCAAGAAGTGTAATTTTGTGGTGGTGTAGGGCTAGCTCTTGGGCCATGTGGTTTTGAAGGATGGCATCACGATTAATCTTGAGTGTATTTTAGCAATCCTAGCCCTTTCCCTACCGGCACACAAAAAGGCCTTAAAGTTCTTCCTTGGCAAGATCAATTTTGTTAGGTGTTTTATCCCTAACTTTGCAAGAATGGTTCGGGCCATCACCCTTATGCTCAAGAAGGACATAGCCTTTAGATGGAAATCAGAAGAAAGAGAAAGATTCAAAAAGATCAAGAAGGATATTGCTTATCTACCAACGCTCATCAATCTAGATTATTCAAAGGATTTCATCCTTTATGCTTATGGCACAGATGCAAGTGTTGTTGTTGTCCTAACACAAGGAAATGAACAAGGACTAGAATAGCCAGTGGCCTTCTTCAGCCAGACGCTGAAGGATTATGAATTAAAATATAGTCACACAGAGAAGCAAGTCTTTGCCATCATGCACGTGCTCAAGAAATTCAAAAGTATGCTCACCACCAATCATATCAAGGTGTTAGTCTCCCACTCTTCTATCAGAGACTTCATCATGGGAGCAGAAATCAGTGAGAAAAGAGCACAATGGGTGACCAAAATCATGGAATATGATGTGACTATTAAGGCCACAAAGCTAGTAAGAGGCAGTGCACTCTGTAAGAAGATTGCTGAGGATGCACAGAGTGAACCTAAGGCTTCATTATTTTTGTATGAAGACCTTCCGTGTGTAGAACTTGAACAAAATATAGACCCTGGCGTGCGTGACTGGATGAAGGACATGATCACATTCCTTTCTGAGGGTGCATACCCTCTTGGTTTAAATAAAGCAAAGAGAAGACATATGAGGTTACAATCTGTCCCTTATGTGTTGATTGATGGACTTCTCTTCAAAAGGAATCTTGATGGCATGTTGTTAAGATGTATCAATGGTATGAAGATTGAGCAATTTTTAGAAAAAATTCACGATGGATTCTCTGGTGAACACTTCTCTACCAAAACTACAGCAATGAAGATCATAATGGCAGGTATCTTCTGGCCTACCCTTTTTTCAGATGCACACAAGTGGGTCAAAAAATGCAAGGAATGCGCTTTCTTTACAAGAAAGAAATATTGACTTTTCTTCCCCTCTGACCAATCCAAGTGAATCATACCTTTGCACAATGGGGTCTTGACTTCATAGGCATGATTAGTCTGCCTTCAAGTGTTGGACATAAGTGGGTACTGACAGCTATAGATTACTTCACCAGATGGACAGAAGCTGTCGCACTTAAGGAATCAACTGAGGTAGTCATCCTTGACTTTCTCAAGGGTTTAGTCACAAGGTTTAGCATTCCTCAAACCATTATCTAAGATAATGCAAAGGCCTTCCTTGGTGTTAAAATCAATGATTGGGCTCTAAGTCTACACATTTACCTAAAAACCTCTTCCAACTATTACCCTCAAGGCAATAGTCTGAGAGAATCAACAAACAAGAACCTGATCAGAATCATGAAGTGCACAATGAACATCAGCCGAAGACAGTGGCATATGAAGGTCTTGCATGCACTCTAGGAAGATAGAATCACATTCAAAAAGGTAATAAGAACTTCACCTTACAAGATTGTATATAACAAGGAGGATACCCTTCCTTTGACACTAGAACTAAATTCACTAGCGCTTTCCCAGGAGTTGGAATTTGAAGGCACAAACCAGAGAGAAATCAAGATGGTGGAGCTAATTCATCTTGAAGAACTTAGAAAATCTATCATGATCAAGCTAGAATAGCATCAGCAAGCAACAAAGAAATGGTTTGACAAAAAGGCTAGGCCTCAAGCTTTCAAAATTGGGGACCCTGTTCTAAAATGGGATGCTGACAGAGATAAAATAGGGTGCCATTCAAAGTTTGATGCACATTGGAGTGGCCCATACATCATCAGTTCATGCAAAGAGGTTAACTCTTTTGAGTTAACTCATCTTGATGGAAGCACGCAGCAAATACCTATGAATGTGATCCATCTCAAACCCTTCCATTAAGTTTGTCGCATCATGTTGTAGATATAAGAGTAGTTTCAATTCCTCCAAGTGTGCTCCTCACACATTATTTGTTTGTATATAGTTCTTTCCTGTCGCGTGCTTCCTACATGTGCTCTTTTGTTACTTCCAGAGTACAGAGCCTCTTACAGCAGTTGTGAGATTTAGAAAAGAGTGTAGAAATGATTCTCAAGTGAACACATGGGAATTTTCATGATTGAACAAGTAGACTCGATGCCCAATGGATGCTTCAAGCTACTGAGCTCTTTCATCTAGTAGGTAGATGGCGTCAAAAGTCACCAAAACTATTATCTAAATAGCTCTCCTAGCAATTTTGATAACTTGCATACACATTCTAGCCCTAGGTTATTCATTAAAGAATTACACATGATCAAAATGATTTGGCACATTCCCTTGGTCCCATCCTCATGTGTGCCCCTTTCCTCTTCTCCTTCTAATTCTCCCTTATGCCTACCTTTTGCATATTCACCTTCTTCCTAGTCAGCTTCTTCCCATCCCACGCACCTCACACTTACTACTAATTCCTTGGCCCTTCATGTGCCGTGCCCATTACTTTGTAATAGTTATGCCTTAACCTTATGTTCTCTACTCACTAGCTTGCCTCATCTCCCCATGTGCATCACACACACCCCTCTACACCTTCCTCTTTTTTCTCTACGTGCCCTTCATTCATGCCCTTATGTTCTAGATCATCTTTTGACATGCCTAAGTGTGTCACATGTAACCAGTCAAAGTAAACCAATAGGGTTCTGAATCCTTTCAACAAATCAATTATTGACACGTAGCAGAAGAAATGAAAAAGTAGTTGTACAGTTGGCCATCATTTCAGCCAATCCATGCATGCCACATGTGTTGTCATATGCCGATGACTCTGACATCTTCTAACAGCCATATCAAATCTACAGAGCTCAGATCACGTGCCTAGACTTGTCAAAGAGCTGCTGACATCAGCTATAGTGCCATAAATTAAAAATTCAAATTTTGGTGGATCTCGTAGGTAGGAAATAGGAAAACATCTCTCTAAACATTGATGAGCAGGTATGATTTCTCTAACCACCCAAGTTGGTATGATCCACCCTCCTTTGTCTTCAACACGTCAAACAGGCATGGGGAAGCGTACTTCACAAATTTCCAAGTAGAATTGTATAGACATTTAATGCTTCTTTTTGGTGGTTGTGCTTCAAATTAAGGATTTCTCTCCTTTTCTTTTCTTCCTCCATGGATTCATCTATAAATGTAAGAGCAGGTCTCATTTGTTATGTTGGATACTTTGGATCCTTATGCATTTTTATAGGGAGACCATATTTTTTGTATTTTGAGTTGCAGACCTCTATGTTTGGCTCTTGCATGTGGATATTGACCTCCTTCATCATTGTTACATAGTCTATGCATTCTTGGAAGTAATAGAAGCATCATTTTGTGATTGTTCTTTTTCCTAATGTGTTTGCATTCATTCTTTTTGCCTTATCTTTTTTGTTGTGTGCTGGTTGTGTTACTTTAGGTCCCCTACAATTCCATATTTAGTCGTGTTCCATGAGAACGATCTGGTGAATGTGTATTTCACTATGCTACTCATGCCTAGCCTCCTTTCATGCATCACTTATCATTCTCACTCATAACAGATAGTGTTCATCCCTCTTTTTTGGTGGTATCACCTTTTAGTGTAGTTTATGTCATGTTATCCTTCTTTCCCTGGTCCCTTGACATTCTTTTCTTAGTTTCCCTTTTCAACACTAGGAGTATCAGTAGCATTAGAAATAGATAGAGGAACCAGCCTTCTCTAGAGATCCGTCCCAAGCTCGCAAAGTCCCATAACTTGGGGATAGTTTCATTGTGGTCTCAAACACCTCGGCCCTTCCAAGATCCGATACACAAGTGCACGTTTGAGAAACCAATAGATACCTAGAAACATCTATCCCTAGCTCCATAATTTCAAATTTAACTTTTTCCTCTCGGTTTAAAAATTTCTTTTTGGTTAGTCTATCAAAATATACAACTTCACCCTAGTGTATGACTTTGGACTGAAACATTGTGCACTAAAACTTTTAAATGCATCATCCTCATATAGACTACTGTTCCCTTTTGGTCAGCCTTTGATGACATAATAACCATTAAAATACTATATAATAAAATCAATTACACCTCATTTAGGTCCATGGCACTTTTTAGAGATCCTCATGTAAAAACAAGCACAAAAGGAACTTCAAGCTCCAAAAATTGTGAAATAACTCATGTACATCCATCAAGGAAGTACTCTCTGTAGGTATGAAGTCACCTTCCAAGTCTAAATTCTCCATATTCTCTCCATAAGAAATACAATTTGCCCTTCCCAAGTATTTAAGCAAGTGTGAAACTCAAGAAAGGTATTGTTGAAGAATATTTGTCAAATTTTGATTATATTATGGAAAATATCACATGCTAAGAGAATGACATGTGGTTTTAGGCTGGTGTATGTTTATTTTTCATTGATTTCAAAGGTATATTAATGAAAAAGTAGGATTCATGAGAGCTAGAGAGAGCTTCGAATGACTTATAAAAGGAAGAAAAGATCAGTGGCTTGGGAACACCTGATAAAACATAAACTTCTTGAGTAGCTAAGTGACAGGTAAAAGAAAAGTGATGATGTGACAAAAAACTAGGATGATGTCAGGAAGTTTCTATCATGCATATTATGTGGAAAAATATTAATAATGATGAATATAGGGGTACATGAGGTGTATTTTTCAAACTAGCTCAGTTGAAGATGCCTAATCCTAAGGCCTAGGTAACAAAGTGACCCGGAAAGGTGAAGTGAAGAATTGAGGCTGCTAGTGAAGCATGGTAAAGGCATGAATCACATAAAGGGACGTGTTCAAGGGGCTACAAATGAATAATAGTTCAAAGTTATGATTTTCAGTGTAAACTAACCCAAATTAGATTATTTCAGGAACCTAACATGAGGTTATGAATCAAAATAAGTTGGAAAAAGAAATTTATGGCATGGGAAGTTTTTTAGGACATTATAAATAGTATGAACATAAAGATACATGTCAAATTTCAAATGTTAAAGGAACTTTCAGAGTCATTGGTATAATTCCCTTTAAGACAAAAACATGCTTAACATGCACAATGAGATTGAATAAGAAGTTTCATTTGTGAACCATGAAAAATTAATTGGATATTATGTAGGATAGGTATTCATGAAGGTGTGGTCCAACTTTGAGGACTGAAGGATGATCTTTTCTCAAGATATTGCATTATTTTTCAAACTAACTTAACTAAAGTTGATAAAATACTACCCTTACTTCTTAGCAGTAAAGAAAAATGTGGAGCCTTCTTCAAATAAATCATATGATAAAAATTTGAATGTGCTTGACATTAAAATATTCTACAAAATTTCTGAGGTCAAAAGGATGAGAAATAAGAAATTTCCACCCATTTTTGTGAAGTTATATGAAGCCTTCCTCAAACCAATTAAATCGGTAATGAGAAAAATGATTTTTTATTCATCCAAATTGAATTTTTTTCCTTGAAAATGATTTTAGAGTTTTTATAACTCATAATAGGTAAATTTTATGGTGGTTTTAGCTCATGACTCATTCATGGTGTACCCCACAAGAAAATAGGTATGTTATGCAGATTTTAGTTTACAGACCAACCTTGCAAAATAGCCCATGCTCAAATATTTTATGAAAGATAATGGATTTTTGTTATAGGTTTTCATAAATTCATATTGGTAGGTTCCTTGGAAAAATATTATGATACAAGTCATTTTTAGTTCTACCTCTTGAGAATTATATAAAGGAAAAAACCAATCTCCGCTTTTGAACGGTAAATTTGTTTCTCTCTATGAACTTTCTAAAAGTGAAAGTTCCAGGGTGAAGTAGAGGTATCATGTGATGTGTTCCATGAGGATTTTAATTTTAAAATATTTCGTGAAGTGCTATATGTCTCAAACACAAAAATGGTTTTGGAGCTCTAAAAATCAGTCTAGTCTACCTCTAAGATGCATGTTTTTCCATGCTAATATCCTTGAATTGAAACTTTCTGGTAACATTAAAAGTTTAAATAGATCAATAAATTTTTATAAAGGTATGTTAGTCTCCATGAAATTATGTTCAAAAAATTTATTCATATTTTAGTGATGACCAATTTTCTAGTTATGAAAACCCTTGAGAGTTCTTCATCAAATCTACATAACATGAATAATATGGTTGTGAAAGTGTTTTGAATTTATCATGGTATATGGTTTAGTGTTTTATATCTTGGGAATAATCATCCATCTAAGTTTTTTCCTTAATGACATGATTTTTTGTATCCTTTCATACATCGCAATTTGGAGACTGCATATTTATCAACTACCTCCTACACCCAATTTGAAGTTCTCCAATGAAGACCTGAAGGTAAATGGCGAGTTAGGGAGAATCTTAAGGAGTTTGTAAATTCAAATGAAATTTGCTAAAACTCAGTAAAAATACTAATATATACACTTTTCCTAAACTTTCAATTATGGATAAAAGACAACTTGCTTAAGTTTTTGGAAGGCAAGAAGAAACTAAAATTGTCAGTTACAAAACAAATGTACAAAAGATAAGTCACCATCAGAATAAGATTAGAATTTTCACTTGTGGAATGCGTTTTAGGAAGTGTTTAGTGATTAAATAAATTATAACTTCATATTTTAGATTTTTAGGAAGGGTCAGCATTTGTAGGCTGACACTGATCATAGATTCATAAATTGTCAAAGATTATTTTAATTAATTTGTTGAGTCTTCTTTCTACAATCTTGAGTTGTATGCATGAATTTGAAGAGTTGTTTGTGTAAATTAAAGTGCAAGATAATTTTTGAGAAGGTATAATTTAATATATTTTTGTGAAGCTTTGAAGGTTGTTGTTGATGATTTCTTGCCATTGAATGTATGGAGTGAAGGTATGAAAACATAGTGAAATACAAGAATGAATCTAATGTTTTAAGGTTTACAATTTTTGTATCAATTAGTGAATATGTAATTACAAATGCATAAGGGTGAAAATAGATGATGGTGAGCTAAAGAAGTGGTCCTAATCAGTTGTGGAAGACAACAATGAAAAATCATCAATATTTTGTATATAATCCTAAGATGAATGCTTAGAAATCAAGGAGTTGAAGCTTTCTTGTAAGTAGTAGCTTAAAGAAATCTGAGTTGAAGCTTGGTTGAATTTTTGGGAGTTGAAGCTTCCATGCAAGTTTAAGTTTGTTATAATTCAAGTAGTAACTTGACTATATTTTAGAGTTTCATCTCCAAGTTGAGTTGATGTTCAACGTGAAATATATGTAGCTTTTATAGGACATTTTATCCAACATAGTTCTTGGTTTCAGTGATTTTTTCTCCAGTGAAGGGTTTCCCACATTAAAATCTATGTCTCTCTGATTGTTATCTTTCTTTTATATCTTATGAATGATTTGTGATTTTAATAATTTAAGTTAAGGAAATTTAATTTTGGGTTGAAAAATGTATAACCACTTATTCAACCCACTCTCAGTGCCTATAACTTCCAACAATTGGTATCAGAGCTTGGTACTCTTAAATAAAGTCTAAAATCCTAGAGGTGGTCCTCTTGAAACACAAGCATGGATGTGGATATAATATAGTCCCTGAATTATCACTCAAGAGATAGGTTTCTCAATGAGATGAAATGTTAGATGAAGATGAAGTAAAGTAAATCATTGAAGAAGAATTGATAAGTGCCCTAGAGGAATTGAAACATCCAAAGGAAAAATAAGCACAAATTAAAGATAATGATGAAATAATATGAAGAGAAAATAAGATTTATTGAGGAAAGGAATAAGCATAATATGAATAAGATGGAATGAAATCAAACTTGATCCCAATTGGAGTTGATCTCAATTTCTACATCTTTCAAATTAAAAGAAGAAGAGAACATCAAATTCAATACAAAGCTAAATTTTCAAGTTGAAAAAGTGACAAAATCCCTAAATGAAAAGGTATACACTTGCATGAGACATGAAGAATAATTGATATCCTTGAGAGTTGAACTAGAAGAAGGAAAATAAAGACTGAAGATGTATGGTAAGATGGAAAAGAACTCTGAAGCCTTGAATGAAATTTTGGATACAAAAAAGGCAACAGGTGTTAAAATATGATTAGGATTCATAGAAGAAACCATTAATAAGTGTGAATATGAAATTTTTTTTTCAAGTAAAAAATTATACATGAAGATGAAAAAGGGACAAATTTAAGAAATCCTAAATTTTTTAGGCAATCAAATGCATTTAGGTATGAAAGAACGTTTAATGGTTATTGTTTTTCTTGTCACAATTTTGAACACAAAGCTAAGGAATGCAAGAATCATGTCATGAATGACCATCAATGGAGGGATAGTAGATATGAGAGAACAAAAAATAGATTATGCTTCAATTGTAAAGAGAAAAGCCACATAGCTCAATACTCCCTTAAATAACCAGACAATCAGTTTTGGATATCAAAAGGCTCAAGAGGTATGAATATGATAGTTTTTTAACACTATAACATGATTGGACATGTTTCTAGTTAGTTTTATGATGAAGAGAGTACTAGGCATGGTTGGAATCTCAGTTCATGCCCATATAGAATAAAATTACAAGTTAGGTGTTTTATTTGTCATAAACTTGGATAGTTTACAAAGCATTATTATCAAAACCAACCTCTTAGAAAGAGTAGCAGAATTCAAGTAGGAAAAGGAAATGTTAAGAAGGTATATAGGTGAAAAAAAATATTAAGATTATTCCAGATAAGGTCAAATAATATATCAGCTCAAGCAAGAAATCAGAGCATGGAAATCATAATGAAAAAGTTGATAACAAGACCAATGTCATCCATGAAGAACCTCCATGCATAGTAAGAAGAAGACAGAGAAATGAAATCCTTCATACATTTTTTACAAGCATTTAATTAAGTAGTGAAGACATATGATATGAAGGTAGAACATATAACAATACATCAAAGAAGATGAGAAAATCTTCAAAGGAAAGAAAAGGAATATTTGAGTCATCATTCTATTTTGATGACTATTTATTGTTTTAGTGGTCTAAAGCATATAGTTCCTTCTATAGGTTTCTAGAAGGCATACTCAACCTGAAACAAGTATTGATGTGATCTTAAATTAAGGTTCATCATCAATAGGTTCTCATGTTGAAAATATATCACTAATGAAAATGTATACTTAGCTTATCTTTCTCTTAAAGTCTATTTGGTATGATTAAATTGTTTCAATTACTTGAAAGTATGATCTATTTATAAGGTCTATATATCATAATGTTTTCCTTGGTCTTTATAGCTTAGGATCATGACAAGAGTTAACTTAGTTTGTCAATGTCTACTATGAGTGCATTTGAGTCAAAATGGTTGTTCTTGTTATATGACGTGCATTTATGTGTCTCCAACCAGTCCTATAAGCCTTGATCAATTCTATTTAGGATTCAAATGTTATAATAATCATCATCAAGACTATCAAAACTTACTATACCATGCTACAACTAGGTTTTAGTTTCAACTCTAACTATGTGAAGAAACATCATGAGTTCGTGGAAGTGTTCAAGATTGAAGTAGCTCTCACAGAGATAGACCAGTAGTCTAAATCAGTCAAATAATCCTAGTCATTAGAATTTGTGAATGGGATGCTAGGTAATCCTGAGTCAAGATTGTAGCAACAAATGTTGAAGCATTTGTGTCCAAGAGAGGAAAAATGTGTAAAGGTTTTCAACATTGTCAAATGTTTACAGGGTCGCAACTAATGTAAAAATGTGCAAAAATTTTCAAGATTGTCAAAGTGTATCAAGATATTAGTGGAAAAGGATACAATATTAAAAGTTGAGGAATGAAGATAATGAATTTCCAATCTTTCAAGCCTTCTAAACTCATTTCAAATATGCTTCGAGTCTAAATTTGAAAGAAATCTGATAATGGTTCCCTATAAAAAAGATTCAAGCTTGTAAGAATGGTCAAAGAATTTATCTAAGTTAGTCTTATGAACTCTTCTTCAATTTTTCATGAGTTTCTATAGTTAAGGTATGAGTATGATAATAGAATAATATGCTTAACATTTTTCTACCAAGTGGATTAAAGAATGATAAAAAAAGTTCCTAGAACTCTATGATAAAAAGCCAAAGGAAAATGAATGAATCCATCAAGTTTTATGTCCAATAAAGGTTAAATAAGTAAATGGTTACATGAGAGGCTTAATTACAGATATATAAACTCATAAAGGTATGGAAAGATTATTCGTACTCATCTATATGTAATTTTGGAGCCTTCAAGTTGTGTGAACTAGTTGACAGGGCTTGAGAAAACATTTGATGAATCTTGATCAAGAAATCACTAGGAATAATATTGAAATTTGGTTATAAGGGATTAAGATTGCATCTAAGCCATTTGGTTCACTCAAAAAAATGAAAGACATTCCAAAACATTATAAAGTGCTATTCACTAAAGAATACTGGTATGAAGTGAGAAACTTAGGTGTTTTAGAGCATAACAAAGTCCTCTTGTGTCTAAAATTGAAACATGCAATCTATCTTAATCTACTTGGAGATCATGAATATGGAGGAATTCTATCATCATGTATTAAGTATGAAAGAAAAGGATTTATTATGGGAAGGTTTTATTATTTCTTGTGCAAACCTTATAACTTTGTCATCTACATGATGGATGAGAAGAAATATAATGTCTTTTAAGGTTTAAAGAGATCTTTGTCCTCACTTCTAAATTTGAATCATATTATAAGTTGAAACAGACTTATGGACCATTTTTTGAACATTTGAACTGTTATACAATTTTTTACACCCTACAAAATGGATGTATTCATTTTTAAGCCCTCCTCAAAGAACAAATAAATCCCATGTACATCAACCTATCACCCAGCAGGAATTGGATGCTCACTTGAGGCATGCATGGGCATTGAGTCCGTCCTTTATGTGATTTGTGTGAGAATGCATTACTTGTGATAGAAACTTAAGTGAACAGATTGGTAAGAAACCATGCATTCATCTTAGAGCTCAGAATGACTTCTAGACCAATGTAGTCATTCATATAAGGAAAGCATTATAGAACATACATATGAATCATAACAAAAACGAAATGCATAGGGGTTTACACCCACTTATATGAAATATACATATAACCATTTAGTAGAACTAGAACCACACATATATTCATATTAAGCATGTTGATAACCATATTACAATAACTCCAGAAATCACATATTCATATGATAATGTAGATCAATATCATGCATCAGAACTAGACTTGGGCCCTTCATAGTACAAATAAAAATGTTCAAACCCATCCCCTTAGTAAAACATATTCCTACAGATCCTCTAAACCCAACCTATGGATCTCTCACAGTATTCCTACATGGCTTCGTCTCTTTTTTCTTCTATATCTTTTTATCTGGTGGGTGTTTGTATTTATAGCCTTTTCCAACAACTTCAAACCTTCACAACAGTTCTAGATCTATTGCTAAGTGTCCAAGGTGGTCCTCCACGGGAGAATGCTTCTTCAGGATCAAGGTCTCCACTCTTTGTAATGTTGGCCTTCTAGAATCTTCCATCAATATGTTAGGTTGACACATTATCCATTTTTCATGTGCAATCAGGTCATACTTTTCTCGTGTTCTATCTGATATGTCAAATATGACTAAGTCCCAAAACCTTTTCTATGTCTTATGCACTTTCTCCTTGCACGCCTATTTTTAAATAGGCCTGACGAGTTCACATGCATTCTTGTACTTGGCTAATATTTTAGGGGCCCAACATTACCCCACACTACACCTTTTCTCCTTCTGTGGGAACATTTTCTCAAAGAAAAATAATGACCATTCTTGAATGGCAGGGGGAAAGAATAAAGGAAAGAAGAATTTTGGGGAAGAAAGAAGTAATGAGGAACTTTGATTATTTCTGCAAGAAGAGATGGGAATATTTCATTAAGTCGGCCTCTAACTTATTCCTGGTATCAATCTCGCTCTATTCGTGGTGACAAAGGTCATCGACTAGGGCACTCACCTCTTCAAAGCTTAGCCCTTCTCCTTGGGTATTCATTACTTCCATGATCCCCTCCAAATTCTTTCCCAAATCCTCAAGCACGTCCATCCTACGAGTGATCTACGGATACAAATCATTTAGCCAGTTCTTAATTAAGCCCCACAAGGTCTCAATAGCCTCTTAATTTTTCTCAACCTTGACTAGAATTTTTTCACGTTCCACTCTATTCCCCTTATTTTCCTCCTAGAATTCCTTGAGCTCCGCTTCATGGGTGGTGACCAAAATTCTCTCCACTCTATCTCTATAAGTGCAATTGACATAGGCGACATCATTGACATGGGCAGTGACTTTTACATCCGTGAGGAATTTCTTGTACTGGGCCACAATGGCCATAACCTTCATCTTTTCCTCCTCTTCTTTACGTGTTGATGCCTCCTCTACCGAATCCAAGGCCAGGGGTCATCTTTCAATTGTGAGTACGTGGGTCAAGTCCTCTAGGTATTCCAATATGGATCCATACTTCTGCATAGGTGACATTAGATCTGTATGGTTCAAGAAAATGGCATCTGTGATCATTTCTGCTTTCTTATATACTATTCGCACCCTTGTTTTCTCTTCTTTTAATTCTCTCCTTAGCTAAGTGTTGACCGGTTCCTCATGTTTTAAATCCTTCATTCTCTTTTCCAACTCCTCTTACCTCTTCTCCAACTCTACTTCTAGGAAATTCACTTTGTTGTTTCTCCTGAACAGTATGGATTCTACTTCCACCAAAACTTTGTTCAACACATTATAGATTTCTTTGTCTAATAGCCACTGAGGGTTTACCAAGGGGTTATCACCTTTTGATTCTTGTAGTTTCATTATTACACCTTGGCTTACCTGGAATTATGGTTTGTCGTTTTGGGACTCAAATGCCCAAGAAAACATTTTCCTTGTTTGAGGGTATGTACCTTCGTCATCAAATGATGCCATAGCCAAGAGTTGCTCTATTAACCCTTAATGTATATGGGTCCATCACTAATATATAGGTTAATATTTAATAATATGAAATATTTATATTTCTATTATTAAATATGCTAACCTAGGTATATACTTTAGGTTAAATATTTAATATCATGAAATGATTATATTTCTAATATTAAATATTATAAACCTAGGTGTATGTGTCAACCATTTTAGGTTGAAAAGGTGGGTCGGGAGACATACCCGATCACCTTATATAAAAAGGACTTTAGGTCCTCATTTGATATATTCAGGAAATATATCAAAGGTGTGTAAATCAAGTGATTTGGTTTTACCCTTGGTAAATAGGGTTTCAAAGGAGGAGGTGATCTTACTGGATGTAAAATAAGTTCTCTGAAGTAAAAGGTTATTTTCAAAGTGGTTTTTACCCTATTGGGGTTTTCCACTATAAATATTGTGTCACATGTGTTATTTATTTCTTGTAAGTATTTCTTTATTTACTTATGTTATGATGTAATCTTTATTTAAATATTTATTGTAACATTATGTAATATGTAAGTTGATTAAATCCATATTTATTAGAATCCTCAAATTCTAACATGGTAACAGAGTGAGGTAAATTAAATAAATTAAGATCAAATGTTTTGTATTTTATTTATTTAATTTGTACGGGTTTTTTCAACCAACCCAAAAGGGTATTTAAAAGTATCTGGTCCCCTTCTTTTTTTCCCAATTTATTTTGGCATTACATTTGTGCAATTAAACTCTCGGTAAAATTTTAGGGTTTTTCAATTTTAAATCCTTAATTTTTGGGGGGGAGATGTAATATGATATGATTCTTAATTTCATTTACATTTTGTAAATTATATGGAATTAATGTTTGTTTGGAGATTGATGTGTGCACAGGTGAAAGGGGCTTCAAATATTTACCTGCGTGAAAGTCACATACAGAAAAAGAAAGGATTTATTACTATATGAAATAATTTTCATGTTTTCTATAATTTCAAATGTTTGCAGGTTAAATATTTTGGAAGGTAAATTCATACCTGTGTTCTTTGGTCCCCTCTAAAAGGATTTGATTTGAAAAACTATAGTTTATAGTTAATCTATAACTATATCCTATATAATTTGAAAACTATATTATTATTTTTAAATAAAAATATATATAATATAGAATAAGGTTTATATAATAATTTATATAAACATCATATTAAAATTTATATAGTTTTGAAAAAAAAACTATATATTAAAATCCTTAAACCATATTAAAATTACATGGGATTGAGGGAAGAGTCAACAGACCATATTCTAAGCCTAAGTTTAAATCATATTTAAACTTAACTTATAAATCTAGGCATATATAGTTTTTTTTTTAAAGAAACAAACCTAAGTTTGAATCATATTTTATATATATGGTTATTTTAAACCACTTAAAATATAAATTTGGTTTATATATGTTTAAAAAAAAAAAAACCAAAGTGCTTACTTTTTTTTAGTAAGGGGGCCATGTGTTTATTTCTTGGCCATGAAGGGATTACTTTTTAAATCTTAATACTTATTAAATAAAACCTAACATGTGTCCCTAACCATTTATATTATCCATGTAAGGGGGCGGCCCCATTCATTTAGATCTTATAGTTTATAAAAATTATATAAATAAACCTATTTAAAGGTTTTCTTTTATATAAGAGTGGGAGTGGAGAATAAAATGAGATAATATCTCAGGTATAAATGTGGAACTCTCAAGTATAAATGGAGAATTAAAAAAAGGGGGCTAGTTTATTGGTGGCCCACGTGAAGTGTGGTAAATATTTATTAAAATATTGGTAGTTATAGCCACATAAAAGTTTTAAAGTTTTTAGCTTGTAGGAATTATATAAAATATTTTATAATATTTCCATACTTTTAAATGTGTGGGGTAAAATTAAGAGTAAATGAAGGGAGGAGACAAGGTTCATGAAAATAGGGATTTCAATTTATTTCATTGGTCGGGTGAAATTACTTGTCCCCTCTGTAAAATATGCAGGTTAATCTATACTCTCATAAATCTACTTGCACCTGGTAAAATTCTTTTAACCTAGTCTATGTCCTTTAAACCCCTTTAATAAGGGTTATGTGTTTTTTAATATAAAAACAATATACTATAGTTTATAATTTTTATGAACTATATGTTGTTTTTTATTTTCATTCTATAAATTATATACATTTTTTTAATAAAAAATGTATATATTTTTACATTATAAATTATAATAGGTTATTATAATGTGTTAAAATATAACCTCCCTAATATTATACAGAAGAAGAAATTATGGAATTTCACATTCTGAAATACACAAGTTTTGGCTTCATTAAATTTGACAGTCAAATGACCGTCATGGTAGACCAAACATAAGACAATATGACGGTCATTTAGACGTCAAATTTAAGCTCGTAGGTTCTAGGAAACTTTAACTGTGTTAAAATTGACGGTCAAATGACCGTCACAATAGACCAAAAAATAAGCCATTATGATGGTCATTTAGACGTCAAATTTAAGCTAGCCAGATTTTTGTCTACATTAATTTTTTTTCAGAAATTTGAAGTTGTTATGCATTCTTAGGGGTCTCTTCTTCACTTCTATATGGTCAAAAATATTTTTTATATAAATCTGGGGTATAATGCAGAGCCCTTTATAATGTGGGTTATTATTTTGATCATGGGAGGTTAATTAGTATGCATTGTAATGACAAAATTAGTTATGATCAAATAGTTTCTTTAGATCTGTAAAATTTAGATATGATTCTATTAAAAGTGTTTTTTTTATCGATAAATATGTATCTAACTATGTGGTACATTGTATATTATAATGGGGTGTGTTTTACAGGTTTAGGAAAACAATGACATCCAACTATTTCTGTCTTGACAAAACCTAGATCCTGAATGAAACCAACTACAACATTTGGGTCAAAATAGAATTTATGGTGAGGAAACTCTAGACGATTGTTTCTGGATCTGAGGTTTCTCCCACCGGTCGTCAAGCAACTATAGATAACATGAATGCATTCTTGCAATGAATGTAAGATGCTTCTTTCTATGTAATGTGAACGATGAGTACCTTCTACACATTGGTAATATCGAACATCTGAAAGAGGTATGGACACAACTAGAATCCATGCATGAAGGATACTTGGTATATCAAGGATAGTAATGAGAGTATAATAGTTGAAGGAATTCAAAGAAATGATCTATATATTTTTTATGATTTATCTTCTGCATCTTGTTTTATATCTCAGAGTTTAAATAATTCAAAACTATGACATGAAAGGTTAGGACATGTTAATTATCGAAGCTTATATGAAATGTATAGATATAGTCTAGTGAAAGGTTTATATGTGTTGTCTTCTTCTCTTGAAGTTACTTCATTAAATGCTTCTAAATGATGGTTTTGATTCTGATTTAGTAAATGGTCATGATGATGTTTTGATGCTATAGATGTTTCTAAAACTCTTATCTTCCTAGATAAGAAATTAAATTGGGCTCAATCTATGTTAGAAAACTCAAATCCTATTAACCTTAGGAAAATAACCAGAAGCCATCATATGTACCATGCATTAATTACCTTGTATGAACCTAAGCCGTGAAGTATTATAGGGTCTAGGTGGATATACAAAGTAAAATATAATGGTGATGGTAGTATTAACAAACATAAAGCTAGACTTATTGCTAGAGGTTTCACTCAAAAACTTGGTATTGATTATGTTGAGACATTTCCTGTAGCTAAAATGAGTACTGTTAGGGCCTTATTTACAATTGCCACTCAATTTGGGTGGGAAATCCACCAAATGGATAAGAATTTTTTTGTTTTGAATTGTGATTTAAAAGAAGAACTTTACATGTTTCAACCTAAAGGATTTGAAGAAACTGGTAAAGAAAACTATGTTTATAAGTTGAGAAATCCTTGTATGGTTTAAAACAAGCTCTTAGAGCTTGGTATGTGAAAATTGTTTCCTTCTTTAAACTGTTAGGTTTTGTTAATTGTTCTTCTAACAATGATATATTCATTAAGAAATAAGGCTCGCATATTATCATTATATGTATATATGTTGATGATTTTCTTATGTCTGGTGACAATTCTTGATTTAATTCATAGGATTAAAGAGAAATTGAAGCAATAATTTGAAATGAATGAGTTAGGTCTCTCACATCATGTTATTTGTATGATTGTATTTCATTCTATTGTTATTTTTCAAAACACAATATGCAACCATTGTATTGAAAAAGTTTCTTCCAATTGATTGTAAACCATTTTCTACTTCAATGGAAGTTGGAATAAATATTAATCATAAATCTGCATATGGAAATAGTTGATCATATTTTATATACGTTATTAGTTGATAGTCTGATTTATCTAACTATCTAACCATTGGGGTTGGGATAAAATCCCAAAATCCATATCAACATGAGATGGAGATGTTACAGTTTTAGAAATAGAATGGATTAGAAAGGAAACTATTATAGACGAAACAGAGTGGGAAGGGAATGAGAGGAACGTATTTTCTTTCAAGCAAACACAGATCAAGAAATACTTATACGAGTTTTAGATAATGGGTGTAATATTTGAAATGATTAAAATAATCAAGAACACTAAACAAAGAATAGCTTAAGATCTTGGACGTAAGAACAATCTCTCAAGATAGATGAATCCCACAACACAAAGTTTGCAAAATAACTCCTGTTTCTATTCCTAAATGATTAAAAGAAAATACAAAGTTTTTCTTCTTCTTCACAATAGCTCTTAATATTCTAAAAATCTCTTCTCCTTTTGGCATGCACAAGCATCCCTTATTTATAATAAAAAGAGCAGAGAGAAAATAAGATAAATCCTACAAAATAGTCATTTAATAAGAATCCTATTTTGCTTGACTCTCACATAGGAGAACAAGTCAAAATTTTCTTCCTATGTGATGAAATGAAAATGAAAATGATATGTCAATCTCTGGATGGAAATGACATGAAACATTATGCTTAGAGCATCCGAAAACCCAATACAAAGGGTTTGATTCAATTCAGGTTTTAGGAAACATGAGACATGTAACACGCATTTGGAAAAGCATGTTCTGATGCTTGGAAGTTCTGAAAACCCAACACAAAGGGTTTGATTCAATTCGGGTTTCAGGTTTCAGGAAACATGAGACATGTAACATGCATTTGGAAAAGCATGTTCTGATGCTTGGAAGTTCCAAAAACCCAACACAAAGGGTTTGATTCAATTTAGGTTTCAGGTTTTGGGAAACATGAGACATGTAACATGAATTTGGAAAAAATGTTATGATGCTTGGAAGTTCTAAAAACCTGACACAATGGACATAGGAAATTAAGTTTTAGGTTTCAGGAAACATGATACATGTAACATGCATTTGACAAAGCATGTTCTGATGCTTGGAAGTTCTGAAAACCCAACATAATGGACTTAGGCAATCGGGTTTCAGGTTTCAGGGAAACATGAGACATGTAACATGCAAAGAAACATGTTTTCATGATGTTTTCAAATGAAAACCAAAACCTAAAAATATCTCTTTCAAAGGGAATTTTTAAGAGATTTTTCCAAAATTTTCCTATGGTTATCTCAATTTTAGCTGAAATCACTAAAACGAGATAACAACTGGCTCCAGTTGGGGACTTTCTTTGAGACAACAAAGGAAGAGAAATCATGTATCAAAAATCTTTATCCATTGGGCTACATAGTCAGGAGAAGAAAAACCAAAAACAAACAAAGAAAGAAAGAAATAAAGCAAACACACAACAGAAAATAAATTATAATACAGTGCAAGAGAGCATCTTGCATTATTGATGGAACAACTTCAGATGTTGGCCACTGAAAGGTAGAGGGAGTGACTCTCCATCAAGATATGATAGACAAAAACTATTTTCACCATTCAGCTGATGGATTTTGAAAGGACCTTTCCATAAAGAATCAAACTTGCCATGCATCCCTTTCTGTTCCCTTCTCTTATCCCAGAGAAGTACTAGATCTCCAATCTGGAAATCACGTTGCTTTGATTTTTTGTCAAATATCTTTTTGACTTTGCTCTGATGATCTGCAATGTGATCCACCACCTTGCTTCATTCTTCTTCTAGCCTGGCTAGGTACATTATCCTTTTCTCAATGGAACTTTGAAAAGTTTCATCCTCAATTGCTTTAGCCAACTGTAAGGCTAGAAATTCTACAGAGATAGGAATCTCAGCATCAATTCCATACAACACCTGGAATGGGGACATTCTAATAGCTCACTTAGGAGTAATCCGATCTGCCCATAATGCATCATATAATGCTTTGTGCCATGTCCTCTGATTCTCATCGACCAAGCTTTCTGATTATGGACACCAGGTTCTTGTTGCTTGATTCAGCCTGACCATTTCCTTCGGGGTAATAATTAGATGAATGATCCAATGTGATCCCAAATCCATATAAAAATTCTATCAACTCATGTGATGAGAAATTGGAAGCATTTTTAGCAACGATCTTGTGAGGCACACTGAATCTAACAATTATATTCTCCTTGAGAAAGTTGCACACAACTTCGGAGGTTGCCTGCTTGATTAGCGCAGCTTCCACCCACTTGGTGAAATAGTCTGTGGTGGTGAGCACATAATTATGACTGGCACTGGAGGTAGGATTCAATACTCCAATGAAATCAATTCCCCATTAGCAAAAAGGTTCTTTAATTATCATAGGCTTTAACGGAAGAGCTGTCAGCTTAGGATGGCCAATGAAATGTTGACAAGCTTCACACTTAGCCACCCATTCAACTAAATCTCAAAAGAGAGTAGGCTAATAGTACCTGGCCCGTAAGATCTTGTAAGCCATAATGTCACAGAGGAAGAGAAATTTCCTCCATGCTAGATTGTGGAAGGATTCTAGCAACCTTATCTGTTGAGACTTATCAACACAACGCAAGAATACACCATCAATACCCTTCTTGTATATACCATTATCCCATAGAATGTATCTTGCGGACCTTAATTTAACTGTCCTCTTTTATTTTTGGCTTAAATGTGGGGGACATTCACCGTAAGTTAAAAATAAAGTGATATCTACATACCATTCATCAGTTGTGCTTAAAAAAGCACCATGGGTGATTATGAAGAAGTACCCTCATTTTCTTTGCATTCTATCTCAGAATTATTTTCTGCGATCAATTGGCACATGCCTCTTCCTCATACCAACTTGGTAGGTCTGATGTCCAAGTCATATTCTTGGACTTTGGCTATCCAGTTACCTCATTGACTACCCAACTCTTGTTGAGTCAAAATGGACTTAACTGCAGTATCAGGAACAAGAACGAGAGTGTGAGAACTCAACACATAATACCTGAAATGCTTCACTACTCTCACCACTGCATAAGCATGCTTTTCAATTTGTGACATCTTCAATTCATGTTCCTTTAGTGGACAGCTCATGAAAGTAATGGGAGCTTTGATTCCTTCTTCATTCTCCTACATCAGGATGACTGATACTGTATGAGTGGAAGCGTAGCTGTACATGATGAAATCCTTCTTGAAGTCTGGGCATACCAGAATAGGAGCATGAGAAATTTCTCTTTTGAATTCTTCAAAAGAAAGATTACCTTTAGTGCTCCATCAAAATGGATTCTTACCTTTCATCATCCCAAGGATATCCTTGGTTTTATTGGCAAATTCAGGTACAAATCTTGTTAGGAAATTGACCTTTCTAAAAAAGGAATTTACCCCAGTTTTGCTCATAGGTATGTAAGGCTTTGGATGGCCTTCACCCACTCTGGGTCGATCTTGGTTCCTTCTTTAGTCATGATATGACCCAACAACTTACCTTCTGTTACTCTGAACATGGAATTTTTAGGATTTAATGAAATCCCATGACGCCTACATCTTAAGAGTATCTGCTCCAGGTGATCATAATGATCACTTCGCTTCTTAGAGAATACTTTCAAGTCATCCAAATATACAACTATGAATTTTCCCATCAAATCTCTGAAAGCTAAGTCCATAGCTCTTTGAAACATGGATCCAATGTTAATCAAACAAAAAGGCATCCTCTTGTAAGAAAAGGTCCCCCATGGGGTGGTGAATGTTGTTTTATGTTGATCCTTAACGGCTACCTCGATCTGATTATACCCCAAAAATCCGTCAAGCATGGATAACATTTTTGATCCAGTGACAGTCTGCAATACTTGATCCATGATAGGAAAATGGTAATTTTCTTTCAATGAGGACTGATTAAGGTTCCAGAAGTCAACACAAATCCAGATCTCACCATTCTTCTTTCTGACGGGGACGATGTTAGCAACCCAGGTAGAATGATGGATTGGGAAGATAATCCTTACGTCTAACATCTTTTGAATTTCTACAAGAATAGTCCCTGAGATCTTTGGGTTGTAATGCCTTTACTTCTACCTATAGGGTTTGACATCAGACTTCAAAGGGATGCTATGTTGCACATCCTTGGGCTTGAAAGACTTCAGATCCACATAGGACCATGCCAAGACATCCATATATCTCTTCAAGAGTGAAGTGAATCTTCCTTTCTCCTCAGGAGAACAACATTTTCTGATGTTTACCATCCATGGTTGGTCAGAAGATCCCAGATTAACTTGATCTACCTCTGATGAGGAAGCACCTTCAGCTTGCCTTTTATCCTGAATAAAATGGTCATGCTTGTCAAACAAACCTTCCAGAGAAACCAATCCCTTCAGAATCTTATTGCCTTTGAGCTGGATGAATTCACCATCAATCTCTTGATATGAATTTGAGACAGACTCACGGAAAGCTGATTCTGATCCTTCAAAATAAAGCTCGCTAAAATTATCAGCTTTCTCAAGAAAAGACAATACCTGTTGATCATCATTGAACACTTGCCAATGTGTTGAATTATCTGCAACACTTGAACGATACACAATCTCAATGGTATACTTGTCCTATTTGAACTTTGGGTGAGGAAGGAGAAGAGATGCAGACACGGCTAAAGAATCAGCTTTATCATTGTAATCTCTCAAAACTACCTTGATGGAAAAAGCATCAAAGCATTCTATGTTGTCCCACACCTTGTTCCTGTAATGCCTTAGGTGATCATTTTTTACCTGATAGATCCCCCTTACTTGATTTACAATCAACTCAGCATCTCCCTACACTTTGATATTTTGGATTCCCTTTTTCCTTGCCATTTCTAATCCTAATAACAAAGCTTCATATTCAGCCGTGTTATTAGTATTGTCAAACTGTAGCTTGAAGGTGAAGGGAAAGATCTTAAAACTTGGAGATATAAGAACCACACCAGTGCCCGACCCAGTAGTTGAAAAACTCTCGTCAAACTTGAGGGTCCAAATAGCATTAGGATATTCTTCCTTAATACCTACAGAAGGCACCTTCGATGTCATGAAATAATTTCCCAAGCCTACATCTTCGAAGAGAATTTGAGCTTTGGGGTCATCTGATTTAGTGACCAGGTACTTCACTTGTGCTTCAGGGTGGAGGACACGAGGAACTCCATTCACTAGAATTTTAGCTTTGGTCCAGTCCATATTGATTTCTCCTTCGACATCTTTGCAAAAACCTCTTCCTAAGAGAATACCATAAGCAGCTGGGATATCAGTGACCAGGATAGTCATTTTTACTCTCTTTTCTAGGAATGCTACAAATGCAAACTGTGCATCCTTGATTTGGCCAATCAAGGGGACTTGCTTAGTTTCCATGGAGTAACACCACCCATAAGATTTAGTCAAGGTAAGTCCAAGGGCATGGGCTACTTTTGTAGGCATCACGTTATCAGAGGCTCCTGAGTCAATTATGTAATTGTTGAGTTTAAACCCATTTATAAGTAAGGACAAATAAAACGGTTCAATCTTTCCTGAAGAAGCAACAGAGGTCATATTATTCTGAGGTAAAGGCTGAGTGGGATTAGGAAAAATGCCTTTTGAAGATGAAGGGATAGCAGCCTTGCTTCTAATGAATTTGGAAAGTTTCTCAAATTGCTCGGGATTTGACTGAAGGTACTCAACTTCTAACATTTGGATCTTAGTTTTCTTTACATGATCAATAATGTCGAAAGCGGTATATGAAGGAATGATGGTGGGATCAGTTCTAGTTACACTGGTCTGAGCCAAGGCACTGGTCTTGGGGGTAGGAGAAAGAGAGTTAGAAGAAGAAGTTACCTTTTTAGTTGTCTCCTTTTCAGTTTGCACTGAGATAAGAGAGCCTCTTTTAGCCATAACCATAGGATCTTCTTTACCCTTCTCCTTAGAGCCTTCAACTGGATTTCTAGGGTTCTGAGATTGAGCTCGAGTGAAGACTATGAATGACTGACCATCATGCTCACATTCGTCTTCCTTGTATTCCAAGTACCCAATGTTGGAGTCACCAGCTGAATCGTCAAAAGACTCATCAGCATATCCTGAAGCTTCAAAAGCTTCGTGAGAACCTTGATCTTCTGGTTCTTCATCTTCCTCAACTATTTCCACTATTGCGTTGACAGGAGGAGCTTCAATGGCCAGCCTTGTTGGAGCAGCAGTCAACTGATTCCTATCTCTTGCGGGAGCACCATTGGTATTGTTGAAATTCCGTCTAGGAATTTCCCGATAAGGAAGATTGGTCACCTGTTGAGACACTTGCTTCTTCAAAGCGATCAAGTCATTGGCCATCTTCTGGATCATAGGGTCAGTAGTACTTTGAGAAGAACTCTGATTTTTAGGCTTAGATGACTCTCTTCTGATCTTTCCTGCCAGAATAAGATCATCTTCTATTTCAGTGGTTATAGCTTGAGTAGTAGCCAAATCAGGGATAACAGACCTTCTTAATAAGAAGCTCATATCAGGGGGCTGAGCATTGATGAAGAAACACTTTTGATTTTCAAGAGTGGGAACGGCTAGCTCCGGAATCTTCCAAATCATTTTGTTGAATTTTTCCACAAAGTCTCGCATGGGCTCATGAGACTCCTTCTTCATATGTGTAAGTTGTGCTAATAAGGCATGAGAATCTTCATTTGGTTTGAACCTTGCTTCAAATATGATCTCATGGTATCCCAGTTGGTAATGCATGCATTCAGAAAGATGGTAGAACCATTCTACTACCACACCATGCAATGTTTCAGCGAAGAGTCAAACAGAGACATCTTCATGAGCTACCCCAAGGATGCCGCATGCTACAAAGAATGAGGCGATGTGTTCATCAGGGTGCTTCTTCAAATATCCGTTGAATTTGGGAATATTCTTACGAGATCCATGTGGTAGCTCATGCAATGGCAGAGTTAGAGAAAGAGCACCAATAGCCACACCCCAAGGCACAGGTTGTGATGGCATCCTTCTGAATGAAGTGCATACAAGAATATGAGTATCAGACAAGAATAATGCACAATAGGTTACAGATGCTTCTTGTTCTTGAGGAACCCAAGTTCTTCAGATAGGTGAAGAACTTCTTGCTCGGCTAGATACAACACTGTTGGGGGAAAGTCTGAAATTGTGTTGTTGAAGCAGATCAAAGAACGGATCAGTTTCACCCCTGGCTTAGCTTGACCGAGTGAAGATCTTTCTAGCCATCTTGAACCAGAAAATGGATCTACCGAAAATAAGGCAAATACAGAGTCACCAGACACCAATAGGATAAGCTTAGTCTTATCAATCCGTATTCCCCAGCAGAGTCACAAAAAAATGTTGGTTGGATATTTTGTCAGGCCAAAATATGAGGTTCAACCATAGTACACGGGATCAAATCCCTCCTCAAAGACAGGTGAGGCAGCCTATTTATTACTGATCTAAAACACAATAGAAATAATATGTACAATATTCACACTATTCTAACCATTGGGGTTGGGATACAATCCCAAAATCCATATCGACACGAGATGGAGATATCACAACTTTCGAAATAGAATGGATTAGAAAGGAAACTATTATAGATGAAAAAAAGTAGGAAGGGAATGAGAGGAACATATTTTCTTTCAAGCAAACACAGATCAAGAAATACTTATACGAGTTTTAGATAATGGGTGTAATATTTGAAATGATTAAAATAATCAAGAACACTAAACAAATAATAGCTTAAGATCTTGGACGTAAGAACAATCTCTCAAGATAGATGAATCCCACAACACAAAGTTTGCAAAATAACACCTATTCTATTCCTTAATGATTAAAAGAAAATACAAAGTTTTTCTCTTCTTCTTCACAATAGCTCTCAATATTCTAAAAATCTCTCTCTCCTTTTGGAATGCACAAGCATCCCTTATTTATAATAGAAAGAGCAGAGAGAAAATAGGATAAATCCTAGAAAATAGTCATTTAACAAGAATCCTATTTTTCTTGACTCTCACACAGGAGAACAAGTCAAAATTTACTTCCTATGTGACGAAATGAAAATGAAAAAGACATGTCAATCTCTGGATGGAAATGACATGAAACATTATGCTTAGAGCATCTGAAAACCTGATATAAAGGGTTTGATTCAATTCAGGTTTCTGGTTTTGGGTTTCAGGAAACATGAGACATGTAACATGCATTTGGAAAAGAATGTTCTGATGCTTGGAAGTTCTGAAAACCTGACACAAAGGGTTTGATTCAATTCAAGGTTTTGGGTTTTGAATGGAAAAATGAGATATGGGTAACATGCATTTGACAAAGCATGTTCTGATGCTTGGAAGTTCGAAAACCTGCACAATGGACTTAGGCAAGTTCAGGTTTTGGGAAACATGAGACATGTAACATGGACTTTCGGGTTCCGAAAACCCGACACAATGGAGGGGAAACATGAGACATGTAACATGCAAGAAACATGTTTTCATGCAATGAAAACCTGAAAACCAAAAATCTCTTTCAAAGGGAATTTTTAAGAGATTTTTCCAAAATTTTCCTATGGTTATCTCAATTTTAGCTGAAATCACTAAAACGAGCTCTTGATTAATAATCCAGTTCAACATCAGAGGACAAAGAACATTGAGATACATATACACTTCACCCATGAGAAGGTGCAAAGTGATGAGATGAATCTCAATTTCATGTTCACTGAAGAGCATGTTGATGACATCTTAACAAAGTCCCTAAATGCTGCAAAGTTTTGTCACTTTTGTGAAAATTTTGGATTGTTGGAGTTTCCATTGAAGGGGAGTGTGCAAGACAATATCACCTCCTAATGGAACTTTGTTTTTGAAAAAATACCTTCGAGCATTTGTAAAAGACCTTCAGGCAAGTGTAAAAAGACCTTCGGGCATGTATACCTCCTTGACTTATTTTTTAGAAAGAAATGTAGAAAGATATTAAATGTGGTCTTCAGTAAACTCTTTAGTGCTATTGAGTTTACTGGTAAACATCTAGTAAAAGCATATTTTTAAGGAGGTATTTGGTTGTAAAAGGCTCCTATATGCTTGGGTTCAATAACCTTTTATGAGAACATCCTCATTTTATACATTAGAACAAGTCAATTTTTTTTTTTTGATAAATGCTTCCAGGTTCTAAATACATAATTTAGAACTCACAAATCAAATAACCATTCTTATAACAGATAACCATATGCAGCTGTAATGACTCGGAGTACCTCCGATCTATTCATTCCATGACTCGGTAATCTACCGATCTATTCATGAGTAATAAGAGTTGGAGTTTTCATTTAACACTTCACTCTCGCGGTTCTCTTCCCTATTCTGGGATTCAGAATGCTCTGTCCAAGGAACCTAACTGAATAATTGTTACCATTATTCATCGGCATCTCATCCCCTAGACCAGGTGACTCAGGACAATGCAATCAGCAGCTTGCGATACTTTGGCCAAAGATTTGAAACATACTGCTTATGTCTCGTATTCCTTAACGGCATACTCGTCAATCTGGAATACGTCCTTCACCCCATTCTTATGTTATGTAGAATGTCTTATACTGACTTCTGTCAGTCCCTCCTATCCCAAGTTATTCACTCGGAAACAGATTAGTAAGGTGACAACGTTATATGGACGCTCCCGAGGACTAGGGATACGATGACATACTGGGTCAACCCTAGTTAAACCAGTGTGTCAAGATACCCCGAGTCTCCTAGGCAGCCTTATAACATGACCACATTTCTAATCGGTCCCAGAGTAACTTGTTCGAGTTAAGGTGTAAATCTTATCGATCAATGCAAAGGGTGTCGTCACAAGACACCTGCATTGTTGTATCTTCGAGAAGATCCTAACCTTCTCGGAGGTACAACCCTGCAGTTGACTTGTGCCGTCAACCTTTAAATCCACCTCGAAAAGATCTACTTATTAAAAAGTGTTACATACGCTGAGTTAAATTATATTAAAAGACGTTCCCCTAAGGTTAGCCTTTCCCGATCCCTGGGTTCCTCACCTTAGAATGACCTTTCTTAATAAAACCCTTTACACAGAGAAGTTATTAAGACTAAGGTTCCATCAAGGAGTTCATAGAATATACATAATTCTAAATCAACGAAATTGGACAATAACTCATAAACTTCACATGAGATTGCCATCTGAACCCCATTTAGGTTTAATTCAGTTCTCATAACTGAACTTATATCTTACTTATAAGTATCGAGATATAGTGATTAAGATTCCAATTACACGTTGTCCTGGTTTAATCAAGACTAGGAATTAATAATTTAATTCAGCTTGTTTAGCGTCCTGCTTAGGTTTATTTTAACCCTAGTTTCCAGTAAGACAGTGATCTATATTTCAATTTAGCTTTAGATAGAACACACTAGAATTGCTAAACAATCATAAGTATTCAGTCACATATTCTTGCAAGCTTACATTGATAATCACAAAAGTCTCCAAATTATACAATAATAACAATGCTCTCAAGATATTTGAACCGAAGAAGGTCAAACTATCAAGATAAGAATACAAACACATAAGTAACAAATATCAATTTCCATTCCTTTCAGAACTAATCAAATACATTTTATGCATTCAGCATACTTGATACAATACTCTACGGAAAAAGAACATCTTTCCTCATATAGTACATTTAGAAAATCAAGCTGTATTTCAACATAAAATCAAATTAAACAATCTGATCATCCTATCAGATCTGCGTGCTTTTACCACTTACGGCATCCATCTGCAAAAATTGTCAACATGGGTCAGTTCGATGAACTGAGCATGATAAGCACTAACTCTTAAAACAATTGCAATCCATCAATTGTTTTCATTAAACACCCTGTTTAAATGAGATCAATTCACCCAACAAGTAAACATATTTCATCAAAATATTAGGGATCAAGAAGAACGAAAGTATCTGAGACAACTATCCATCTGAATCCCCAGGACAGCAAACATCAGACAGATCATTACATTCATCATAGTAAAATGAATATCATAACAACCCATGATTCCAGCAGTAGTTAAAACAGTTCCAACAGTTAGATAAAAATATATCAACATATACTTTACAACAGAAGAGAAAGAAAACGAGTCATTCATATTTCCCTTCCAATCATGCTCATGACTGTACCGTCTCCTTAAGAGTAAGCACTCACCTTATACGCATGCGAATAAGTCAAACGAGACCATAAGAAGAACCACAGTTTTGTTAGAATTGGATTATAACAACTTCCTGTAGCCTCCAAGAAATACAGTAGATTTCGCGCCAAGACAGTAATGAAAATCTATTAACAGACCCACATAACCTTCCATACAATCAACAAATGAGAAGAGTATCCAATGTCATCGCTTGTCGAGGTACAAAATCAGCTCTTGAGTTCAGTCAAGCTCAAGACTGGATATTCATACTATTAGAAGACGTAACTATGCACAAGCACGACTACAATTCCACCCAGCAACGTACAGCTCAATCTCATCCCAACTAAAACTCTGCGAGGACTTAGTTTCCAAGGCCGTAATAAAAAAAAACAACCTTTTTATCACAGTCAACCGAGAGGCTCAACAACATTAAAACAAATGATGTTTTCCCTATGCCTATGTAGAGATATTCGTACTGAATCCACACAACATGCACAGCCTCATTAACTGGAACAGAATTTAAAATAACACAGCCATGACTAACAAAGGAGTCATTTTTCAGGAAACAATTTCAACAAGGTCTCAACCAAGTAAGTTATGAAAAGAAAACTCTTCCTTTACTTTCCACAACGACAGACAGAAGGAACACGAGAAATTAAAATAAGAGTCCGAACGTTATACATGTATAGCGAAGGTTAAATCGAAAATCAAGCCACTTCGCATCATTTCAATTCTCTAACTGTATCCATACCACTAATGCTCTAAACAGGTTTATACTGAAATTGATTTCATGAGACCACGACTCAAGAATTTCACAACAGTATTCACAACTGAGAAAATTCAGAAGGAAAACATAATATACGCCTCCAGGATAAAAAAGAGGTCTTACCCATGTGGTATTTTACAAATAAACTTCTACAGAAGCCGCTATACAAGATGAATGCATTTTAATGATAATATTCACTGTTCAGGCCTATACAGAAGCAAAATACTGGTTAAGTAACAAGGATTCCAACTGAGCCCAAAAAAAACAATATCCGCTCTAAGTTACACAGAGAGGAAAACATAACATACGCATCAATGGTTTAAAATAAGTCGAACCCAAGTAATATTCTCCATCAAAAACTCCTTCAGAAGTCAAAATACTATCAACTCAAGTATTCAATAACAAGATGCATTCACAACTGTACTTCCTCAGAAAACAAGACGTAATTTTGTTTAATGAAGTTCAACAGCATCAATAACGTATATTACCCACGACATATCATATACAGAAGTTGATATATCATGCACCTTCAAGAGTTTCAACAGTATCCTTCTCAACAAGTGAAAACAGCAAGGTATCGACTGAATCAAACAAGAAAACAATGCATGAACTCCCACAAGCCGAATTCGTGTATTTTTCCTTGCAAGCATTTCTTTAATTCTAACCGAAATGCAAAACCCAACAAGATAGTGCAACAGTTCGAAACACAACACACACCCGTTAAGGGTTTTATTGAAAAATCGAGCCAGTAAGAAGATATAGCAACAAAATCACGCACAGCTTATCATAAAAACCAACTGAATCCAAAAATCATCTGAACAGAGTTGTTCTAATGAAATCACTTGAAAGAAAGCAAGATTTTTAAAGGTTAGGGCCTAACATGCCTGGTTATTTGCTTAAAATTCCGAAGAAGACCACTGAAAGAGCTCGAACCTTCTCCTCCTTTTCCAAGTTAGATTCACCAACAATAACCTGTTATTCCCATGCCTTATAAACTTTCCTTGACAGAGAAAAGAGTGAGTTACACTCATTTTTGCCATGCAACACCGAATAGACTGGTGCGAAGAACCAGTGATCAGGCAGAGGGAAAGCCGGAGCGTATGAAAAACCAAACAAACTACCAGTTTTCCTTTTTGCATGCTTTCCCGAGGAACCCGAGCTCGACGACTGAGTTCATTAATTGCATTTACTCCCAATTTCCCGCTCAATCTCCACTGCCACCGACCGCCATAGTTGGCGATGGACAAAATGCACATCAAAGACCATTTCTAACTTTGGCGACTCTGCCACGTCGGCTCTTGCTAGCCGTTAAAACTTCTACCAAATTACCTGTCCTTCATGCTTATCCATGTATTTAATGCCATAGAAACTGCTGCCCATGGCTCACACCCTTCCATAGGTCCCCTTTCTTCCTTGTTCATAGTTAGGTTAGTAACTTAGGTTAGGATTTAGGATAACACTTAGTCTAACCTCATTGCACATAGATACTAACTTAGAACATTTAGCTTATAGCTTAGGCCTAGGTTAGATTAACACTAATCTAATCCCCTAGGTTAAAGTTTAGTTTTAGGTTACTAACCTTAATAAATCCTGTTTAGGTCTAATATTTCAAATGCTCAGAAAAAGAACCTACAACATACATTCACGAACAGGGTTCACTCCTGCAATGCCAATAGGCTATTGAATTTTATGTAACTGATTTATTACCTGGTCCGCGATCAAGACCTTCCAGATATATCACGATATCGGGCACCAGTTCATTTAACATGATCAGCCTGAGTTATACTCCGGACTAGCTTATTCAATGCATCCAGACCTTGCAACCTGCTTAAGGTCTATAATTTTAATTCATCACGAATAAGCTTAAAGCACCACTTGGATCAATACCACTGATCCAAGGCTAGGTCTTATAGATGGATAACTCCATAATTCATTCCAAGATCAGATTAAACTCAGGTGTAAAATGAAAGAAATAAAAGAGTCCAATCATATTCCGACTCAGTCAAAGATCTGCAATTTGCAAAGAAGATACAGTACATATCAAGCATGACTTCTCAATCAAGGGAACACATCCTTTCAAAAGAAATCACATATCAACACTTGTATGCTCAGGAGGAAGTAACTACAGTCCAAGGTGTTACATGCTTCCCTCCTAAAAGATTCATCGTCCCGATGATTACATATTCAATTAACCTTCAGGTCAACCAATTTATTAGTTCACAAAACAATGCGACTATTTTCCAACTTGAATAGTTCCAGAAATCAATGTCACAACACATTTTATTCAGCCTGAATAATGTTTTCCTCCATCTGGCTTTCATATAAACTTAAAAAAATAAGTTCATAAAAGAAATGTTTTGTCAACAGATTTCATTCTGTTGAAAAAGAAAAGGAAAAGCAATTTTCATCTCTTCCAAATTTTCCCAAGTTGCACTTTCTTCGTTAAACTGGTCCCACTGGACCTTACATTGCTGTATTTCACGATTTCTCAAATGAAATTGGCGAGTTTCCAGCACTCGTGTGCGTTTAACCATGATTATTCCTGGGTCTTGGACCTGCAAGGAATTCCAATTTAAAACATGTGACAGATCTGAAACGTATTTCTTAAGCAAAGAAATATGGAAAACATCATGCATGCGAGATAAAGCAGGTGGTAATGCTAATCGATAAGCTACAGGATTGATTATTTCGACAATTTCGAAAGGTCCCACGAATCGAGGTGACAACTTGGCAGCCTTGCCAAAAGTTATAGAACTCTTTCTGGGTTTAACACGAAGAAAAACCTTCTCACCAAGTTCAAACCTGCGATCAATCCGCTTAAGGTCAGCATAGCTCTTCTGTCTATCCGTGCTTCCTTTAATCATTCACGAATCAGCTTAACTTGCTGTTCCATTTCAGTGAGAATCTCTGGTCCAATTACCACTCTATCCTCAACACTATCCCAACTAACAGGAGTTCTGCACTTTCTTCCATAAAGTGCTTCAAATGGTGCCATTTTAAGAGATGAGTGATAAGTGTTGTTGTATGCGAACTCAACTAATGGAAGATACTCTTCCCATTTATACTGTTGATCCATGCAATACATTCGCAACATGTCCTCCAACACTTGATTTACCCTCTCAGTTTGTCCATCCATTTCCGGATGATATGCAGAACTGAAGTTTAGTTTCGTTCCAAGAGCTGCATTAAGCGTTTGCCAAAATCTTGACGTCATTCTAGGATCCCTGTCAGATATAATCAATTCTGGTACACCATGCAACCTGAAAATTTCGTGTACGAATCTTTTGGCCAGCACTGGTGAATCATCCTTTAGATTTCCAGCGATGAAATGAGCTACCTTAGTTAGTTTATCTACAACTACCAGGATAACATCATGTTTGTTCCTGGACATGGGTAACCCTTGTACAAAGTCCATGGTTATTACTTGCCATTTGTACTGCGGTATGCTATGAGGATATAACAGTCCAACAGGGTGCATATGTTCTGCCTTAACCCGCTGACATTCCAAACAATGAGTCACAAAATCAATGACATCCTTTTTCATACCTTTCCAAAAGTATTGTTGTTTCAGATCAGCAAGCATTTTTGTGATACCTGGGTGTCCAGAGAAAGGTGAATTATGAAATTCAACTAACAACTTCTTCCTCAAGTCATTCAGCATAGGTACGTATACCCTGTTTTCATAACGCAAGATTCCTTCATTATCAAAATGAAAACCTTTATACCTTATATCCTTTGGTTCTGTAGCAAGCGCTGCTTTTACTTGTAGAAAATATGCATCTGATTCTGAGGCACTTTTTACTTCATCCTTAAACTGAGTTCTTAATGTTATAAGAGCAGAAATGTGCCTCCTACGACTTAGAGCATCAGCTACTCTATTCTCCTTCCCTTTGATATAGCTAATATCAAAATCATATTGTGATAAAAATTCTAACCACCTTCTCTGTCTGGCATTAAGATTAGGTTGAGTGAAAATATATTTCAACCCCAAGTGGTCAGTTTTCAACTCAAAAGGTTTCCCAAGTAAATAGTGTCTCCAGACTTGAAGTGCATGAACAATTGCAGCAAGCTCCAAATCATGAGGAGCATAATTCAGTTCATGTAACTTAAGTTTTCTACTTTCATATGCTATGACTTGATCATTTTGTAGCAAAACACCTCCAAGGCCTTCCCCAGAAGCATCCGTTACAACAGTAAAACTCCCATTAGGGTCTGGTACAGCTAATATAGGTGCAGAAGTCAACTGGTCTTTCAGACTTTTGAAAGCCGCTTCGCACTTATCATTCCATATGAATTTCTTATCCTTCTTCTGTAATGAAGTTATTGGTGCAGCTACTTTAGAAAAATCCTTAACAAATTTTCTATAGTAACCAGCAAGACCCATGAAGCTTCTTACTTCGTGCACATTCTTTGGTGCAGGCCACTCAGTTATTGCCACTATTTTTGAAGGATCTACAGCGAATTCCTTCTTTACTTATGACATGACCCAAATAGTGAACTTCTGAATCAAAGAAAGAACATTTGGATAACTTACCATACAACTTTCTCTTTTTTCTCAAAATTCCCAAAACTATCTTTAAATGCTCATTGTGCTCCTCAACGCTTTTAGAATAAATGAGAATATCGTCCAAGAATACAAGTACAAACTTGTCCAGATATTCTTGAAAAATATTGTTCATTAAATTCATAAAGGCTGCAGGTGCATTAGTTAATCCAAAGGGTAGAACCGTGAATTCATAATGTCCGTACCTTGTTCGGAAAGCTGTTTTATGAATATCTTCTTCTCTAATCCTTAACTAATGATAACCAGATCGAAGGTCTATCTTTGAATAAACCGCTGCTCCATGCATCTGATCAAATAGATCATCGATCCTTGGAAGTGGATATCTGTTCTTGATTGTTGCTTTGTTCAACATCCGATAATCAATACATAGCCTAAGTGTTCCATCCTTCTTTTTCACAAATATTACTAGTGCTCCCCAAGGTGAAACACTTGGTCTAATCAAACCTTTAGACAAAAAGCTCTTGCAACTGTGCCTTAAGCTCGACTAACTCTGTAGTAGTCATCCGATAAGGTGCTTTGGAAATAGGTTCCGTTCCTGGTTTGATTTCAATGGTGAAGTCAAACTCTCTTTTGGGTGGTAACCCTGTAATTCCTCTAGGAAAAACATCCCTGAAACTTTGTAACAGTTATTTAGAATTTTCTCTCATGAAATCACCATCTTCTACATCTGAAGATTCACATATTTTTACCACATACCCTTAGAGTACATACCTTTATTTTTGGCCTTTTTAAGTTGCATAGCTGACAATTTCCTAACTGAAATTTCCCGTTTGCACACCTTGAATCTCTATCTATTTTCTACTGATCATCACAAACATGTTTATGTTTTTTCATAGCAATCATACCTTTGCTTTATGCTCAGATAACCAATTTAACACCAATGACAATAGTCATACTAGATCCCAAAAGTTGGTAACATAGAGATCAACTTCCAGTGGAGAAGAACATAGGTAAATCAAGGACTGCTCCAAAAAGACACATACTCACTGTATGAACAGAGTTATTACCATACTCTACAGTCCATGATTTATCGTTGATTTTTCCAGCTTTTCTTTTAAGTTTAGAAGAAATTTTATGTAGAAATAAAACATTCAGTAGCTCCTGTATCAAAAATGAATAGTGACAGGTATGTCCTAAATAACTTACCAGGAACTTCAATAGGTGTCAGCTTACTTTTCAACTTGCTTGTCAGCTACTGCAGCATTTAATCTTAAACAGTTGCTGATTACGATCAACCTGTCTTCAGGAAAGTACCACTGACTTTGCGTAATGATCTTTACCACAAATGCTAGGCAGCCTCCATTACATATCCCTTATTTAGGCTTTTATTTGCCTCCAGTTTTATGTTCCATTGTCAGGCTGTTCCTCCATAGAAAAAAGAAATCTCTCACGATCATCTGTGGATTTTTAGCAAAATCATACGCGTGTTACATAACCTAGCAACCAACATCTCAACAGCTGCTATTCCTCCTTGTTATCTCCTGGAACCCTTACTCTTGTTTCCATCAACATTTTCAAAGAAAGTCATTCTAGAATCAGGGTGCAATAGAGGTTGCAAGCTTAACTTGCAAGCTACGAATTACCTAAGATTAGTGGGTGGAGGCATCTCATAGAATGGCCCTTTAACTGGGGAGCAGGGTACTACTTCTACTTTCCATGTATGAAAACAATAAATCCCAAGAGCTTTCACTAAGAGAGGAGTCGTATCCAATGACACATCTTCTTGGGCTGAAGCCAAACGTAAGTGCATTTAATGAGATGGTCAAAGATGGTCTCATTCCTAGGGATGGCGAACCTATGCCTCTTGTCATTTCAAACTATATTTTCCCCTGCACTAATACATACCAATTTCTGAATACGAAGCACTCATATTAGGTCTCCAAGCTGCCTGTGCACTTAGGATGTCAAATCCATCGACATATTTAGTTGATTCCCAATTGGTCGTCAATACCAAGTCAATGGTGTATAAACCAATTTTGTAATGAGGACACTTCAAAAGTATAAACATCATGTAGACATCACTCTTGACCTTACCTTCGACTCGCTATGCCCTATCCAAACAATTCCCTTGTTCTAACCAACAAATTTATCCGATACCATGGCCTGCTTGGCTTCTCAAATACCCACTTCGCCTCACCAATTGACTATGAAATATTTGTCTTGGTCACTATACAATGACTCCAATGCACCCTTCTTATTTATCCTCACAGGATGGTTACTCTGATTAGAATTATGTGTCTGCTTGACCCACAGTGATTCCTTTGGTATAAACCAATACTCACGATTATATTTCAACCTCTTTGTCTTACCTCCTGACCTCACTAGTCATGGCACAATGTACTTTTATTAAAAGTGTTTCTCATTATGTCATCATGGGGGGACTCCTTTATAAACATGGCTTTGATGGCATCCTCCTTCGATGTCTAACCGGCGCGGAGGTTACCTACACCATCCAACAAGTCCATGACGGTATTTGTGGTGGACATTTTAGTGGCCTTGCCATGGCCAAATGGATCCTTCGCCTAGGCTATTATTGGCCTACTCTTAATAACAACTGCTATGAATATGTTAAGTGTTGTGTTATGTGTCAACAACATAACAACCTTTAACATACTCCTAGCCATCCGCTATAGGTCGCATGAGATCTTTGGTCTTTCTCACAATGGGGTTTAGACATTATTGGTTAGATTCACCCGCCCTCTTCGCAACATCACCATTGGATAATCACACCAACTGAATATTACACTAAATGGGTGGAGGCAATTCCACTCATTTCAACCAAAAAAGAAAAAATTGTAGAATTCATTAACCATCACATTATCTGTCGTTTTGGTGTTCCTCATCACCTGATAACAGATAATGGAAAATATTTCAAAAATAAGTTGTTACAAGACCTTTGTGACAACTTTGGTATCAAACTTAGCTTCTCATCACCTTACTATCCATAAGAAAATGGTCAAGCCGAATCTTCTAACAAAACCCTGACCAAAATTCTCATGAAAGTTGTTAACAATTCTAGAAAAAATTGGCCTAATCACATCCCCTTTTACCCTTTGGGCTTATCATACCAGCATTCGTACCTCCACTAATGCCATCCCATTTTATTTGGTATATGATACTGAGGCTGTCTTGCCTCTCAAAATACAAATACCCTCCCTAAGAATACCTCTTTAGGATATTCTCACCAATGATGATTTCTGCCAAGAGCGGTTAGCCCAATTGGAGCTTCTTGATGAGTGTCGTCTTACAGCTCTTGACCACCTTCAAATCTATCAAAAGTGCATCAAATGTGCTTATGATAAGTGAATTCATGAGCATACCTTTAAGGTTGGTGATCTTGTCCTCAAAGAGAATCAACATGTAACCAAACTAGAAAAGAGAAAACGTGGCAAATTTGCTCCAAATTGGATTGGGCATTACATTATCACTCACACTTATGGATCAGACACTTATCATTTAGCTTCGCTTAATGGTAAACCTGAGCCTGAACCCCTTAATGCCTTACATCTTCGGCTATTCTACTGTTGAATTTAGTGTTATATCACTTCTTATCTACCTTGCGCTCATCCCTTAAGCTCGTTTACCACCTCATACACTTTGTTTCATGTATCTCAAAATAGAATCAAGCTCACGTGGTTCGGTCATCACCTATTCTTATAAATGCCTTCCCCTTTTTAGTCTTTTCCATGACTTAAAAGTATCAAAATAACATGTTCTCAATTATACACTTATGGGATATTCTTGAGTCAAACTTCATACAAAACTAGATGCTTCATGCCAAATGGACATCTAAGACCTCTAAGTTATACATAGACTACTCCCTCGAAGGACAGCTATGTGTAAAGCCACTTCTGCTATTATAAATAGACTTCTCCCCCGAAGGACAGCTATATACAAAATCCACATATGCTACTATAAATAGACTACTCCCTTGAAAGACATCTATACAAATTCAGCCTTTATCAGAAGCTTCTCACATTGATCAGCTTCGTGAAGACCTCAAGAACAACAAAATACATATCCCATGTAGACTTCCCACATCAATCAATCTATATCCAGAAAAATAAAAGCACTATTCAAAAGAACTTTTGAGTCATGGACTTGTCTATTTAGGTTTGGTTCTCTTTTGTCAGCATAATCACCTTATAACTAATCCCTCAGGAGAAAAGGATGGAAATTTGGCTATTTTACTAAAAATAGCCCACTTTAACTTAACCGACATCGGTTCCTACTCGACCGCCATCAGTTACGTAACTGCCATCGGTTCCCTGTAAATGACCTCCCCCCAACAAAAAACAAAGGATTGGAATTCATTTGGAAAAATCTAGAATTCACTTGGCAGAGCAGAGACAAGTGAAGGAAAGAGAAGAGTTTGCAGAGAAGGACATCGAGCCCAAGACTACAACTGAGTAACTAGAGCATAGTGACACTCATCTAAGCATTGGGAGAGAAGATGGCTCACTTTTTATTGTCAGATCATCCCACCTGAGCCCTACCTTTATCATCACAATCCTTGGACTTGTATCTTCATCAGGAACTAGTAAGTAGTGTCTTATACATTTTTAAATAACATTTCTTGAACTACTGATTCATAGTAACTATAGGTTCACTCCTAGATCTACTACCCGGCAGCACCCTACATCTAACTGTCATTCCTCTACCCTTACATTGCCCCAAGAACAACCCCCACACTCTCTGAGTCTTCGCCATCACCCTATTGCCTACCCCTAATCATTTGCCAATCTTATAAACACCATAGCCACCTCACAGCCAACCTTCATTGAAAGCCCCTAAATCACCACCCCTACTGATATCGGTTATTAGCAACTGGTACTGGTGTGTAACCGCAGTCGGTTATACAGTGACCGGCATCGGTCACTGTGACTCAAACCAAAACCAACCTTTCTTCTATTGCTTTATAACAAGGTAATTAAAGTGTAATTTTGCAATAGCCTCTTTTCTATCATTTGTGTTAATTCGTATTAAAAGGGGAACTGACCACCTTTGAAAGGAAGTCTAATATTTCCTGGGCCCAAGGCAGTTCCCTCATTTATTGTCTAACTAAAATCTGGCGGTCTTGTATTCTTACTTGTAGGTAGTCCTTCCTAGACAAAAAGGAGTTCTTCGTAATCGATCTGATCTCTCTCTACGGTATGCGTACACCCTCCCAACACTCAACAGGTATTCCTCCTAGCCCTAACCCTCATCTATTTCTCAAGAGAATGAAAGGATAGAAGCAACTCTATTCTAAGAATGAAAACATTCTTCGTGAAACAGGCATCCCTTGCATAGTGTCCACTTGCACTTCCTCCATGCACCTCCTCCATAATAGCCAGTCGCTCATGTCCTAACACACACCGGTACAACACTTCATCACGTCCTAGCTTGTACAAATCACCACTAACCACCATGTAGGGTGTGGCACATATGGCTAACTGCTTCCTCTCTAATGCTTTCATCCCTTTTGGCACCACACCTATTTTGAGAAACATCACAATATCCTATAAGTCTGAGGGAACGTGCAAACACCTAAATAGTTGTGCATCTGGAATGGTATCCTTAATGCTTTGCACATCCTCTCTTGAGTCAATTCTAGACAAGATATCAGGACCAGAATTACTCTTTCCTAGCTTGAAAACCACTATGAACTCAAATTCCTAGAATATTAGAACCCATTGACATATGCGCCCTTGCAGAATAGGCTTATTTACCAAGTATTTTAATGTCATGTGGTCCATGTAGAATACAAATGGTGTTTCTAATAGATATTTCTTGAACTTTTTCAGTGCATAGATTATGGATAGTGCTTCGTACTCATTAGTGGTGTAATTTTGTTCTACTGATGTTAAATTTCTACTTGCAAAACACAAGGGATGTTCAATAATCCCTTCACCAGGTTGTGCCAGTAATGCTCCAACAGTTGTACCAGAGGCATCCACATGAACATGGAAAGGCTTATCCCAAATAGGGAAACAGAGTATGGGTGTGATGACAAGCCTATCCTTAAAAGTGTCGAATTCCCTATGTTGTGCCTCTCCCTAATCTAAGGCACTCTTGTGGCTAATAAATTCCTCCAAGGGCACTATGATCCTAGCATATCCCTTTATGAACTTCCTATTGTAAATCGTATGCCCAAAGAATCTATGCATGGTGCTTTTACTAGTAGGATACCCTAAACCCACAATGGTTGCAAACTTGGCAGGATCTACTAGTAAGCCTTCCTTACATGTGATATGTCCCAATAAGGTTCCAAATGTGATAGCAAAGACACACTTCTTGATGTTGAGGGATATCCTCAACTGCCGACACCTTTCAAACATTAGTCTTAAGTTATCACAATCGTCTTTGAATAGACCATACATAGTCCAATCATCTAAGTAGACCTAAATAAATTTATGAATGAAGTTCTAAAAGGCTTGTACTACAATGCACGAGAACACAGTAGGCACATTCTTCAACCCAAAAGGCATGACCGTATAGGAAAAAATTCCCCATTCAGTGGTGAAAGTTGTCTTTCTCTGGTCTTCCTTTGCAATCCTCACCTGGTGGTACCCTGAGAACTCATCCATGAAAGAGTAGACTTCGTGCCCAGCCACTCCCTCTAAGATTTATTCAGTAAACAGGGTTGGGAAGGTATCAATGACACAAACTACATTTAGTTCTTTATAGTCAATATAGATCCTGATCCTACCATCCTTTTATATGATGATGACCATTGGGCTTATCCATTTTGACTATTCAACAACCTCAATGATACCTGGTGGTATCATTTTTTCTATCTCATCCTATACCCGTACGCACAAATTTTGGTTCATCTGATATGGCCTCTTTCAGATTAGGTGCATACCTTCCTTCAGTGTTATCCTCATCTCTCCCAAGGAATGGTGGATGTCTTTGAGTTCATGATACTCACGAGGGAATAAATCCTTGAACTTGCACAACAAATCAATGATCTTTAATACCTCCTTCTCCTACCAATAGTCTCCAATGATAGCTTCCTTGGGTTCTACTTCTGATCCAATGTTAACCATCTTCATTTTTAGGGGCTCATGGTAAGCACGCATCCTTTCATTAGTGCTATCTATAACATCGTGCATACCTAGAAAATGGTTAACATCCAGACCTTCCATTTCCTCCCCATCTATGAAATAAACCATGTTTCCTTTTTCCTTCTCTATGCATGTGCACTCAAACTACATCTCCTCTTACTCATCCTCATCAAAGTGTGAATCTAAAATAAGATCACCTAGAAAATCTAGTAATTTTTATTCTGTCATGGCACTATCCCCCATCGTAATGAGCTTAATCACTTACAATGCCTTATCCACTTATGGCCTTGTGCTCTGATATTCAAAATCTTGGATGAGATCAGTTGTCAACTCTTGCCAATTTCCCATCTAGCGGCATGTTTCTGAGTGGATATACCACACATGTGCATAACCTTATAGTGTGGAATATCGATTATGCACCCATAATGATGTTGGTAAGGCTTCTACGCCTCCTATCTAGGCCTTCTCACATGCTTGGATATGAAATGAAGCAGTCTCTTTACTATGGAAGTCTTCTATGACTGTGGGCGCGTTGCTCCTGGAAAAACTTACAAAAAATTCCTTGCACCACTCTAGGAGGTTCTCCTGATGTGTATCCCACCAACTTTTTGCAGTCCTGAGTAGGTTATAACTGAGAATCCCTCTTCTTTCATCCTCCTTTTTCCACTGAGCTTCCATGTCCCGTAAGAAAATTTTAGGGCATGCCCCTCAAGAGTAACTTGGTAAATTTTTTCCTCCTATGCACTTAAATGAGAATGCCTTGGTCACTCTTGTTATAGACCCCCTCAACTATTGCCTAATTAACTCATAGGTCTCATGTGCCTAGTTGTCACATGTCATGCTTGTTGTATCACTTATAGAATGAGCATCCTTAAATTGGATAGCTCCTTCTGTAGGATGAATTATCTCTGGATCTCTGATGGAGCACACATAAATTCTATTAAGGACCTCTTCTCCCAAAGGTTCATTATAATGTGGTAACTTCCCATCCATCAAAGGGATGATGACCCATTCTTCATTGTTCTCAAAACTGATATATCCTTTGTTGAACCTTAGGTCAGCTTTGTTCTTATAGCACCATGGATGCCCAAGAAATGATGGAAAATTGTTTTCCTCGGTGAGAACCAAGACTTCAAAGTCTCCAGTAAACTTGGCCCCCTAAATGGTGATCACTGCATCCTTCAGTACTCCAATGGGCATTTTGTTAGTTTTGTTTGCCATATACAACACATTCAAAGATGGTTGTAATTTAGGCCTTCCCATTTGATGCCAAAAATCTAATGTAAGAAAATTGACTTCAGCTCCCATGTCAATCAATATGTTACTCAGCAGCCAACCATCCACAATTACATTTAGTGTGATCTTTTTGTTATAGTCAAGGCTATAGGGAGGTAGGTTTGCATGCAACATCTGCCTTTCGCACTCTCCTTTGGCACATGGCATATTCTCCCATAGTCACTATCCTAGAAAGGGAATCATATTCTCTTTCCTTAATATTTTTCATTCTTCCTTTACCTCATCCAGGTCCTTCTGCAAAGCCTTGACATTCCTCCTTTGCTCCTGCTTCCTAGACTACTCCTTTAAACACTAGATTTCTCCCTGTGAACTCCAAATGACATCCATTGTCTCCTAATACACTTCCTTTTGGTGGGTAGGGTCCAGATACTTCCCATGCACCACTTCTTCTCTTAATACTAGAGTCCTTTTCTTGGTACTTCCATGGCACGTGCAACCTCTGCTCGTGTTATCACCAAAACAAGTTCTAACCCTGACTCACGTGCTACTCTAGGCATCTATTATGTTTTAACCTTCTTTATACTCACCATCCCAGTGCCCTTGTCCATTCGGTGCTACTGGCTCATGTGCTCAAAAAACTTAGGGCATTCCTCGTACTTATGATTCTTCCCGAACCATGAGCACTACAATAAATCTAGACACTCGCACCTATAATGTTATGTAGATCCACAGTTATGGTAGGTCCCTAGTGGGAAATCACTTCCTCCTCCTCCATGGTTACTACAACCATGGAATCCTCCATGAGCACCTCTCCCATGCACCAATCCATATGTGTGTCCTTCATAACAATGATCATCCTCCTTGGAACTACTGACAAGGATGGTCTAGTGCACACCATGATCAATGGTCTCATGTATTTGGTCAATAACCCTACAATCCTCAGTATCATGGGTCATAGAGGTGTAGATATTATAGTAGCAAGACACATTCTTCCAAATTACGCACTGCAACAAAAGACATCTACTCACATCATGGTCCCCATGAAAAATTTCACAATCTACTGTTATGGCATGTACTGACTTCTGGGGGAAACTATGTTTGGCATGCCCCTGTACTTCACAATCTACACACCAAATACCACTACGAGTCTCATGTTTAGATTTTGCAGATAGCTTCTCTAACTACTTATCCATAGTAGTGATTTGAGCCTCTAGAAAGGGGCTCACACCAGTATCAATGCTCCCAACTACCTCAGCATGTAAGGAAACCTCTAAAGCATCGCGTGGGTCATTGAATGTCTTATGTGACAATTCCCTCCTAAATGAAGTGATAAACCCTCCAACAAACCATTGAGCATGTTGTGAAGGGTGAATGTCATATGACAATTTTGACAAGAGAGTTTTAAACCATGCATCATACTCCCACACACTCTCTGTCATTCCATATTGGATCTCCTTCAAAGCGTTAATGCTCTTCTTCTTGAACTTCAGTATATGGAACTCTACTAGGAAGGCATTCTTAAATATAGTGTATTCTACCACCATCTGATAGGGATCATACTTTCTATACCATTTATGTGCGTTCCCTTCCAACCTTATTGCAAACTAAATTACCTTCCACTCTGGGGTAGTGAACCCCTTCATGCACCATAGTAATTCACACTTTTGCACGTGTTCTACAGCATCCTCTATACCTTGGTAATCTGGTAAGTATAAATACATCTTAAAGAACACCTGAGGAGGTGGCTGAGGCCCTTGTCCTCCTGATCCTCATCTAACTGGAAATGGGCCTAAATTCATCATGCCTTGTGTCCCCAACATGCACAAGACCATTGGTGCGTAGTTAATTGGAACATTAGGGACATTAGGCATGACCACTTCAGGCCCATTTCCGGTTACAGGTGGATCTGGAGGTGGAACTGGTGGATCTGGAGGCACAGGACCTGGTGGATCAAGTGGATATGTGGAGAGAACACTGGAGGAAACATTAGAGGGAACCAAGGTTCTGGATCAGGAGGATAAGGGCATCAGCCACCTCCTCAAGTGTTCTTTGAGATGTCTTTACACTTTTCATACTACCAAGGTATAGAGTATGTTGTAAAAAACATGCACAAGTGTGAATTACTATGGCACATGAAGGGGATCACTACCCTGGATCGGAAGGCAAGTCAGTTTGCAACAATGTTGTAAAGGTGTGTGCATATCTCATATAGAAAGTATGACCCCTATCAGACACTGGTAGACTACACTGCATTGAATAATGCCTTCCTACTAGATTTACATATACCAGAGTTTGAGCAGAAGATCATCATCACTTTGAAGGAGATCTAGCAGTGAGTGGAAAAGAGTGTGTGGAAGTATGATGCATGGTTAAAAACTCCCCTGTCAAAACTGTCATATGACATTCACCCTTCATAGCATGCTCAACGGTTTTTTGGAGGGTTGACCACCCTATGTAGGAGGGCATTGTCACATAAGAAATTCACTGACCCCAGTGAGGATTTAGAGGCTGACTTACACACTGAGGTAATTGGGAGCATTAATACTGGTATGAGCCCCTTTCTGGAGGCTCAAATCACTGTTATGGCCAAGCAGTTAGAGAATTTGTCTACAAACTCTGAACATGAGACTCATAGTGGTCTTTGGTGTGTAGATTGTGAAGTACAGGGGCATGCCAAGGATATTTTCCCCCGGAAGTTAGTACGTTTCATAGCAGTAGATTATGAAATTTGTCATGGGGACCATGATGTGAGTATATGTCCCTTTTTGTAGTGTGTAATTTGGAAGAATGTGCCTTGCTAATGTAATATATATACCTCTACGACCCATGATACTAAGAATTGTAGGCTTATTGACCAAATACATGAGGCCATTGATCATGGTGTGTGCCAAACTAGCCTTGTCAGTAGTTCCAAGGAGGATAATCATCGTTATGAAGGACGTGTGGATGGATTGGTGTGTGGGATATGTGTTCATGGAGGATTTTGTGGTCGTAGTAACCATGGAGGAGGAAGAAGTGAGTTCCCACTAGAGACCTGCTATAACTACGGATCTACATAACATTATATATGTGAGTGTCTAGATTTATTACAGTGCTCATGGTGTGGGAAGAAGCATAAGTATGAGGAATGCCCTGAGTTGTTTGATCACATGATCTAGTAGCACCAGATACATAAGGGTGTTGGGATGGTGAGTATAAAGAAGGTCGACACATAGTGGATGCCTAGAGTAGTGCGTGAGTCAGGGTTAGAACATATTTTGGTGAAAACACAAGAAGAGGCTGAGCGTGCCAAGGAAGTACAAAGGCAAAGGACTCTAGTCTCAAGAGAAGTGGTGCACGGGAGGTATCCAAACCCTTCCCACTAGAAGGAATTTTATCAAGAGATAGTGGATGTCATTCATAGTTTGCAGGGAGAAATTCAGTGTCTAAAGGATAAGTCTAGGTAGCAGGAGCAAAGGAGGAATGTTGTGGCTCCACAGAAGGACCTAGATGAGGTCAAGGAAGTGTGCAAAATGTTAAGGAAAGAGAATATTATTCCCTTTCTAGGAGAATGGCTATGGGATAAGATTCCACATGCTGGAGCACAGCGCAAAAGGTAGGTGTTGCATGCAAACATCTCTCCCCATAGCCTTGACTATGAAAAAGAGATCACACTGAAAGAAGTTGTGGATGGTAAGTTGATGAGTAGAATATTTATTGACATGGGACCAGAAGTCAATGTTCTTACATTAGATTCTTTGCATCAAATGGTAAGGCTCATATTATAGCCATCTTTGAATGTGTTGTATATGGCAAACAAAACTAAGGAAATTCCCATTGGAGTATTGAAGGATGCATTGATCACCATTCATGGGGTCAATTTTACTAGACATTTTGAAGTCTTGGTGCTCACCAAGGCAAACAATTTTCTAGCATTTTTTGGGCACCCATGTTGCTATAAGAACAACATTGACCTAAGGTTCAACAAAGGATATTTCATTTTTGAGAACAAGGAAGAACGGGTCATCATCCCTTTGATGGATGGGAAGTCATCTCCTTACACCAAACCTTTGGGAGAAGAGGTCCTTGATAGAATTTATATGTGCTCCATCATAGATTTAGAGATAATTCACCCTACAGAAGTAGTTATCCAATTTGAGGATGTTTAGTCTATAAGTGATACAACAAGCATGACATGTGACAACTGGGTGCATGGGACCTATGAGTTAATTGGGTGATAGTTGAGGGGGTTTGTAACAAGAGTGACCAAGGTGCACTCACTCAAAATATTGGGAGGAAAGAAGTTACCAAGTTACTCTGGAGGGGCATACCCTAAAATTTTCTTACAAGACATGGAAGCTCAGTAGAAAAATGAGCACGAAAGAAGAGGGATGCTTAGTTATAACCTATATGGGACTATAGTAAACTGATGGACTACACATCAGGAGAACCTCTTGGAGTGGCAGGAGGTAAGAATCATGTTTTCTATAAGGTTTTCTAGGAGTAACGTGCCCACGGTCATACAACCACCATGGTAAAGAGACTTCTTCATTTTATATCCAAGTGTGAGAGAAGGCATGTAAAGGAGGTGCAGAAGCCTTACCACCATCATTATGGGTGCATAAGTTTTATTCCACACTACAAGGTTGTGTGCGCATGTGGTATATCCACTCAGAAACATGCCGCCAGCCGAGAAATTGGCAGAAGCTGACAACTTATCTCATCCAAGATTTTGAATATCGGAGCATAAGGCCATCTGTGTATAAGTCATTGTAGGTGATCAAGCACCTTACAAAATGGGGGATAGTGCCATAGCAGAAGACAAGCTACTATATTTGCTACGTGAGCCCTGTTTAGAGGCACTCTTTGATGAGGATGAGTTAGAGGAGATACAATTTTAGCGCTCATGCATAGAGAAGGAAAAAGGAAAGATGGTTTATGTCATAGATGGGGAGGAAATGGAAGGTCTAGATGTTAACCACTCTGTAGGTATGTGTAATGTTATAGATAGTACTAATGAAAGGATGTGTGCTTACCATGAGCTCCTAAAAACAAAAAAGGTTAACATTAGGTCAGAATTAGAACCCAAGGAAGCTATCATTGGAGACTATTGGTTGGAGAACGAGGTCTCAAAGATCATTGATCTATTGCATGAGTTCCAAGATTTATTCCCTCGCGGGTATCATGAACTCAAATGCATCCACCATTCCTTGGGGGAGATGAGGATAAAACTGAAGGAAAGTGTGTGCTCAATTTGAAAGAGGCCATATCAGATGAACCCAAATTTTTGTGTAAGGTTTAAGGAGGAGATAGAAAAAATGATAAGGTCAGGTATAATTGAGGTTGTGGAAGATTCAAAATGGATAAGCCCAATGGTCATCAACACAAAAAAGAACGGGAGGATCAGGATCTATGTTGACTATAGAGACCTAAATGTAGTATGTGTCATTGATCCATTCCTAACCCTGTTTACTAAAGATATCTTAGAGGGAGTGGTTGGGCACTGTTATCCCGTAAAATTGACAAGGGAAATTTTACCGATAACCATACCGAAAATTTTGTTTCGATCCCTCGTTAGGGATCCTTCGCGTTCGAAACATTGTAAAATCCCTTCCCGGGAAATCTAGTTTTCGAACTTAGTCTTTTTGAGCCTTTTTTGGCTGGGCGCATGGAACACCAAGTTTTCCTTGCAATTTTTCCATGTTAAAGTCTTTGGTGTGCCAAAGGGCGCATATAATCTATGTGCAACACCACATAACTTCATGTTCGACAATACATATGGTGCGCCAGAGGGCGCACGCTTTGTTGTCCCTGTCGACAAAGGGCGCACGCAACTTTCATGCGCCATTTCAAAAGTGGTTGGCGCATTGATGACCAGTTTTTCTATAAATATACAGTGCGCGCCCAATGTCATTTTCATTCTTTTAATCAAAGCACGTGATCGTTCTGGACTTGTCAGCCTCTGCTCTATCATTTTCATCGCCCTGTGGACCCGCTCTCCAAACTTTTTGCTATATATCCAAGGTGAGAGGTTCTCCCTCTTCTCCGTTTTGTGCTTTCGGTTCTTTGAGTGTTCTTGGTCTGTGTTTTGGCTTGCTGGCCGGTTTTAAAATGAGATTATGATTTGAAGCTAGTTCCTCCCCTATGCTGTCCTGTCTCATTTCCTTCTTCTTTTCCTCCTCCCTTCCCTCCCTCTTTCCAGATCTGTTGGTAAAGAGTGTTGTTTTGAAAAGGCTTGGTCTGAAAATCTTTTTATGAAACCTTATATGTCCAAGCAACCTTTGAAATGGAGGAAAGAAAGAAAAGGTTTGAGCTGTGAGTTTAGTTCTATGGCGCATTGGCGCGCCTTGTTACACTAAAAATAGTTGCACCCCTTTGGCGCATCTACCCGCCCTGTTACGTGATCTAAACCCACGCCAATGGCGCACCCATTTGTCATGCTGCATCTAGAACTCATGCGCCCTCAAAGCGCGCCCTTTTTCGCATGCTACAAGTGTCGAATCCCGCACCTCCTTAAAAGCCTTTGGCGCACCATTTATCCATGTTACATCCCATTTCCATGCGCCAAAGGGTGCACCCAGCTTTCATGCAACACAAGCCTTATGCGCGCAAGTATAAAGCTATAAAGGCACGGGCGCACCCCCAATTGCAGTAACATGATGTTTGTAAACCCTTTTGCACACGAAAAATTTGGCCATGTTACACATTGATCCATCCATGCGCCAAAGGGCGCACCGAATCCCAATGTAACACACAATTTTCATGTGCCCTGCTATAAAATGCAATCTGCTTCATCCGTGCGCCATGCGCCTTTGGCGCCAGTATAACCTCTGCAACACTCTTTTTCTGTGTGCACCTTATCCATTTGGCCTGCAACATGCAATTTTCATGCGGCCCTGCGCCCTAAGCCTTAAAATCTCTAACTCTTTCTTCTGCTAGCATTCCAATGGAAGATCAAATGACTAATTCAACTTTTGTGGATTGGGTCTCACTTCTTCTTCATGCAGATCAGCAACTGAGTTCGAAAGAACACATGTCTACGTCAAGCAAGAAACCCACCAAACCAAGAGGAAAAGCTAAGCTGACAGAAGAAGAGATGAAATACAAATATCAGAGGGTCAGGATGCCCGAATCACAGGCTGAGTGCAGTATGGATGTCAGAGAATCAGAATTGGGTCACATTGACATGGAGGAATTCTGGGTTAGGACTCAGAAAGTTACAAAAAGTCCATGGATGGACAAGTTAATAGGCAGTGCCCTGCACTTCACCGGAGGAATCCCTCGTCAGCGCTGTCAACAACGAATTCATGATGGTGATTGCCCAATGTTACAACAAAGACACAAGATGTGTCGAAAATAGCAAGGGCGAGGTAGTCATAAACCTCACTGCCCGTCATTTTGAAATAATGCTCGGCATCCCTCACCACCGGAACTTTGTGGCTGTTAGCCAACGAGAATGCATCAAGGCCTGGGAAGACAACGAAGACCAGTGCATGCAGTTGATGAATGAGGTCTACCTAAAGAACAAGAAGGTGGTGACCCGGTGGCCACAGACTATCCACCGAAGTGATTTCTCAGAGGAGCTCAGCGATCCTATCACCTTCCTGAGCAGAGTCTTCGGGCTTTCAGATGCCCACTATTTCCATAAGTGGATGTTGCGGTACTTGGAGACAATGAATAAAAATTTACCCGATCAGCGCTTTTGCTGGGGTGAAATAATAAGCAGCACCATCTCTGAGCAGCTATAACAGTTCGCCACAACAGGAGTGTTCCATATGAACTCCTATGTAGTCTACGCTGCAGCGTCGGCAAGGGATTATCTGGGGCTGAACCGAAGTGGAGTATGGCCTCAGGCCAAGATATTTGATTACTACCCAGAGCTGAGGCTGGAGAATAGCATCCAACATTTCACAAAAGTTAACGATGCATTCTTCTATCATGTCATCTGCCTACTGAGGCCAAACATGACTCATAGCCGGACGACCAAAAACATAGTGGCAGTCACAGAGAAATGGGGGGCCCTGTTCACCCAATTTCCCACGTTCACCTATCTGAGGGCTGCCAACTTTTTGGGAGAGCCAACCAGGCTACCAAGGTATGCTGGGCCTAAGCTGATTCTACTAGAACTGTCAAGGCAGCTGGTCACATACCATGAGAAGTGCCTCAAAAGAAAGAAGGGTGGAACTCCTTTCCCCCTCAAAGTGGGCCGATACACATGCTCCACCCACCATAAGGCGAAGGAAATGTTCGCAGAGCTGGAGCTACTCAACTTGAAGCATGACTTCCCAGCCAGGCCTACCTTCGACCCAAGAAGCTGCCTACCAAAAGCGAAGCTTGATCCGATCCATGTCCCTCAAATTGAGGATATTTACATTGACGTTCTCCATGAGGCGGAACTCAGAAGAAAGGATCACTCTCGCTTAGCATTGGCGGAAATCATCCAATACGGAGTGGCCATTGTCCCCGAAGGCTTCCAGACTACGGAAGATGAAGTAGATAAGATGTATAATGACACAGATGGGGACAATTGGCCCTTCCCGGCCATTGACAGGAACAAGGCTCCTCAAACAATTGAGGAGAGGGTCAAGGAGACTATGCGGAGAACAGAGCATTGGTGCCGCATGAACGGACTAATCTACCTAGGGGTAGATTTCACAACTTCCCCGTTGGGCAATGCCCCTCCAAGGTCCAAGAAGCAGCTGAAAGGCAAAGGTGCAGAAGGTGAAACTAGCACCATTCAGGAAGAAGCCCCTGAAAGTCCTCTTCCCTCAGAGCCAGAACAAGGTTATAACTCTGGAGGAAGAATTGACAGAGGATAGTCCTATACGCCCATCCACCCAGGATGTCGGCGTCGTGTTAGTGCAAAATCACAGCACCCCTGGATGTTGATCAGATTTCTAGGTTGATCATACTAACATCCAGTGTGATTGCATAACATTGAATCCTTTCTCCAAGTGTGGGACTTGAAGAGTGAGAAAGGAATCTCCAGAGAAGGCTGGTTCCTATTCCTCTGTTCAGATGCACACGAAATATACAGAGGGTTTTCTTTTTTTAAAACCTAATCTAATCTGCCAAGGAGACAAGGTAAGAAAATGCGTAAAAATAAATCTAAACTAATGGAGGTGATGCACCGAGGAATGAAGAACACTTATTTTGCCAATAAACACAGACCACTTGAATGTGATACAAGATCATGCACAAATGACAGAAACTGCAGTAAAAGACCAGGAGGATGCAAAATGAACACAGAGAGGGTTGAGAATCATCCACAGACATGTATTACTTGCTCCAAAGATTGATACAATACACTGCAGAATGCCAAGAGGTAGAATAGTATTACAGTTCAAATGAGAGGTTCGAACTCCACAAATTCGCCTGAGGAAAAAAGGGAGAGGCAAAACAGAAAAAATGTTCCACCTGAAAAGAAGCTCCTCTTTACAATATATAGAAAGAAAATGAGAGAGGAAAGAGAGGAGGGAAAGCCAAATCTACCCCAACCATCTCTAGGTTGCATTCAATTCATCCATCATGGTAGAAGCGGTGGATCCTGGCAAAGCGGCGGGTTGCCTAACAGAAGTGGCAAACTATCTGCTGCATTAAAGTTGTTTGTTGAAGCATTACTTCTGCTTGTTATTTCGTGCCAGAGGCGTTTCTCAATTTTCTCCCTCCAGACTGACCAAAATTCAAGAATAACCCTGGAATCATGTAGAGAATTTCATGAGCTTTCCGTTGATATAAAGAACGTGCAAATCCGAGCTCTGGATCGAAAGATATGTCGATCTGAAGATTTAGGGCACGGAACAGGCGAAAACGGATTTTGAAATATTTTCCCGCGCATTGCCACCTGGACGCCACGTGGCATGCTCTGATTCGCTGAATAATTCTCTCTTCTCTACTTTTCGGCGGGCTTTGATGAATTTTCTTTGAAATTTCTGTGGGCCCTAGCTGGGACACGTGGCACTATCCCATAGGTTCGGATCGGTGCTCGAAAACTCGCCCTTTGACTTTTTTGACCTTTCTCCTTGTGACACGTGGCATGATTTTATTGGTTCTCGGCCCTGCCAAACTCTTTCGCGCCCTTCGCGTCTATTTGGCCCAGATGGCACAGTGCTCCTTGTGCTGATTTCGGGCCTGAACCGGCCGGTTCGCATCCATTTGTCCCAAATGTCCCAGTTTGTTTCAGACTGCTTGGCCCTTTTTCACCCGGTTCGGCCGGTTCGTGCCTTTTTGGCCTGCTTGTCCCAATTTCACCCGGTTCGGCCTGGCCCGATTTTTCGCCCGGTTCGGCCGGTTCGGGCCTTTTTGGCCCAAACGTCCTGAGCAACACTTAGCCAATTTTTCTTCCTCCTTCGGCCGGATCGGCTTTTCGCGCCCGCCGCGTACTTCTGGCCCGATTGTCCCAAATGCAATTTGGGCCACCTGGAGGCTTTTCGGCCGATCCGCGCCTTGACGTCCCAAATGTCCCAGTTGCTCCCTTGAGCAGGACTTAGCCAATTTTTACACTTTTTCCTGGATCAACCTATTTGCCTTTCTGCAACTTTTTCACATTTTCTCAGAGCTTGCTCCCTCCTTCTTCGGCCTGGGGAGTTAGAAAATTTCCTGAAGGGACCCTAGAAACCTGATTTTTGCTCTGAATCAATCAATTTTCTTGGGATTTGGATATTCTGATGCATGTTATCAAAATTACCCTGGGGGGTGAATTTTGGATAACAATTTGGCGACTCAGCGGGATCATCTGCCTGCTAGATGAAAAGACCAGTGCCTGAAGCAATCCATTGGGCATGGAGTCATCAAATATTCTGTTAGAATCCAAACTGACTCAGAATGTGCGAGGAGGAAGATGGAATGTGACCTGATGAAAGCAAAGACATGCTAAACATCTCCATGGACAGCAAGCTGTGCCAAGGCACTTAGGGAAAACAAAACTAACCTACAGCAAAACAATGTGCACAAGCACTTGGAGGAAAGAAAATCTAATCTAGTATTTACAGATGTAGTGAACCTCCCTCTAGAAGCAACGCTTGAGATAGATTCCATTTACTGGAATCTGCAGTTCTTCACCATCCAATGAAGCCAATTGGAAAGCATTGTTGTTCTTGCACTTTGTGACCATGTATGGGCCACTCCAAATGGCATCAAATTTTGAATGCCTTCCTGGTTTTGCTCTGTCCACATCCCATTTCAATACTAGATCTCCTACTTGAAAAGATCTATCTTTGGCCTTCCTATCAAAGGTCTTCTTGATCAAAGCCTGATCCTTTTCCATTGCTTGGAATGCCTGATCTCTGATTTCTTGCAGCTCCATCAATTCTGCATATCTCACCTCCATGGGCCCAAACTCTAGCAACTCCAGCTGTTTCATGAGTTCCAACGTTGGCAACTCAAGTGACATGGGCAAGATTGCCTCTCTTCCGTAGACAAGCCTAAATGGAGAGTTACCTGTGGATCTTTTGGGAGTTATCCTATCAGCCCATAAGGCTGATTTCAGTTTGGTATGCCAAGCTCTCTGAGTCTCATCAAGAGTCCTCCTAATGATCTTCAACAAGTTCTTGTTTGTAGACTCGGCCTGGCCATTACCTTGAGGGTAATAGTTTGATGAAGTGCTCAGGTAAATCCCGTTCTTGACAGCCCACTCAGTCACTTTAGATCCAATGAATGCCAATGCATTATCAGAGACTATTGTAGCAGGTACACCAAATCTGGTAGTTATTCCCTCGTAAAAGTCCAAGATGCTAGACTCATTCGCCTCTTTGACTGCTACTGCTTCTGTCCATCTGGTGAAGTAGTCTGTGGCTGTCAAAATCCATTTGTGCCCTTGGCTCGAATTGGGATTGATGACTCCAATGAAGTCCAAACCCCATTGCATGAATGGCTGGTCAACTGAGATTGGATGTAATGGGAGGGCTGCAAGTCTCTCTTTTCCTGTGAAGAATGCACAATTCTTACACCTCTTGATCCATGCATAGCAATCACTGAATATTTTAGGCCAATAATAACCAGCCTTTATGATTTTCAGAGCTGTCACTCTTGGTGCAAAATGGCCACCAGCTGGTTCATCATGAAACTCTTTTAATACCCTTTGGATCTGACCTGTGTTAATGCATCTCAGCAGCACTCCATTCACGTCCTTCTTGAACAAAACTCCATCAATGATGGTATATGGAATAGCCTGCAACCTGAAGTGTCTTCTTTTTGCTTTGCTCATTTCTAGAGGGCACATGCCCGTCTGTAGGAAATGTATCATATTCTGAGTCCAACAGGGAGTGGACACATCATCATTTTCCTGTTTTTGATCATCTTGTAATAGCAGGACAGCGTCTTCTTCATCTTCTGGGTTGTCTGGTTGTTTGGAAGCGAGCTGCTCACACAAACCTTTGCCTCTTACCAGCTTGGTGATTTTGATCTCAATGTCATACTCCATGACACGGGTGATCCATCCTGCCCTTTTCTCATTCAAATCCTTGTTGAGGAGGAAGTCCTTAACCCCAGCATGTGAGACCAGCAACTGGACCTTGTTGTTTGAGACTAAATGCTTGAATTTCTTCAAGCTCCTGATTACTGCAAGCACATGTTTTTCAATAAAAGAGTACCTCAACTCGCAGTCATTTAGGCTTTGGCTGAAGAAGGCAATCGGCTGTTCATCATTATCTTTGTTCTGTTGTACCAGAATGGCAGAAATAGTGTCATCACCTCCAAATGCATAGAGGATGAAATCCTTGGAAAAGTCTGGGTTGATGAGAGTGGGTGCCTGGGAGATGGATTCTTTGATTGCTTCAAAGCTCTCCTTGCCTTCTGCCGTCCATTTGAAAGCCATGCTTTTTCTTAACATTTTGGTGATGGGCTTGACAAGGGCTGCAAAATTTGGGACAAACCTCCGAACAAAGTTTATCCTTCCCAGGAAACTTTGAAGAGCCTTCTTGTGACTTGGCAATGGTAGAGCCCTTATGGCTTCAACCCTCTCTGGATCAATTGCTAATCCTTCCTTGGAGACAATATGGCCAAGGAGTTTCCCTTCATGTGCAAGAAAGATGCACTTCTTAGGATTCAAAGACACTCCAAACTCTCTACACCTCTGAAACACTTGCCTGAGGTGAAAGAGGTGGTCTGCAGCATTCTTTGAGAAGACAGTGATATCATCTAGGTATATCAGCACTATCTTGTTGATTAAGCCTTTGAATGCCATATCCATAGCTCGCTGGAATGTTGCTCCGGCGTTCGACAGTCCAAATGGCATCTTCTTGTAAGCATATGTGCCCCATTTGGTTGTGAAGGCTGTCTTGAACTGGTCTTCCTCCTTCACCATAATTTGATTGAAGCCTGAGTATCCATCAAGTAGTGAAAATCTTTCTGAACCAGCTACGACCTGCAATATTTGCTCCATGGAAGGGAGTGGATAATGGTCCTTAAGAGATGCCCTATTGAGGTCTCTGAAGTCCACACACAACCTGATTTCTCCGCTCTTCTTCCTGACCGGAACCAAGTTCGCAACCCAGCTTGAGTGCTTGATAGGGAATATAATTGCTGACTCAATCAGCTTGTCCAGTTCTTTCCTCATGAGAGGCTCCATGTGTGGATTGACTGGTCTCTGTTTCTGCCTGACAGGCTTAGTATTTGGATCCAACTCGATGGTATGCTGAGCTAAGTTGGGATTGAAACCTTTCAAGTCTTCATAGCTCCAAGCAAACACGTCAGGGAATTCTTGACAAAGCTGTATGAATTCATACCTTTCTTGCTCAGTTGTCATTTTTCCAATTTGCAATGGCTTGTTCTCTTCTACCAAGATGGATACCGAATCTTCCCTCTTGACCTGAATGTTTGCTTTCTCCTTTCTAAACTGATCATTGGGGTTAAAAATGGACTCCAAGGTGATAAGTCCCTTGGGCAGCTTGTCAGTTCTCAGCTGTATCACCTGGTCACCATATTGCTGTTCCAACTTCTCTTGATTCTTAGCTGAGAACTCAGCTTCTTCTTGCAAGAAGTGGATGATTTGCTGGTCATTCTCAAATACTTGCCAACTGACATCGTTATCCGGCACTGAAGGCCTCACAATCACGTGGATGTTTGGTTGTACCTTGTCTTGTTGAATGTTTTCTACAATGTCAAAGGCTGCCCCTACTGCTGCAAGCCTGTCAGCAGCTTGATTCTCTTTCCTAGGAATGGCCTTGATGCCGAAACCCTCAAAATCTTCCATGAGGTCCCACACCCTGTTCTTGTAGCATCTGAGTAGATCATTTTTGGCAGCATGCTGTCCCTTGACCTGATTTACAATCAATTCACTGTCCCCAAAAACTTGCAAGTTCTTTATTTTTTTTTTGATTGCCCAATGCATCCCCTGCACCAAGGCTTCATATTCAGCAGTGTTATTGGAGCATGCAAATTGAAACCTAAAAGCTGAATAATACTTTACTCCTTGAGGTGAAATAAGCATGGCTCCACCTCCTGCACCTTGTCTACTCCTTGATCCATCAAAAAACAGCTGCCATACCTCATTGTCATCCTTGTGGTTTGGCTTGGTGATGCTAGGAATAGGTTGACTTTCTTCGTGTATACAATAGACTCCTAGCTCAGATTCTTCTATTCCTTGATAAGGATCAAAAGCATGCACCTTGCTTGCCCATTCATCAAGAGTCAAATCTGGGATACTTCCAACCTTAGTGTCAGCTTCATCAGTGCTAGGGTGATCTTCTTGATCAAATGCTGAGCAATTGGCATTAATCTGACTTGGAGTATAGGGCTCAATGTGGAAGTTTGCAATAGGTTCTGATCTAATTGTGGCCTTAGTTCCATACCTTGTTCTGAATAGCATGTGAGACCAATCAGCGGACAAATATCCCCCAATCTTGGCTGTGAAGTCCCTTGACAAGCATAGGGCAAAGAGTGGTGGAAGGTCTATGACTGATACATCTTGTAAGACAACAACATTTGGACATGCATGCAAGGTAAGACTCAAATTTCTAATCACTCCAACTGTTGCTATTGCTGTCCCATCCAGCTGCACTACTCCCTTAGATGTTATTTCATATTGGAGCCCTAACTGATCAGCTATCTGTTTAGGCATTACTGAGCTACTTGCCCCGGAGTCTATCATGCAATTATGCACTAGCTGATTTCCAATGATTAACGAAACATAAAAAGGGGGGGGCTTCAACATTTTACCTTGTTGTGCTCCATGATTTCCTTCAGGCTGGGCAGCATTTGTAAGCACTTTGTCTTGCCTCTGAACCTGCTGATTCGAAGTTGGCCAGTCCTTCATAGCAGCTTGCAGCAGATCTCTTTGGCCTGGGATGGATAGGGATTCCCACATAGATATATTGACGTTTGTCTTCTTCATCTGATCAATGATACTGAATGGTGATGAAGGATCTCTCTGCTGTCCTTTGGTTTGCACATTTATTCCTTGTATGTGGGCAGCAACAGCTGGCATTTGAGTTGGCCTAGGGGCTGTTCTTGGCTGCCCTTGTGCATTTGAAACTGGGTTTTGCTTGCCAATCATTTGTGGAGCTGTGGAAGGTTGTGGATTGGCTGGGGCTAATGGCTGTTCTTCACCCAAATTTCTCCTTTTTGACCTTGTGTTGGCTGCAACACCTTGAGAGACTGCCTGATTCATACCACAGAAATCCTCTGCCTGCCAATTTACCAATGTGGTGTCATTTGGGGCAGATTGCTGCTGGAATGTTTCTTGTTGTTGGCCGTTTTCTTGATTGCTTTCACCCTCCACACCAGTAGTTGTTACCATTAAAGCTTGAGTTAAAGCACCATTGTAGCACATGGATTGGTTATGGGGTTCATTACATGGAAAACACCAATCATACTCCTGGGCAATGTTGTTTTGTGCTGGTACTAATGCCTTAGAGGCAGATATGGCATTTGGATTATAGGGCTGGAAAGGTCTATTGACAGGAGGCCTTGTTTGATTCATATTTGTGGCTGGATTAGGTGGTCTTTGAGGCTGGTATGGCTGCCTATTAGGTTGAGCTTGAGGCTGATACGAAGGTCTAAAACCTTGAGCTTGCTGTCTCTTGAGTGTGACCAGCTCATTACCTAAATTTTGCAGTTGCTTCATGACTTCTTGAAGCTCATTTGGGGCACTTGGAGATGAAGTGGAAGCTTCATTTGAACTCTGATTTCTAGGAGTGGGAGAAGGAGCTAAGACAGGTGCCTGACTAGTACTTGGGCTCTCTAAACTTGGATATAATGGCATTGGAGGCCTAGGAGCTAGCTTGCCAGCTTGAATCAGACAATTTTCAGCTCTAATGGCAATACTATAAGCAGCAGGGATAGTTGTGCCTCCCATAGATTGAACCAACATAGAAATATCAGAATTTAAAGCTTTAAGGTAATATAGAAAAGCACCTTCTGCTGTTGGCCTGACTGCTACTGGAATTCTATCCCAAGATCTTTGAAATCTGAAGTTGAAGTCAGTTAGCTGCTCATTGGAAGCTCTCTTGATGGTTGTCAGCTGCTCCAAAAGAGACAAGTTGTCTCCCTTCTCTCCAAATTGATTATGAAGTGCAATACACAGCTGATTCCAGTTCGTGATAGAAGCAGCTTCAAGGCTCCTAAACCATTGCAATGCCTTCCCTTTGAATGAAGACGCCAGCAATTTGACAGCTACTTGCATCTCGTTAATCTCATGGATTGCACAAATGTTAGCAATGTCCTTGACATGATCACCAGGAGTGGTCTGATTTTCTCCAGTAAAGTATGGAATGTTCTTCAGTGCTGCAACTGGGATTGGATTTTGTGCATTGAGAGCAAGTGGGCTGCTGCCTGTGAAGTTGACATAGGGGTTTACTGGTTGCGCCATTCTGATTGGTCTTAAAACCCTTGTATATTGAAAGAAAGGCCTGTCAGGTGGAGGAGTTGAGAGAGTTCTGTTTGGTGGAGATGGAGACCTTTGAATCCTTCTTCCTCTTTGCCTTCTTCTTGGAGATAATTGCAGGTATTCAAACAGCACCTCCTCTTCTCCAACTCTTGACCTTGTGATTCTTCTCATAAGCTTTTAGGCCTGTACTGCTGAAACCAGTTGATTCTTCCCCTTGGAGTCGCCAGATATGCAAATAATAGCTCTTTTTAAGCAAGAAAATTGTAGCAGATGCATATCAACTTTGCTACAATAAAAAATGAGACCTCTAGGTCCCACCGGGCGTGCCAAAACTGTTAGTGCAAAATCACAGCACCCCTGGATGTTGATCAGATTTCTAGGTTGATCATACTAACATCCAGTGTGATTGCATAACATTGAATCCTTTCTCCAAGTGTGGGACTTGAAGAGTGAGAAAGGAATCTCCAGAGAAGGCTGGTTCCTATTCCTCTGTTCAGATGCACACGAAATATACAGAGGGTTTTCTTTTTTTAAAACCTAATCTAATCTGCCAAGGAGACAAGGTAAGAAAATGCATAAAAATAAATCTAAACTAATGGAGGTGATGCACCGAGGAATGAAGAACACTTATTTTGCCAATAAACACAGACCACTTGAATGTGATACAAGATCATGCACAAATGACAGAAACTGCAGTAAAAGACCAGGAGGATGCAAAATGAACACAGAGAGGGTTGAGAATCATCCACAGACATGTATTACTTGCTCCAAAGATTGATACAATACACTGTAGAATGCTAAGAGGCAGAATAGTATTATAGTTCAAATGAGAGGTTCGAACTCCACAAATTCGCCTGAGGAAAAAAGGGAGAGGAAAAACAGAAAAAATGTTCCACCTGAAAAGAAGCTCCTCTTTACAATATATAGAAAGAAAATGAGAGAGGAAAGAGAGGAGGGAAAGCCAAATCTACCCCAACCATCTCTAGGTTGCATTCAATTCGTCCATCATGGCAGAAGCGGCGGATCCTGGCAAAACGGCGGGCTGCCTAACAGAAGCGGCGAACTGTCTGCTGCATTAAAGTTGTTTGTTGAAGCATTACTTCTGCTTGTTATTTCGTGCCAGAGGCGTTTCTCAATTTTCTCCCTCCAGACTACACCAAAATTCAAGAATAACCCTAGAATCATGTAGAGAATTTCATGAGCTTTCCGTTGATATAAAGAACGTGCAAATCCGAGCTCTGGATCGAAAGATATGTCGATCTGAAGATTTAGGGCACGGAACAGGCGAAAACGGATTTTGAAATATTTTCCCGCGCATTGCCACCTGGACGCCACGTGGCATGCTCTGATTCGCTGAATAATTCTCTCTTCTCTACTTTTCGGCGGGCTTTGCTTTGAAATTTCTGTGGGCCCTAGCTGGGACACGTGGCACTATCCCATAGGTTCGGATCGGTGCTCAAAAACTCACCCTTTGACTTTTTTGACCTTTCTCCTTGTGACACGTGGCATGATTTTATTGGTTCTCGGCCCTGCCGGCTCTTTCGCGCCCTTCGCGTCTATTTGGCCCAGATGGCACAGTGCTCCTTGTGCTGATTTCGGGCGAACCGGCCGGTTCGCGTCCATTTGTCCCAAATGTCCCAGTTTGTTTCGGACTGCTTGGCCCTTTTTCACCCGGTTCGGCCGGTTCGCACCTTTTTGGCCTGCTTGTCCCAATTTGTTTTTGACTTCCTGTGCTCATTTCACCCGGTTCGGCCGGTTCGGGCCTTTTTGGCCCAAACGTCCTGAGCAACACTTAGCCAATTTTTCTTCCTCCTTCGGCCGGATCGGCTTTTCGCGCCCGCCGCGTACTTCTGGCCCGATTGTCCCAAATGCAATTTGGGCCGCCTGGAGGCTTTTCGGCCGATCCGCGCCTTGACGTCCCAAATGTCCCAGTTGCTCCCTTGAGCAGGACTTAGCCAATTTTTACACTTTTTCCTGGATCAACCTATTTACCTTTCTGCAACTTTTTCCACATTTTCTCAGAGCTTGCTCCTTCCTTCTTCGGCCTGGGGAGTTAGAAAAATTCCTGAAGGGACCCTAGAAACCTGATTTTTGCTCTGAATCAATCAATTTTCTTGGGATTTGGATATTCTGATGCATGTTATCAAAATTACCCTGGGGGGTGAGAGCAAGGTATGGCCGTTTCTGCTTGGAGGAGCCAAATCCTCAAGGATAGTGAAAGAGTAATCGCCGAGTATACCAGTTTATACCTAAACATCGGAAAGGCGAATAAGGAACTCCAAGCATTAGCGAGTCTGATATCAGAAGATTTAGAGCATGCTAGACTCCAGCACGAGACCTTCCAGCAAATGTTCGACCGTTCAGTCAAAGATCTGGTCAAGTTCGGAGTATTCGGCCATCCAAGGGCCCTCAACAAAACTATGGCCACTCTGGAATATCAGATAGATCAGCTAGAATTTGTTCTAGAAAAGATAGACAAGGTAAAGGAAGAGGCCCTGGATGCAATGCATCAAATGGAGAAAGTTGTCTCTCGCCATGACTCCAGGGTTGCTCACTCCTTCCCTTACCTTGAGATCAGCCGATGACACTATCCGGATCTTCAAGGAGATAGCTTCTCAAGGGACAGGGCCAGAGGTCACATTTGACACTGAATCTATCAACAACCTACTGGCCTGTAGGGACTTCATCGGGTTCCTTATCGAGGCAGGGAAAGATTATTCCAAACTCCCAGAAAAGCTCATAGACGAGCGGGAGACTTGCAAAGCAATCAGTGAACGGCACAAGGATCCATCACAGGATCAATTTGGGGCGATGATTAGCAAGTTTTTGGAATACCACGCTCAGTTCCACATATCATCTCCTGAGCAGCATCAGAAATAGGCAACCCCTTTTCAGCCGCAGGATGATGATGATGAGTAGCTTCTTCTTCTTCTTCTTCTTCTTCTTCTTCTCTCTATTCTCCGACTTTCTTTTTGAAATGTCTAAAATGTGTTGATACAAATGATGACATCATCCCTGTTGCATCATGGGATGATGTCATCCACCAAGTTGTCAAAGTCAACATGATTTTTAGATATTTTGTAAATATCTTTGTAAATAAGTGGTTGGCTCCATTTTGCCTTCTCTCTCCCTCATCTTCTATAAATATGGGAATACTTGTTGTATTCAGTGTGAACATTTTTTAGATAGAAATAGAAGTGAGGAGAGAAAGACTTTGAGCTTTCTTGTAACAGAAGAGAACAGTAATACAATTATTCAGACTTTGTGCTCAATAGCTGTGTTATACATTAGATCTTTCTTACGTTAGATCTGTATGTGTTTAATCTGTTGGATTCATATCTACTTTTCTGTCATTTGCTCATTAGTATTGCTTTGTTTATTTATGCAAGTAGGTTTGGCTCTGCTTACTACCAAACTAAAAACATAAATCTTCTGACCTTTCTGCTTTGGAATTCATTTCTTTTCTCCCTTCGGATCTATTCTTTCTCTTCTCCCTCTTTCATTCCTTTCTTTTCGCAGCCTGAAACACTCTACTGGGATGAGATCCCAACCCCCGAAGGCAGAATCTGTGAGACTTGCATAGGTTCCTGCTAGTAGAAATAGCAATAAACCAGTTTCGATTTGCTGTCTCAAAGAGGGGCTAAGCCCTGCACACTTTTGGCTCGTCTATCCATAGATCTGTCCACGTGACAGATTTTCAGACCAACAGGAACAAAGGAAAATAAAATGATTTTTCTATTGATCCTACTCAAGCCCGCATGAATCAAATTAATTACATGTCTAAACAACTTACTATTTTAAATTCCAAAGTCACCAATGAATCTCATGACAAGGAGGAATTAAATAAATCTTGTGATGCTTCATTTAAGAGTCATACCATGCACACAAAAGATAACAACAAATCTAAAAGTGATGGCTCCTTATCTTTCTTACAGAACAACTCACCATTTACCCAAAAATGGAAAATGATGAATGAAACCATCTCTAGTATGAAACATCAACACAAACAATTCAGCTTTGAAGAATTATGTCCCTTACCCCCTTCGATAAGGACATTTTGCATGTTCCTTTTCCAAAATATTTTGAGATGCACAAATTTGTCAAATACAAGGGAGCGAGTGATCCTAGAGATCATATTAGGGAGTTTTATATGAATTACCAAGAGGTAGCCTATAGTGATGTCTTGTTAGTGCATCTATTTCCATGAAGTCTAGGAATACAAGCCTTGGACTAGTTCCTACTCCTCCCCAAGGGCTTTGTACAAATTTTTGCAAACCTTTCACATAAGTTCGTCAAACATTTCTCATTCAACCTAGAGTCTGAAATTACAATGATGGACTTGTGTAATGCTGAACAACAAACAAATGAAATCTTCACATAATTCCTACAAAAATTGCCTGGGATTGCTATCTGTTTCCCATGCTCCAAGCCTGAGAAGTGCTCGTGAACATATTTGTACCCAATCTCAATAGTAAGCTATCCTTTCACATCAAAATGCATTTCCTTAATAATTTTGAAAAAGTTATTGAGAAAGGATCATAGATTGAAAAATCCCTTATCACAAAAGGTTTTATTAAACCTCATTTAAAAGAAAATGAGAAACATAGTAACCATCCTAATAACTCTCACCAAGACAAATCTAAACATGTTAACCACAATTCTAATATGGTAAATGATGGTATTATAGACAACCGCAATGTCCACAATGTCCAAAAACACTCAAAATAGACCAAACAAAGCTAAACAACCTCTTGTTGTTTCTAGCAAAGAGGTTTCCTTCTCTCCTGATTCTAACTATGTCATTTCACTCCTTTGGGAGAACCTATATCAAATTTCCTTCAACAACTCGTTAATGTAAACATGGTTACTTATCCCATCACCAAACCTTGGGTTAAGGGAGAACCCAAGCCTACTTGGTACAAGGCTAATACTTATTTTGATTTTCATCACATTGACGGTCACTCAGCTGATTGATGCTTTCGTTTACATCACTTTCTCCAAGACCTCATTGATAGTGGAGATATCACTATTGAAGAACCAGAACCAAATAGAAAACCCAATGAAAAATCTTAAGGTGTTCTCAAACCCATTTCCCAAACATGGCGGCGATAATAAAAATGATGAAAAAGCCTCCTCTGCCATTATCGCTGATTTTTTGTTCAATTATCTCATTTATTGAGGAAGTACCATCTACAATGGTGACCATTAAATTCACAACTTTGAGTAATTTTGTGACCACATGCCAATGGAAGATATGGGTTCATGTGGAAAACCAACCTTCTACATCTTCTATAGAACCTCAAACATCTAAACCAACAACTACTTTAAATCAAAAGTCAAATTACAATGCCAAATCTTCCACTCCATGTTAGTATGACTTCATCAAACAATTATTAACCACGCGAGCACATATCTCTCTCATGGAACTACTGAAAGAGTCACCTAGCTTCCAGGATATTCTCACTCATGCTCTAAATGAATCGTGTGCTCCTCATACTCTCAATGTTCAACAGTTTTAGGATATGATCGCAAACCTTACAACTGGAACTCCTATCCTATCTTCTGGGCCTCAAGATATGTTGAACCCCAAATTTGATTAACAACAACTCCTTGTACATTGAATCCTATATTATCGATCATAAATTCAAGAGAGTTCTTATCGAAAATGGAGGACGGCTCTTAACATTTGTTCTATAAAAATTCTTTTTTACCTTGGTCATACAATAGATGACTTAGATGCTAATATCATTACCATTCATGGTTATGATAATACTGAGTTCCACTCCTGTGGCACCATCACTCTTCCTATATAATAAGGCCCACAGCTCCTTAACACTATGTGTCACGCATTTGACACAGACACTTCATATAACCTTCTTTTGGGTAGACCTTGGATACATGCGATGCACGCATTACCTTCAAATTTCCATCAATGCATAAAGTTTCCACATGATGGTAGAGAGTTCACCTTGCATGGTGATATTGAACCCTTTGAGTACTATATGTCTTTTGAAGTAAGGTACAAAAAGGAAAACTATTGTCCATTTTCTGATAACACAACTATATCTAGCGCAATTTCTATTGTTACCGACCATATTAATCCTGATGTAATATTGTGCCCTCATGCTTCTATGTCTTCTTTTAAAGAATATACGTCTAAAGTGTCACCTAAGGATATTCCTCACATCTCTGCGTATTCCTCTAGAGCATCTACATCTAAGGTGTCACCTGAAGCTACATTATCTCATAAAGGCTTAGGTGAGTACACACTTGAAAATGCATTTCTTATTGGCAAACTCCCATTATCACCTCGCAGCTATGGGCGTCCTAACACCTCATTTACAAGAACCTCCAACTTACTATCTTGGAAACACTCTTCAAAGATGATATGGATATCTAGAAGATGAACATATTCTAATCTCCGATGACTCTTGGCTATATGATGACAAGATGGCGGAATGATACGAATCCATTGATTACACCAAGGGCCATAAAATAATGAAAAACATGAACTAGAAAGGAAGAGGCCTTAGCCCACAAGGGCATGGTGTTTCTTGAACCTATGAATATCAAGTCTAACCTTTACACATATGGTCCAGGATATGAGACATATGAGAAGAGGCCTATAGTAATATGAGGTATTATCTAGCGACATAGATTTAAATTCTGAAATTGAGATTGGTTGCACACATAGCCTCTTCAAAGACCTAGCCGAAACTATAATTTTCCTAGACTATTTATTCATTCAAACCATTGATGTTTTTTATCCTCCCCTCATTAATCAAGACCAATAGTGTCATATTTCCATGGATCTCTTTCAAAACGATCAGGCCATTTAGGAGTTCCTTAGGGCTCGGGACCCTTTTCCCTTGTCGGATCACAAAAAGGGTTTCGATATAAACCTTTATGCTACCGCTTACTTAGGTGAAGAACTTAGAATCTCTAGTCCTAATAAAAAAAGAAATTAAACATAGGAAAAATAAAAATTATATCTCACATAGTGAATTTTTTTTTGAGACATTATATGAGAAGCAAAAAATGAAAAATAAAAAGAAAGAAAAGGATGGATCTCCTAGTGAAAAACTTTCAGAGGAAATAGAGAGAGGATATTTGGATCCAGAAATATCTGAAAATCTACACAAGCCTCCAAAATCATTTCAAGATAATGACACTTCTAAGCTATTGGTAGAAGAGACGATAACCATTAACATTGAAACTGAAGACCAACCAAATTTTTTACAACTAGATGCCAATTTATTAGAATCTGAAATCAAAGCCTTCACAACACTTCTAACTAAATTTTAAGATGTATTCACTTGGTCTTACAAAGATATGTCTTGTCTTGATCCTTCTCTAGTGGTTCATAACCTTGTGGTGCACCCGGATGTTAAACCTATCAAGCAAAACTATGGAAAATGCATACCAAGATTGCATTGATTGTTAAGGCCAAACTACAAAAATTATTGGATGCAGGCTTCATACAGTGCATTGATTACTCAGATTGGATATCTAATATGGTACTAGTTGTGAAGAAGACCCCTAGAATCTGTATTTGTACATATTTCCATTACATTAACAAGGCGTGTTCGAAGGATTATTTCCCTTTGCCTAATATTAACATGATTGTCGATTCTACTGCGGGCCATGAGATGTTTCATTCCTTATGGATGGATTTTCTAGGTATAGCAAAATTCAAATTGCTTAATAAGACCAACATAAAACAACTTTTACAACCCTATGGGGAACATTTTATTACAAGGACATTCCTTTTGGCCTTAAAAATGATGGTGTAACTTATCAACGTGCCATGACTGTTATTTTCCATGACCTTCTTCATGAAATAATGGAAGATTATGTTGATGATATTCTTACTAAATCAAAGACTAGGGTGGATCATCCAATAGTTCTTGGGTGTATATTTGAGCAGTTAAGGGTGTAGACACCCATAATTATGCCCAAGCAATTTAAATACTTAAATTATGTTAATTATCCTCTTTCTCGCAAATCGACAACATATCGTCAAAAGAACTCATTTCCCTCATATCATCATTAAATAATTACACTAAGCTAATTAATTAAGTCACCTATCCAACAAATACCCTAATTAATGACCTTCCGTTAATAAATCACCCCTTCTATCTTGACTAATTAATTATTATTAATTAATTAGATATCCCCTTCATTTAGCCAATAAATCAATATTTAATTGATTTAATCCCCTTCTAATAGCCTAAATCATACTAATATTCCTCTAATTAGCTTCTATAAGCTTACATCTACCTATTAATTAATCACCTTTGATTAATTAAAACACCCCCCAACTCCCATGACTTGCTAAGCATAAATTAAACCCTTCTAAAGTAAGGTTACCTTTTATAAAGCAACCTTATCCATTCCTAATCATGTTTTACCTTTATCCCACATGCAAAGGGATGAAGTATTTCCTTTATCCATTGGGCTATATAAGGAGCCCTCCTTCTACCTTTATACCTACACCTAAACTTCTTAAGAGAGAAAATGCAAAGCATATAGCAAAGAGACTAAGAGCTTGCCTTTTGTTTTCTTGAGAGGTCACCATTGTTAAGAGATAAAGCTTCCTATTCTTGCATTATTTAAGGATCAAACAAAACAATTGTTGATTTCCATTAGAGCTAAATAGGTCCATTCATTCTTGTTGGTAATCTAGGAGAGTAGAGATGTTAAAATAGCATGCATAGTTTTGATCTCATGTTTTCAAAGTTATAATGTTAGTTTAGATCTTGCTTAGTTCTCTATCTTGATGGTGTTTATGCTTTGTTTTAGCTAAATTGTAGAACTATTTTAGGTGGTAGTTCTTGCTTCATTTTATTTAGCATTAAGAAAAGTATACATGTACATGATTTGGAATGCCTAGTGGGACTTACTCCATTGTCCTTTGTACTCAATTTCAAGTTTTTGTAGTTAAGTTTCATTTTTGGTTACTGTTGGTCGTCAAATATCTAACTTTTAAGAAGAGCAACAGTCAGTTTGACAAGAAGTCCCTCCTCTTTAATAGAGGAGGTCCCTTATTCAAAAACGAACTTATTTACAAATTACAAAACATTATTTTCCATGGTTAAATTTTGGATATTACGAAAGTGTTTTTAATGAGGATGTTCAAGTACAAAAGGATAGAGGAATGAGAAGACGAGAACGAGCAGAAAGGCAACATGCAGAATTATAGATATCAGTGAGTAATTCTTTAATGCGAAGTCACAGTAAATTGAAGGAAGATCATTTGTATCGGATAAATAAGATGGAATGGGAAAGACACAAAGTTCTGTAAATGGTCTGCTAGAACACAAAGTTTCTTAACTATAACACATGACTCATTAATCAAGGACACAGGGTTCCTTCTTGGTTATACTCAGATCACCGTGCTTCCTAAAGTTGAAGAGTATGCAATCGGCAAGATATAATGAACTTGAGACAAATGATCTTCACAAAGAAAATAAATGGAAGCTTAGGAGTACTTAGAGATCAGATAGACAAAGAATTTCCAAGTCCTTCTGTATTGGTTTCTTTATGATCTATTTACACTGTTCATAATTAGTATATGCCAAATTCTTCCTTTTCTTTTAGAATGGCATAAAGAAGGCCATTATATAGCTTACAAATCAGTTACTCTTCGTAACCGCTTCTTGGGGGCTTAAGATAACCAAGAACAGTTAAGGACTGCCGATCGCAATACCTTAACTTCTTACAAAGAAAACGGAAAAAGAAAGGGAAGAATCCCAGAAAAGAACAAGGAAAAGAAGACAAGTGGCCAGTCACTGAGATATTTATCCCACCAACTTCAGAATCCACTGCTTGAATTTCCTTAACGCCTCAGCTATGTCTCTGCCACGAGTATCTGACGTGTTGGCCGTTGACTGAGAGAGAAGGGTGATCAATGCGCATTTACTGCATACCCACCAATTTGAATAAGCAGGATATTCGGGTTAGAGCGGCAAAAATTGGTTGTATGAATACTTGGAACCCATTCTTTGTAACATGTGAGACACGAATGCACGAAACACGCGACTTTTCTGATTTGGGCGAAATAGGGAGAAGACGCACAAATGCAACAAGGACATTTGGGACGAAAACGTGCGAAGTACGCGGTTTTAGGCGGTTCGTAGACGAAAATTTGTGGGGAGTAAACTCGCACGAAAAGTTTGGGACACTTGGAACATGAAAGAGCAAGTACACGGTTCGGGGATTTCAGCCGATCGTGGGAATAGAGTCGCAATTTTGAACTTGGGACAGGCGGGACAAAAAGTTTCGACAGGCCCGAAAATGGAACAACTTCGGAGATTTCAGCCGATCGGGGAACAGAACGCACTTCAGAACTTGGGACACGCAGGACAAAAATGTATGACAGGCCTGAAATACATACAAAATGACCCAAAACTGTAGAATTTTCTCAATTTCATGACTTCGGTACATTAGAGAAAACACTTAAACATCAAAATTTTGAAATTTTTTTACTTTCATTAGAGCAGGGAAATTTGAGTGGACAACAGTTACTAACCCTCTTTTACACATGTTGATCTAACTTATTTTTCTTAACTTGTTTTGTTGAGTTTGCATGTGTTGAGTCTTTCTTGTAGGTATAAAGGAGGTGAAGTGTTGTCAAAATTGGGATTGATGGGAAAATATCAAAAATTCTCCATGTTTTCATTTTTAGAGCTTACTTTTCCAACATTCTACATGCTAGTTTTGTCAATTTCTTGAAAATTTTAAATTCTTGAGCATGTAGGTTAGTGTTTGATAATGTTGTGTCTTCTATTTACATATTAATGTGGTGGGTTGCTGTAAAAATTTAATCTTGGTGAGAAAATTTCAAGATTTCATCATGTTTTCATTTTTAGAGCTTACTTTTTCATCATTCTACATGCTAGTTTTGTCAATTTCTTGAAAATTTTAAATTCTTGAGCATGTATGTTAATGTTTGGTAGCGTTGAGTCTTCTATTCATATATTAATGTGATGGGTTGTTGTCAAAATTGAATCTTGGTTGGAAAAATTTGCCCATTTTGTAGATTAAGAGACGTTTTGTTGACATTTTTTGAGTGCATGTCAAGTGCATACCCGTGAGCATAAGAGCATATGTGTAACCCATCTTTCGAAGGCCATAACTTTTGCTCCCGAAATCAAAATGAATCCATTTTTTTTGAGTTGGAAAGGTATTGAAGTTAACTATGCAATGAAAATATAAATTTAGAAATTATACTTACAAAAATTGCAAGTTTTTCTGTTAGTTTAAAACTGGTCATTTTCTAACATGTCTAATGTTTTGATGAATCTTGTATTTCCATGCTTACTTGATTTAGACCAAAGCATGTGTATGATCTTCTATTGCAACTTTTTGTGATATTGAGAATAAAAAACAACTTTGATCTCTATCTTTTTAGCATTGGGATTAAATTTGGAAATTTGATTATTCATTTTGCTTAAGGGAATGAACCTTTTACAAAGCATTTTTCAATGGTCCTTTGATTTGAAGTTTTCCATTTCTATATAGTTGGGATAAAGTTTTTTTATGCTCTTATCTTGAACCTTAGGGTGATCTTGAGAATCAAAAGCAACTTTAGTCTTCATTTTATAACATTTGGTAAATTGGAAACTTCATCTTTCACTTTTGGTTTAAGGGAATGAATATCAAGAATTTTGTATGGTTCATTGATTGCACATATTTTCTTTACTTTTTAGTTGGATTATTTGTTGTGTATGCTCTTCTCTTGTATCCTTGGATGATCTTGAGAATCAAAAGAAACTCTTAATCCTCTTTTAAATAATGTGATTTTCTTGGAGAACTACTAACGCTTGAGTGTAGGACCTAAAAACGCTTGTCAAAGAAAGGAGGAATCAAAATGAAATCAAAAATACTAATACAGTTGTTATACAGGTTGCCAAAAGGTGTTCAAGTGAACCACACCTAATTAAACAAGATAAAAAGAACAACATATTCAAAACACTGTATTGCAGGTTTCAGAAAAGGGTACGTCCCTCTCCGCTCAACTGGAACATAACCCCTTTGTCATAACACCTTAAGCTACAACAATGGGGGTGGTTCCAAGAACCCCAAAGTAGCCCATGCAGGAGGGAACCTTGTGGAAGAAACAAGAAGTGCTCCGCACTACCTATCTGACTAGTGATTCCTTTCTGAGATAGCATTACAAGTTGTCCCTACGCAACCCTTTTAAGTACATGACGGATGTATTTACTACCCACTGTGCTTGAAGGGGGAAAATTCAAGATACTCCCAAGATAGTCGGGACTATTTGGGTAAATCATCCCACTCATGAATAATTTTGTAACACCTATGATGAGAGAACCACCTGGGAAAATATTCTTTGGCCAGGAGCCCACTTTACCATTCTAAAACATTGTTGAGTTGTGAACCATATTTTCATCGTGAAACATGTAACACGTTACTTTTTCTTAGTTTTTCACTTGCCTTAAGGTAAGGCAAAACTCTGCCAAAGTGAGGCCAGCAGTTTTCATCCCCAATTTTTTCTACTTCCTTCACATTCTTTTGACACTTTATTGATCAAAAGAAGGGTGACTACCTCTGTGTTACCAATCGATTGTTTCTACCACTTTTTTGTCCATTTACACCCATCCATGTTTGCGGCTAGGTTAGTTAAACATCTAAAGTGTGTGGAGACATATGTATATCATTGGTAGCCTTTATGATCTTGATACCCATGTCAGGATCATCATCATAGTTAGGAATGATTCATCATTTGATCTCCCTTTGACATGTTAACTTATTTGCATTGTCTTGACACAATTAAGATACTTATGTCACATTTTTTGTAAACATGATCTAAGTATCTACATTGTGGTGTTACGCTGCCCACATTTTAACACATCCTTAGTATACTTTGACTTAGTTTTGTTTCAAACATTGTCCCAAATCTTGAAGGGTGTCACTTACTTTGTTTGCATAGTTTCAGTACCACTTTGACACTAATATTTCACTTCTCCATGAAGCTCGATAGACATGTCCAATTGGTGTGGTTACATAGCTTAAATTTTTAAACCTCACCCTTTAACATTTAGGTCTTGTTGGTTGTTGAACTTGTCATGGTATCCTTTGATTCAGAGTCACATCTACCCTTTGTTAATATTTATGCCTTCTTCATTTCGAGCTTGACGTAAATATTGACATTATGTTGATCACCTTTACATCAAACTTTGCACACACATTTTCATATGGTGTATTTCCTTGTTGATTGGCTTTGTGTTTCACACTTGCATGATTTTTCCTTGTGATTATTCATTCAGAAAGCTTATTTTCTAGGAAAATACCTTTTGATCTCATCGAGATTGCATCATCATGATGTCTATTTTCCTTAGATCTTCTTCAAAAAATCACACACACATCTCCATACTTACACAATTTCTAGATGGTTGTTCTTATGCTACCCAAATCGACATGTCACTTCCTTCCCTTTGAAGGAGTTCCATCACACTATCTAGATCTAGACATTTGTGCTTAAAACAGTGCCAAAAATGACTGACTATCACGCAGTTCCCCATACTTACAAAAATGTGGAACCTAGGTTTAGCAATTCAAATCAAAAGATTCCCATTACAACTAAACCTTGTTTGGTTCTTCGTGCTAGAGATCCCATATGGGTAACTCATTCCCCACCTTCATCTCATAGTTGGTGGTATGATTTGGATGCTTCTGATCCAAATTATTATTTGAGTTCCCCCCACTCTTCTTCTAATTCTAATCCAAACATTTCCTCTTCTTTTGAGGATTCCCATCCAAACTTTTCCTCTTCTTCTAAGGATTCCAATCCAAACATTTCTTCTAATTCTTCTGATGATTTGGATCCAAACTACTATTCAGATTCATCCAATTCGACTCCTAAGTCGTGGTCCTCCCCTTCTTTGCAGGACCTCTCTTATCAGTCATCTAAACAATGTTCTCCTCCTCTAAATATTTGTGTCACCACAAATCATCTTCATCCTTCATCTAATGCAACTCCTATATCGCGTTCCTCCCTCTCTTCACAGGACCGATTTTATCAGTCACCTCAATGACATCTTCTGCCTTTGAAGATACGCGCGACTCCAAATCCATCCAATAAAAAATCTAATACAATTCTTAAATCACAGTCCTCCCTTTCTTTGTAGGACCCTTGTTATTATTCATCCAATGTGATTCTTGAATCATGGTCCTCCCCTTCTTCACATTACCTTCTTCATCAATCACCCCCAATAAGTCCTCCTTTGAAGATTCGTGTTACTCAAAGTCCTTTGATTCAAACATCTAAATCGACCGATGCGTCGCAATCTACAAACTTTACACTTAATCCTACTAGTTTACAGACAATATACTATCATATAGGTTAGGTCCACACCACCTTCTTCTACTCCTGAGACATCTAGCTACACGTCTTCTTTGTCCCCCACATCATCTTCTTCCATCAATCATCATCAATCATATTTTAAGCCTCCCACACCAATTGGATCTCTTTCTTCCAATCAACCCCTGGTGGTTGATCAAAAACTCATACCAATTGATCTCTTTCAGAATGAAGAAACAATCAGGGAATTTATAGGGGCATATGAAGATATTCCTTTAGTAGATTACAAGAAAGGATTCTCTTTAGACTTTGAAGTGTTTGCATATTGTGAGGAAAAGGTTGATTCCTTTTCTCAAGAAATGGAGGAAGAGCCTTAGATCATGTAACTTGATCCTCCTCTTAATCTTCCATCTTCTCATTCTTCATTATGTGATGAAACTCTTTGGTCTTACATTGATCCATGGCCTATCTTCTCATCACCCAATAACACTTTGTCTATCATAATTCCTCAATTACAATCTCTTATGGGGTCAACGCCAAGTAGCCCTTCATCTTCATCTAGGTGTGGGTCACCTTCTAGTAGCCCTCCCTGTACTATTTGTGGGACATTTTCGATTAGTCCACTATCTTCTATTCTTGGGGCACGTCCAACTAGCTCCTTGTCTTCTAAGTATGGATCACCCTCGGGTAGTCCATCATCTTCTATTCTTGGGCCATATCCTAGTAGTCCATCATCTTACATCTATGGGTCACGTCCTAGTAGCCCTTATTCTTCTATTCTTGGGCCACATCATAGTAGCCCTTCATCTTCTATCTATGTCTCACCTCCCAGTAGCCCATCTTCTTTAATCCTTGGACTGTATCCTTTTCATCAATCACATTATTCTTCTATCAAAGACGGTGGCAAGCCTGTGGTCATTTCTCGCATCAGTTCTAAATTTCCACGTTCACTTTCTTCTCCTTCTCAAGATTAGACAAGTCACATGCTATCTTATAAGAAACCCAAATATTTTCTTAATCAAGCTCAGATCAAAACTGCAAAGAGCTCTATAGCTCCCAAAAAATCAAACAATCTCAAAATTCTAAATCAAGCGCGATTCAAGAATGCACATCAATGTAACCATCAAGTATGGTGAAAAGTGTATAAACCTTTGGATAGGGAACTCAAGCACCCACATACATAATCCATGTTTCAGGATAAATCACAGTCCTTTGTTGAGTGTGAACTCACCACGATCATCGAGATCGGGGAAAACATGACTCTTGATAAACAAACATGCTTAGTCTCTCTTATCAAGGAATTCTCAAACATCGTTGTTGGATCCTATCACACAAAGTGACTTTGTTAGTCCCAACGGTCCAAAAAACTATCAAAAATCTATAAAAAAAAAATCAATTCAAAAATATAAAAAAAAAACATTGAGAAAACACAAAAAAAATCAAAGGTGCAAAGATCAAACATTGCAAGTAGGTGTTGCGTACACATGGATATTTATTTCTTATTTTCCTTACTATTCTTCTGCAAGTCTTCCTACCATTTTCATCCCTTCGGTGATATTTTGGTTAGCTTATTCACATGCATTTTGTGACATTTATCTCTATGGTATCTGTTTGACCCTGGTCTTTTATCACCTTGGTAAATTAAAGAGAAACTGACCTCTTAGATATCCTATCACATTCAACATCTAATAAACTTGTTGTGAAGAACTTTTGGACATATTTGTTGACACTAGCCAATGTCATCATCGTAAGAACTTCCACCTCCTTCCATCAAGCCATCAGTGGTTCTTAACCTCTTGGGAAAAAAGAGAGCTGAAATAAGTTTTCAGAAAGTAAAAGAATCAAAATCAATCAATCAAAAAACCAGCAAAAGTAAATTGATATATAAATCTCTCTTGGGGTATTTCCAATAGTCTCTATCATGGCTATGCACACTTGACTGGCAGTAGATCAATGTTGTGATTAGAATCAAATACATCTCTGTTAAGGCTATGGATGTTGGTTGACAGGGGAGTAATATACGGCTATCCTTTCACCATCCATTCACAAAATCACCTTTCACAATAAATCATTCATACACATTGGCTAGGGTCTCTTCTCTTGTTGTCTATTAACTCTTCACTTCAATAGGTAATAAACTCCATGTGCACACACTAGATCACTATGAGTAAACAGGATTAGTATGTTACTAAGTGTCCTTTTTGGACCTTGTTCAAACTCTTACTCTAGTCCATATCTCATCTCATGATTTATGCCTTTGGCTAATCACTTCTTCATCATGAGGCTTCTAAGCTACATTCATATCATTCACATCATTCTTATACTTCATTCAGAACATCCATATGTATAAGATTACTTTTTACCATGTTTTTGGGCACCTTTGTCCCCTTCCACAAAAACAATCTTCTCCTTCATTTCTATCATGTGGTTTCAGGCCAACTTATGCTAGGGGCATCCTTGCTTCTTTCCAGAACTTCATTGGTTTACGTTCACCATCATGTTGAACCTATCCATAATGGCCTTAGGTCCCAATTATACCTATGAAGAGTTTGCCTTTGAATATTCCCACCTAATTTCTGGGGCATTTTTGCATCTTCACCTTTCTAGTATGCATGTGGCCTTATGCCTTTGTACATCCCATCTATCACTAGGGGCATCCACACTTACTTGTCTTCCTGTACATAGTTTCATAAAACTTTCAAAATCAAACAAAACATTAAAATATGTTTCAGAAACCTTCTAAAAATTGAAAATCATCCTACAAAACATTGCTCTTTGGTTCTCACTTGTTCATGTGTGTCACTTGTGGATCATCTTGATCTACCTCCATCAATAAAAGCTAGGCAGCTTACTTCATCCATAATTTGGGGCACAACAAGTTGCCCGATACTATTTCGTAGTGCACATTTCTTTTTCATCAGACCCAAGTGTCCTCCGTTATTCCCCTCTGTTGGTTGGATATTTTGTCAAACCAAAATATGAGGTTCAACCACAGTACATGGGGATAAATCCCTCCTCAAAGACATGTGAGGCTGCCTGTTTATTGCTAATCTAAAACACGGTAAATAATATATACAATATTCACACTAATCTAACCATTGGGGGTTGGGATGAAATCCCGAAATCCACATTCACACGATTCAAGGATATTTCTTTCTTAAATGAACTAGGTTAGAAACTGTTACAATGAAAGAAGCACAATAGAAAGGAAATGGGAGAAACGTATTTTCTTTCGAGTAAACACAGAGCACGAAATAATCATACGAGTTTTAGATCACAAATATAATGTCCGAAATAATTAGAAACACTAAGATGCTATGCAAAGAATAGCTTAAGATCATGAACATAAGAACACTGTCTTAAGTAAGATATATTCCACAACACAAAGTCTGTAAAACAATATCAATTCCTATTCTTCAAAATGATTGAAAGAAAACACAAAGTTTTTCTCCTTTCCAATAGCCCCTCAATATTCCAAAAATTCTCGACCCTTTTGAATGCACAGGCATCCCTTATTTATAACAAAAGGAACTAGAGATAAAACAGGACAGATCCTAAAAAGTAGCATTTTAACTGGAGTTCAGTTTTGCATGACTCTCACGCAGGAGATCAAGTCAAAACATGATTAAAAATATGACAAAACAGAAATGAAAAAGACATGTCAATCTCAAGATAGAAATGACATGACACATTGGGACTTAGTCTGAATCATCATCTTTTGCTCTTTCCTCTTTTTCTTCCTCCTGCTGAGACTGTTTGTTCTGAAATTCCTGGAACTTCCGAATTATGCCTTGCATTTCATTCTCATCAGGTGCAGTGGAATGATCATTCCACATTTCGCAGGTCTCATGAATATCACTGGCACTGCCGGGAAGCTTTTTCAATCCTTTGCTGAGCTTTCTTAAGGCCTCCAACGTATGTTCAATCCTTACAAACTGACCAATGACTTCAAGGTCAAATCCGTGTACAGGTTCATGCTGAACAGATTCTTGGACTTGTTTGAAGAGATCATCTGGTGATAGGATACCTGAGTTCCCAACTGACACCTTTGGACAAATCTTCAGCAATTCTTCTTCCAGATCACTTTTCCCATTGATCAATTTATCCCTTGATTCTCTCAACTTGCTACAGGCTTCATTGAGAATCTTTACTCTGAACCTGATGGCCTTGGTCAGCTGGAAATGTTTATCTGTATGTGGGAGAATACCTTCTTCCACCAAGAGGTGTGCTGGTAATTGCTTTAGCACTTGGAGAGCTTCACAAGTCAAATCAAGCTGTCCAATTTCTTCAGTGAATTCCTCATCCATCTTCTCTCCTTCCTTCTGAATCTCCCCCAAAGACTCATGAACCTTCACCACGTCTTGAATTACTTCCTTCCCCTGTTGGAGCAACTTTTGGATCCATTCATCAACCACCCTTCCTTTTTTAGCAATCTTCTCAATCGTAGGCACCGATGAGAAATCGAATCCGGCAGAAACAGAAGAAGGTGGTATGGATTCAAGGGGTTTTGAGAGTTTAATCAAAATCTCTGTCAACTGCTCCACTTTTTCCTTAAGCTCATTTCTGCTGTCCTTTGTTTCTTTCAACTTTTGGCACAGCACGTCTATGGAAGCCCGTGCATCTTGTTGCGCTCCTTCTGCTGTCACTTTCCCTAGAGCCACCTTGGTTATCTGATAATCAGAAGCTGTTATATCCTCTCTAGTTTTGTCAGCCGAGGGAGTGGCAATCTCTGCGAACTTATCTCCTGAAGCATCTACCAAAACCCTTGAAACTGTTTTGGGTTTCTTGGCTGATTTCGCAGTAGAAGCCTTGAGTGAGCTGAAATCAAAGGCTGGTAGGGGTACAATCACTTTCCTCTTCCTCGGAGTTTGCTCGAGTAGCCATTGTGGCGTATCAGAGGAAATTGCCAATGTTGTAGTAACTGGTATTCTACTCTCAAGGGGAGAAGATTCTACTATTGGAGGGGGAACAGTAGCCAACGTGGTAGTAGATGCAACAAAGAGAGGTACAGGTTGGGGCGTGCTGGTGATCACTTGGGTTCCAGCAGAGAGGGGTGAGAGTCCAGAGAAAATACCGGCCATACCTGAAGAAGTGGATGGAGAATGAGGAGGTAGAAGTGGTTGTGAGGGGGAGGAGGTGCAGATTCAGACTCCAAAGCCTTGAATGCAAGAGATAAGGTCTCTCCAGTTGAGCAATCAGCAAATGGTGAAGACAGAAGCTGGCTTCCTCCTTCTTCCAAATTAATTTCTCCTATTTCTGGTGGTGTTGGTGATTCTGGCACAACCACCGTTTCAGCTGGAGAAATAATTGAAGAGATTTGTCTTTCTTTCCTCTTCTTGGGAATCCTGATTTTTATAGGCCCCCCAGAAGATTCTTTGTCCTTTTTCTTTTTGGAGGGCCCCACCTCCGAAGCAGCCAACTTTGGAAACTTGTCATCTTTAAAATTCATTCCCCAAGAGGAGAGCCATTTTTTGGTGCGAGCAAGAATGAGAGCCGACCTATCTGTAATAGAGGCTTTTTCGCTGGCTGACCAATCAATAGGTGGGAAAACGTATTGATCCTCATTAAGCCCATCATAGGACATATCCAACACACTTTCATTGTCAGTCGTGCCATCTGGCAAATCAGAAAGCTCCAGCGTCTGAATCTCATTAATAGTCAACCTACTATTATCTTTTCTGCGAACCGCAACTTCGTTACGCAGATCAACCCATATATCCTCAATGTCAGGCCTGTGCAGATGTTGGGCTCCATAGGCTCTAAGCACTCCTCGGATGTCAAAACCATCCCGAGACTTCATATGCTTTTTCAATTTTTCCTGAAGTTCACATTCAACATTTTTGGCCTTTGCTACTGTCGAGCAAGTATATCTCCCGATAGAAATTGGGAAGGATACAGCTGCCTTATGCTTGCTTTGTTGGAATTTGTGAAAATCCAACAGCTGTCTGACCAATTCTATCAATATCAATCTATCCCCTGGATAGCGAGGCAGACGGAAAGGCTCTCCCGAGTACATGACTGTTCGAAGATATGTAAACTTCTTGAATTGCAAGAAGATACACCCCCATTTGGATACTTCAGTCCAAGCCTCGTCTGAGACTCTTGTCTTTCTTAGCCCTGGGTTCAGCCGGCAGATATTCTCGTAGAAGAAGGCATCATTTACCCTTCTAAAATGTTCTTTGGACCCCTTCTTTGTTATTTGAGGGAAATATTTATAAACTGGGTTTGTCGTTCTGCTTCCCTTAGTATCCAGCCCGGGATAGTTCCTCATCCCGGCTGCTGCGTAAGCCACATATGAAAACATATAAAACTTTCCAGTCGATAAGACCGTCGTCATCTGAGAATCAATTTCATTGCTGATAAGGGTCCCCCAGTCAATCCCTTGCTGATTCTTCTTGATGGTGACCATAAACTGATACATCCATCCATGAAATACATTTGATTCAGGCAAGCCAAAAACCCGGCTCAGCAGGGTGATAATATCATTGATTTCTTGTATGAAATCACATCTGGGGATAGTCCTTGGAAATCTAGATACTGCTGGTTTAGCCTTGACCAGGAACTTCTTGTTGACATCCTTAATGCAGTCTTCCTGATTACTATCCCAGGCCTTCTGAGCCGACTTGATGTTCAGGTCCCCATACTCTTCGAAATTAGGTAGTTTTAGAAGATCATCAAAATACGCTCCATCTAGCCTGATCACTACCTCACCAGCCTGGCTCTTCACGGAACGAGAAGCCGAGTCATAACTAGATGCACAAGCCAAAACAAATTCTGGACATTGGGCGGACATGGGAAAGCCTGCTGCAAGGGGCAAGCCACTGTTAGCTAAAGCTGTCATCCATGGGGTTTGAGAGGAACTCTTCACCCTATTCCAGAAGTCATCCATATCTATATTGCCAAGTTCAGTGTCCCTGATATCATAATTGCAATCAATATATGATGGAGATTCTGGCTTCTTGAATTTGTACTTCATCCTGCTAGACTTCTCGGCCTTCTCCTGAGATGGACCAGGGTCCGACATGAAGAATGTTGGAGGGAGAAAGGCTTGAAACTCAGGAGATGTTATCCACACTGAAAATCCCGATCGACTGAATATGCCGGAAGAATAGAAGAGTCCGACACGCCGAGGAGGATGTCGGAAAACCCTGAAAACCCGACAAGTTTGATATGTCGGAACTTTGGCAAAGCCCGACACTTGCTCTTGATGACGGAAACTCGGAGATACCCGGCACTTGCTTTTGATGTCGGAAACGGGAGGAAACCCGGCACTCACTTTTGAATGTCGGAACTTTGAGGAACCCCGACACCTTGCTGTGGATGTCGGAACTGGAAGAAAACCCGACACTTCAATATACTTTGGAACTTGAGAAAGCCCGGCGCGCCAATCCGTCAATACACTTCGGGTCTCCGGCTCTGCAAAACAATCTTCAAAACCCAAGAAGAAAAACGGGGTTTTTCCTTGAATTCCAAATATACAATCTCCTTTTTTTTTTTATTATTCATGCATCATGCATATAATTAGAACTTGGAAGAAACAGAACCAAGTGATAGTCTCAAAAGAGATAAACCCTAAAAACCTAAAACCCTTTCCAAAGCAACACAGAAAGAAGAAGGAAAGAAAACCTTCAACACCCGGCAAGAAATTGGGAATAAAATACGCTCAATCGATCCATAAAAACCAAGAATAAAGAAGGGAAAGAAAAATACCTTCAATTCGAGAAATGTAAGATCGAAAACAGACGATCCAATCGAGCAAGGTGAGTTTTCGGGTTTTGAAAACGGAAGAGCACGCACAAAAATTCCACGAATTAAAAATACGAATGGTAAGAATGACGTGGAAATCCGCGTATTTATAAGAAAATTGGTAATTAATACACTTCAGCTCGGCACGTGCCAACTCACCGACCACTCGGCATGAATGCCATGTCAGCATGTTTGGGAGGTCCGAAAACCCGACACGAGGGGACTTAGTGCAATTCGGGTTTCGGGTTTCGGAAAACATGATGCATAAAGCATGAGGTGCTTAGATGCTACATAGCCCCGAAAACCCGATACAAAGGATTAAGCGGACTTCGGGAATCGGAAAACATGGGGCATAAAACATGTTTTGGATTATGGATGTTCCGATGCGCCGGGGGTCCGAAAACTCGATTTTCTCAATACAAGGCGGGTTTCGGGTTTCGGAAGTCAGGAAGACAGTCGACATAAAGCATGTTAAAACTCATGTCGAGCTGTTGGTAAAACCCGAAAACCCGATTTTCTTAAAAAGAGGCCATAATGCAAAATCAACTTCGAAAATTTCGTAGGGGTTATCCGATCGTTTTTTTGTGAACTCAAAACGGGGATAACAGCTGGCTCCAGTTGGGGACTTTCTTTGTAATACCAAAGGAAGAGAACTCAGAATCTCTGGTCTTATTCATTGGGCTATGGAGTCATGAAGAAAACCAAAACAAAACAAAACGAAGAAAGAAAGAAAGAAAACCAAAAGCAAACACACAACAAAAAGCAAAATATGTACAATGCAAGAGAGCATCTTGCATTAATGGTGGAACAGCTTTAGATGTTGTCCACTGAAAGGCAAAGGGAGTAACCCTCCATCCAGATATGATAGAAGGAAACTATTTTCACCATTCAACTCGTGGATCTTGAAAGGTCCTTTCCATAAAGAATCAAACTTTCCATGCATTCCTTTCTGTTCTCTCCTTTTATCCCAAAGCAACACCAGGTCTCCAATCTGGAAGTTGCGCTGCTTTGATTTTTTATCGAAAATCTTCTTCACCCTGCTCTGATGATCTGATATACGATCAACCACCTTGATTCGCTCTTCTTCTAGCCTGGTTAGGTACATAACCCTCTTCTCGATAGAATTCTGAAAAGCTACATCTTCAACCGCTTTTGCCAACTGCAAGGCCGGCAATTCTACTGAGATAGGAATTTCAGCATCAATCCCGTATAGCAATTGGAAAGGAGACATCCCTATGGCTCGCTTTGGAGTGATCCGATCAGCCCACAACGCATCATACAATGCTTTGTGCCATGTCCTCTGATTTTCATCTACTAGTTTCCTGATTATAGTAACCAGATTCTTATTGCTGGACTCAGCTTGCCCATTGCCCTGGGGATAATAGTCAGATGAGTGAGCCAGAGTAATGCCGAATCCATAGCAAAATTATGTCAGCTCATGTGATGAGAAATTAGAATCATTATCAGCTACAATCTTATGAGGCACACCGAATCTGACGATTATATTTTCTTTCAGGAACTTGCAAACAACTTCAGAAGTTGCTTGCTTGATTGGTACAGCTTCTACCCACTTGGTAAAATAATCTGTAGCGGTCAGCACATAGTTGTGTCCGGCACTGGAAGCAGGATTCAATGTTCCGATAAAATCAATCCCCCATTGGCGAAAAGGTTCTTCAATCACTACAGGTTTCAGAGGAAGAGCTGCTAGCTTGGGACGACCAACGAAATGTTGACAAGCTTCACATTTAGACACCCATTCTGCTGAATCCCGGAAAAGAGTAGGCCAATAATACCTAGCCCGTAGGATCTTATACGCTGTTACAGAGGATGAAAAATGTCCTCCGCATGCTAGGCTATGAAAGGATTCTAATAACTTTTCCTGTTGTGATTTATCAACACAACGCAAGAAGACACCATCAATACCTTTCTTGTATATTGCATTATTCCACAAAAGGTATTTTGCAGATCTCAACTTGACGGTCCTCTTCTCTTTTTGATTTAAATGCGGAGGGCATTCACCATAAGTTAGGAAGAAAGCAATGTCCGTGTACCATTCATCGGTCGTACTCACAAAAAGCACCATAGGCAGCTCTGAAGAAGTATCTTGAGTCTTTTCACACTCTGTTTCAGCATGATTTTCTGCAATCAATTGACACAGGCCCCTTCCTCGTACCAACTTGGTAGGTTTGATGTCCAAATCGTACTCCTGAACCTTAGCTATCCAAGTACCTCGTTGGCTTCCCAGCTCTTGTTGAGTCAGAATGGATTTAACAGCAGTATCAGGAACGAGAACGCGAGTATGGGAATTCAGCACATAGTACCTGAAATGTTTTACTGCTCGCACCACTGCGTAAGCATGTTTTTCAATCTGTGACATCTTCAACTCATGTTCTTTCAACGGGACAACTCATGAATGCGATAGGAGCTTCGATGCCTTCTTCATTTTCCTGCATCAGGATGGCTGACACTGTGTGAGCAGAAGCATAGCTATACATGATGAAATCTTTCTTGAAGTCTGGACATACTAAGATAGGAGCGGAAGCAACTGCCCTTTTGATTTCTTCAAATGAAAGCTTCCCTTCTGCACTCCATCTGAATGGGACTTTTCCTTTCATCATTCCAAGGATATCCTTGGTTTTGTCAGCGAAATCAGGTACAAATCTTCTCAAGAAATTAACCTTTCCGAAGAAAGAATGAACTCCTGTTTTACTTGTGGGCAAGGTAAGGCTCTGAATAGCCTTTACCCTCTCTGGGTCAATTTTAGTTCCTTCTTTAGTCACAATATGACCCAGCAGCTTTCCTTCTGTAACCCCGAACATGGACTTCTTAGGATTCAATGAAATCCCGTGACGTCTGCATCTCAGAAGTACTTGTTCTAAATGACCATAATGATCACTCCGTTTTTTAGAAAAAACGGTCAAGTCATCCAAATACACAACTATGACCTTGCCCATCAGATCTCTGAATGCCAGGTCCATAGCTCTCTGAAAAGTAGCTCCGGCGTTGATCAAGCCGAATGGCATCCTCCTGTAAGCAAAGGTACCCCATGGGGTCGTGAAAGCTGTCTTGTGTTGATCTTCTGTGGTTACCTCGACTTGATTATATCCCGAAAACCCGTCGAGCATGGATAACATTTCTGATCCAGTAACAGTTTGCAATACCTGATCCATGATAGGCAAGGGATAGTTATCCTTCAGCGAGGACTGATTCAAGTTCCGGAAGTCAACACAAATCCGGATCTCGCCATTCTTCTTCCTGACAGGAACAATGTTAGCAATCCAAGTGGAGTGATGGATTGGGAAAATAATTCTAGCATCTAACATCTTCTGAATTTCTGCCAGGATAGTTCCTGAAATCTTCGGATTGTAATGTCTTTGCTTCTGTCTATACGGCTTCACATCAGGCTTCAAAGGGATACTGTGCTGTACATCTTTGGGCTTGAAGGATTTCAAATCTGCATAAGACCAGGCCAACACATCGATGTATTTCTTCAAAAGCGAAGTGAATCTTACCTTCTCTTCAGGAGAACAACATTTACCGATATTCACCATCCGAGGTTGATCAGATGAACCTAGATTGATTTGATCTACTTCAGAGGAAGAAGCTCCTTCAACTTGCCTTTTGTTTTGGATAAAGCGATCATGCTTGTCAAACAGACCCTCCAGGGAAACCAGACCTTTTGGTATCTTGTTGCCTTTCAGCTGGATAAATTCACCATCAACCTCTTGATATGGATCTGAAATAGTTTCACGAAAGGCTGATTCCGAACCTTCAAAATATAGCTCACTGAAATTGTCAGCCTTTTCTAGGAAAGCCAACACCTGTTGATCATCATTAAACACTTGCCAGTGGGTTGCATTATCTGGGATACTGGGACGGTACACAATCTCAATAGAGTACGTATCTTTCTTGAACTGAGGATGAGGAAGAAGAAGAGATGTAGATACGGCCAAAGAATCAGCCTTGTCATTATAATCTCTCAAAACTACCTTAATAGAAAATGCATCAAAGCATTCTATACTATCCCAAACTTTGTTCCTGTAATGCCTCAACCGATCATTTTTTACCTGATATATACCCCTGACCTGATTAACAATCAGCTCCGCATCCCCCTGAACCTTGAGATTCCTGATTCCCTTCTGTCTGGCCAATTCTAATCCTAATAACAGGGCTTCATATTCGGCCGTGTTGTTAGTATTATCAAATTGCAACTTATAAGCTGATGGGAAAATCTCGGAGCTAGGAGATATGAGAACAACACCAGCGCCTGATCCAGAGGTTGAGCAGCTACCATCAAATTCGAGCGTCCAAATAGCATTGGGATCTTCCTCTTCAACATCTACAATTGGTATCTCTGAAGTCATGAAATAATTCCCGAAGCTAGCATCTTCGAAAAGAATCTGAGCCTTAGGATCATCTGATTTGGTCACCAAATACTTTACCTGCGGTTCAGGATGAAGAACCTGTTGAACCCCTTTGACTGGGATCTTGGCTTTGGTCCAATCCATACTAATCTCTCCTCCGACATCTTTACAAAATCCTCTACCCAAGAGGATACCGTAAGCTGCAGGAATATCGGCAACCAGAATAGTCATTTTCACTCTCTTCTCAGGAAAGGCAACAAATGCAAACTGTGCGTCCTTGATTTGACCAATCAGAGGGACTTGTTTAGTTTCCATGGAATAGCACCGTCCATATGACTTAGTCAAAGTAAGCCCAAGGGCATGGGCCACTTTTGCGGGCATAACATTATCAGAGGCCCCTGAGTCAATGATGCAATTGCTGAGTTTAAACCCATTTATAAGTAGAGACAAATAAAATGGTTCAATCTTTCCTGAGGAAGAAGCAGAGGTCAGATTATTCTGAGGTGTGGGTTGAGTAGGATTTGGAAGGAGACCTTTTGAAGGTGATGGAATAGGCCGCTTTACTCCTGATGAACTTGGCCAACTTTTCAAACTGTTCAGGATTCGACTGAAGGTATTCTGCCTCTGACATTTGAATTTTGGTTCTCTTTGCATGATCAACAATATCAAAAGCAGTATAAGAAGGAATGATGGTAGGTTCAGTTCTAATTACATGAGCTTGTGCTGGGGCACTGATCTTAGGAGAAGGAGAATAAGGAGCAGCTGCTTTTTTGGTAACCTCTCTTTCAGTTTGCACCGAAATAGGGGTACCCCTCTTAACTATGGATACAGGAGGTTCCTTATTCTTCTCCTTAGTGCTTTCAAGAGGTTTTCTGGGATTCTGAGATTGGGACCGAGTGAAGACAGCAAATGATTGACCATCTGGCGCACATTCATCTTCATCATATTCCAAATACCCAATGCTGGAGTCGCCAGCTGACTCATCATAAGACTCATCAGCATATCCTGAAGCTTCGAAAGCCTCACAGGAATCTTGTTCTTCTGGTTCATCTTCTTCATCAATTATTTCCACTGCTGCATTGATGGGAGGAGCTTCAATTTCTAGTCTCGGTTGAGCAGGAGTTAACCGTGGCCTATCTCTGACAGGTGCACCATTGTTGTTATTGAAATTCCGCCTAGGTATATCCCGATATGGAACATTGTTCACCTGCTGGGACATTTGCTTCTTTAAAGCAATCAAATCATTAGCCATTTTTTGAAACATAGGATCTGTGTTACCTTGAGAAGAACCTTGATTTTTGAGTTTGGGTATGTCTTTCTTGATCCTTCCGGCCAAGATGAGATCATCCTCTATTTCAGTAGCTGTTGACTGAGCAGTAGCCAAATCTGGGATAACCGACCTTCTTAATAAAAAGCTTATATCAGGAGGTTGAGCATTGATGAAAAAGCATTTTTGGTTTTCCAGAGTAGGTACAGCTATTTCTGGAATCTTCCGGATCAGCTTGTTGAACTTTGCCACGAATTCCCGCATAGGTTCATGCGATTCCTTCTTCATATGAGTGAGCTGAGCTAACAAAGCATGAGAATCTTCAGCTGGTTTGAAACGTGCTTCGAACTTAGTCCGCATGGTAGCCCAGTTTGGGATGCATGCATTCGGGAGGTGATAAAACCATTCAGCTGCTACTCCCTGCAACGTTTCAACGAAGAGTCGAACGGAGACATCTTCGTGGGCCACTCCGAGGACACCGCATGCAACAAAGAAAGATGCAATGTGCTCATCAGGATGCTGCTTCCCATCTCCATTGAACTTGGGAATATTTTTACGAGATCCACGTGGTAACTCATTCAATGGAGGAGTCAAGGAAAGAGGACCAATAACTGCACCCCAAGGCACAGGTTGAACCGCCATCCTTCTGAAAAGAGTGCGTACAGGGATCCGAGTATCAGACAAGAGTAGTGCACGACAAGTTGCAGATGCTTCCCATTCTTCAGGGATCCGGTTTCTCCGAACAGGTGAAGAACTTCTGGTTCGATTAGAGACAATGCTGTTGGGAGAAAGACTGAAATTGTGCTGTTGCAGTAACTCGAAGAGTGGATCAATTTCACCTTGAGCTCGGCGAGACCGAGTGAAGATCTTCCTGGCCAGCTTGAACTGAAAGGAGATCTTATTAAAAATAAGGCAAATATGGAGTCGCCAGACACCGAGAGGATAAGCTTTATACTATTGATCCGTATTCCCCAGCGGAGTCGCCAAAAACTGTTGGTTGGATATTTTGTCAAACCAAAATATGAGGTTCAACCACAGTACATGGGATTAAATCCCTCCTCAAAGACAGGTGAGGCTGCCTGTTTATTGCTAATCTAAAACACAGTAAACAATATATACAGTATTCACACTAATCTAACCATTGGGGGTTGGGATGAAATCCCGAAATCCACATTCACACGATTCAAGGATATTTCTTTCTTAAATGAACTGGATTAGAAACTGTTAACAGTGAAAGAAGCACAATAGAAAGGAAATGGGAGAAACGTATTTTCTTTCGAGTAAACACAGAGCACGAAATAATCATACGAGTTTTAGATCACAAATATAATGTCCGAAATAATCAGAAACACTAAGATGCTATGCAAAGAATAGCTTAAGATCATGAACATAAGAACACTGTCTTAAGTAAGATATATTCCACAACACAAAGTCTGTAAAACAATATCAATTCCTATTCTTCAAAATGATTGAAAGAAAACACAAAGTTTTTCTCCTTTCCAATAGCCCCTAAATATTCCAAAAAATCTCGACCCTTTTGAATGCACAGGCATCCCTTATTTATAACAAAAGGAACTAGAGATAAAACAGGGCAGATCCTAAAAGGTAGCATGTTAACTGGAGTTCAGTTTTGCATGACTCTCACGCAGGAGATCAAGTCAAAACATGAATCAAAAATATGACAAAACGGAAATAAAAAAGACATGTCAATCTAAAAATAGAAATGACATGGGACATTGGGACTTAATCTGAATCATCATCTTTTGCTCCTTCCTCTTTCTCTTCCTCCAGCTGAGACTGTTTGTTCTGAAATTCCTGGAACTTCCGAATAATGCCTTGCATTTCATTCTCATCAGGTGCAGTGGAATGATCATTCCACATTTCGCAGGTCTCATGAATATCACTGGCAGTGCCGGGAAGCTTTTTCAATCCTTTGCTGAGCTTTCTTAAGGCCTCCAACGTATGTTCAATCCTTACAAACTGACCAATGACTTCAAGGTCAAATCCGTGTACAGGTTCATGCTGAACAGACTCTTGGACTTGTTTGAAGAGATCATCTGCTGATAGGATACCTGAGTTCCCAACTGACACCTTTGGACAAATCTTCAGCAATTCTTCTTCCAGATCACTTTTCCCATCGATCAATTTATCCCTTGATTCTCTCAACTTGCTGCAGGCTTCATTGAGAATCTTTACTCTGAACCTGATGGCCTTGGTCAGCTGGAAATGTTTATCTGTATGTGGGAGAATACCTTCTTCCACCAAGAGGTGTGCTGGTAATTGCTTTAGCACTTGGAGAGCTTCACAAGTCAAATCAAGCTGTCCAATTTCTTCAGTGAATTCCTCATCCATCTTCTCTCCTTCCTTCTGAATCTCCCCCAAAGACTCATGAACCTTCACCACGTCTTGAATTACTTCCTTCCCCTGTTGGAGCAACTTTTGGATCCATTCATCAACCACCCTTCCTTTTTTAGCAATCTTCTCAATCGTAGGCACCGATGAGAAATCGAATCCGGCAGAAACAGAAGAAGGTGGTATGGATTCAAGGGGTTTTGAGAGTTTAATCAAAATCTCTGTCAACTGCTCCACTTTTTCCTTAAGCTCATTTCTGCTGTCCTTTGTTTCTTTCAACTTTTGGCACAGCACGTCTATGGAAGCCCGTGCATCTTGTTGCGCTCCTTCTGCTGTCACTTTCCCTAGAGCCACCTTGGTTATCTGATAATCAGAAGCTGTTATATCCTCTCTAGTTTTGTCAGCCGAGGGAGTGGCAATCTCTGCGAACTTATCTCCTGAAGCATCTACCAAAACCCTTGAAACTGTTTTGGGTTTCTTGGCTGATTTCGCAGTAGAAGCCTTGAGTGAGCTGAAATCAAAGGCTGGTAGGGGTACAATCACTTTCCTCTTCCTCGGAGTTTGCTCGAGTAGCCATTGTGGCGTATCAGAGGAAATTGCCAATGTTGTAGTAACTGGTATTCTACTCTCAAGGGGAGAAGATTCTACTATTGGAGGGGGAACAGTAGCCAACGTGGTAGTAGATGCAACAAAGAGAGGTACAGGTTGGGGCGTGCTGGTGATCACTTGGGTTCCAGCAGAGAGGGGTGAGAGTCCAGAGAAAATACCGGCCATACCTGAAGAAGTGGATGGGGAATGAGGAGGTTGGAGTGGTTGTTGAGGGGGAGGCACAGATTCAGTTTCCAAAGCCTGGGATGCAAGAGACAAAGTTTCTTCAGTTTGATAATCAACAAATGATGAAGTCAAGAGCTGGCTTCCTCCTTCTTCCAAATTAATTTCTCCTATTTCTGGTGGTGTTGGTGATTCTGGCACAACCACCGTTTCAGCTGGAGAAATAATTGAAGAGATTTGTCTTTCTTTCCTCTTCTTGGGAATCCTGATTTTTATAGGCCCCCCAGAAGATTCTTTGTCCTTTTTCTTTTTGGAGGGCCCCACCTCCGAAGCAGCCAACTTTGGAAACTTGTCATCTTTAAAATTCATTCCCCAAGAGGAGAGCCATTTTTTGGTGCGAGCAAGAATGAGAGCCGACCTATCTGTAATAGAGGCTTTTTCGCTGGCTGACCAATCAATAGGTGGGAAAACGTATTGATCCTCATTAAGCCCATCATAGGACATATCCAACACACTTTCATTGTCAGTCGTGCCATCTGGCAAATCAGAAAGCTCCAGCGTCTGAATCTCATTAATAGTCAACCTACTATTATCTTTTCTGCGAACCGCAACTTCGTTACGCAGATCAACCCATATATCCTCAATGTCAGGCTTGTGCAGATGTTGGGCTCCATAGGCTCTAAGCACTCCTCGGATGTCAAAACCATCCCGAGACTTCATATGCTTTTTCAATTTTTCCTGAAGTTCACATTCAACATTTTTGGCCTTTGCTACTGTCGAGCAAGTATATCTCCCAATAGAAATTGGGAAGGATACAGCTGCCTTATGCTTGCTTTGTTGGAATTTGTGAAAATCCAACAGCTGTCTGACCAATTCTATCAATATCAATCTATCCCCTGGATAGCGAGGCAGACGGAAAGGCTCTCCCGAGTACATGACTGTTCGAAGATATGTAAACTTCTTGAATTGCAAGAAGATACACCCCCATTTGGATACTTCAGTCCAAGCCTCGTCTGAGACTCTTGTCTTTCTTAGCCCTGGGTTCAGCCGGCAGATATTCTCGTAGAAGAAGGCATCATTTACCCTTCTAAAATGTTCTTTGGACCCCTTCTTTGTTATTTGAGGGAAATATTTATAAACTGGGTTTGTCGTTCTGCTTCCCTTAGTATCCAGCCCGGGATAGTTCCTCATCCCGGCTGCTGCGTAAGCCACATATGAAAACATATAAAACTTTCCAGTCGATAAGACCGTCGTCATCTGAGAATCAATTTCATTGCTGATAAGGGTCCCCCAGTCAATCCCTTGCTGATTCTTCTTGATGGTGACCATAAACTGATACATCCATCCATGAAATACATTTGATTCAGGCAAGCCAAAAACCCGGCTCAGCAGGGTGATAATATCATTGATTTCTTGTATGAAATCACATCTGGGGATAGTCCTTGGAAATCTAGATACTGCTGGTTTAGCCTTGACCAGGAACTTCTTGTTGACATCCTTAATGCAGTCTTCCTGATTACTATCCCAGGCCTTCTGAGCCGACTTGATGTTCAGGTCCCCATACTCTTCGAAATTAGGTAGTTTTAGAAGATCATCAAAATACGCTCCATCTAGCCTGATCACTACCTCACCAGCCTGGCTCTTCACGGAACGAGAAGCCGAGTCATAACTAGATGCACAAGCCAAAACAAATTCTGGACATTGGGCGGACATGGGAAAGCCTGCTGCAAGGGGCAAGCCACTGTTAGCTAAAGCTGTCATCCATGGGGTTTGAGAGGAACTCTTCACCCTATTCCAGAAGTCATCCATATCTATATTGCCAAGTTCAGTGTCCCTGATATCATAATTGCAATCAATATATGATGGAGATTCTGGCTTCTTGAATTTGTACTTCATCCTGCTAGACTTCTCGGCCTTCTCCTGAGATGGACCAGGGTCCGACATGAAGAATGTTGGAGGGAGAAAGGCTTGAAACTCAGGAGATGTTATCCACACTGAAAATCCCGATCGACTGAATATGCCGGAAGAATAGAAGAGTCCGACACGCTGAGGAGGATGTCGGAAAACCCTGAGAACCCGACAAGTTTGATATGTCGGAACTTTGGCAAAGCCCGACACTTGCTTTGATGACGGGAACTCGGAGATACCCGGCACTCACTTCAATGACGGAAACTTGATGTTGATGATCGGAACTTTGAGAAACCCCGACACCTGTTTGTGGATGTCGGAACTGGAAGAAAACCCGACACTTCAATATACTTCGGAACTTTGAGAAACCCCGACACTTCAATCTTCCAATACACTTCGGGTCTTTGAATCTGCAAAACAATCTTCAAAACCCAAGAAGCAAAAACAGGGTTTTTCTTTGAATTCCAAATACACAATCTCCTTTTGTTATTCATGCATCATGCATATAATTAGAACTTGGAAGAAACAGCACCAAGTGATAGTCTCAAAAGAGATAAACCCTAAAAACCTAAAACCCTTTCCAAAGCAACACAGAAAGAAGAAGGAAAGAAAACCTTCAACACCCGGCAAGAAATTGGGAATAAAATACGCTCAATCGATCCATAAAAACCAAGAATAAAGAAGGGAAAGAAAAATACCTTCAATTCGAGAAATGTAAGATCGAAAACAGACGATCCAATCGAGCAAGGTGAGTTTTCGGGTTTTGAAAACGGAAGAGCACGCACAAAAATTCCACGAATTAAAAATACGAATGGTAAGAATGACGTGGAAATCCGCGTATTTATAAGAAAATTGGTAATTAATACACTTCAGCTCGGCACGTGCCAACTCACCGACCACTCGGCATGAATGCCATGTCAGCATGTTTGGGAGGTCCGAAAACCCGACACGAGGGGACTTAGTGCAATTCGGGTTTCGGGTTTCGGAAAACATGATGCATAAAGCATGAGGTGCTTAGATGCTACATAGCCCCGAAAACCCGATACAAAGGATTAAGCGGACTTCGGGAATCGGAAAACATGGGGCATAAAACATGTTTTGGATTATGGATGTTCCGATGCGCCGGGGGTCCGAAAACCCGATTTTCTCAATACAAGGCGGGTTTCGGGTTTCGGAAGACAGTCGACATAAAGCATGTTAAAACTCATGTCGAGCTGTTGGTAAAACCCGAAAACCCGATTTTCTTAAAAAGAGGCCATAATGCAAAATCAACTTCGAAAATTTCGTAGGGGTTATCCGATCGTTTTGTCGTGAACTCAAAAGGATAGAGGATAAGCTCTTCTCTCCCCTCCTCCATATTCCTTCTACATTGCTTTCCTCTCACCCCTATTCTTACATCTTACCAGGGCATCTTGTTTCTTCCCATTCTTCTATCTATCTCTCACTTTTTTCGATCGTTGATCGTCTTCTTTCATCACCCCATCAACACTCGAGGGGGCATCTCTCACTTCTACTAATTTTTATTCTACCTCTTCAAAATTCCACCCGTATACTATCTTTGAAGTGGCGTCACTTACGCCACCCCAAAGAGGGGCAAATGTAGACACCCATAATTACACCCAAGCAATTTAAATACTTAAATTGCGTTAATTATCCTCTTTCTCGAAAATCAACAAAATATCATCAAAAGAACTCATTTTCCCTCATATCATCATTAATTAATTAAACTAAGCTAATTAATTAAGTCATCTATCCAACAAATACCCTAATTAATGACCTTCCATTAATAAATCACCGCTTATATCTAGACTAATTAATTAGCTATCCCCTTCATTTAGCCAATAAATCAATATTTAATTGATTTAATCCCCTTTCTAATAGCCTAAATCATACTAATATTCCTCTGATTAGCTTCTATAAGCTTACATCTACCAATTAATTAATAACCTTTGATTAATTAAAACACCCCCCAACTCCCATGACTTGTTAAGCATAAATTAAACCCTTCTAAAGTAAGGTTACCTTTTATAAATCAACCTTATCCATTCCTAATCATGTTTTACCTTTATCCCACATGCAAATGGATGAAGTATTTCCTTTATCCATTGGGCTATATAAGGAGCCCTCCTTCTACCTTTATACCTACACCTAAACTTCTTAAGAGAGAAAATGAAAAGCATATAGAAAAGAGACTAAGAGCTTGCCTTTTGTTTTCTTCAGAGGTCACCATTGTTAAGAGATAAAGCTTCCTATTCTTGCATTATTTAAGGATAAAACAAAACAATTGTTGATTTCCATTAGAGCTAAATAGGTCCATTCATTCTTGTTGGTAATCTAGGAGAGTAGAGATGTTAAAATAGCATGCATAGTTTTGATCTCATGTTTTCAAAGTTATAATGTTAGTTTAGATCTTGCTTAGTTCTCTATCTTGATGGTGTTTATGCTTTGTTTTAGCTAAATTGTAGAACTATTTTATGTGCTAGTTATTTCTTCATTTGATTTAGCATTAAGCAAAGTATACATGCACATAAAGGGAGTACAAGGTTTTCCTTAATCCAAAAAAATGTGTCTTTGGTGTCACTTCAGGGAAACTTCTGGGATTCATTATCTCACGAAGAGGAATTGAAGTGGACCCTACCAAGGTCAAATCTATAATAGATATGCCACCTCCTTAGAACCTTTGACAATTAAGGGGCATACAAGGAAAAATATGGTCTATTCATCATTTCATCTCCCAATTGGCAGATAAGTGCCATCATTTCAACCAGTTGCTTAAAAAGAATGTCTAGTTGAAATGGACACAAGATTGTCAAGAAACCTTTGCAAAATTGAAAGAATACCTAGCGTCTCTACCGGTACATTCCACTATAACAAGACATGCCATTGGGGCATTATTGGCACAACACAATGATAAGGCATCTCTTGTAAAGAAAACGTTGTGTATTACTTGAGTAGAACTCTCCTTAAACATGAGACCAAGTACTTACAATATTGAAAAGAATTATTTAGTAGTTTCTTATACTTTCAGAAAGCTGTGACACTATCCACTAAATCAAACCACCAAGACAATTTTGAGGGTTAATCCTCTTTAAGTACCTACTTTCGAGACTAGTCATAATAGGACGAATGTCTAGTTGGATTGCACTACTTAGTGAATTTGACATTGAAATTGTTAATCAAAAGGCTATCAAAGGTCAAGCATTGGTAGAAAAACAGGCCACAAAACCATTACCAGGTTTACAACCACTAAATTTTTAATTTCCAGATTTGAATACTTGTTGTACATATAAGCAACACCCTTATGGACATTATTCTTTGATGGATTTTGCAATATCCATGGTTCTGGAGCAGTAATTGTCTTGCATACACCAAATGGATACCTCATACCTAAATCTTATTTGTATCAACTTCTATTGCACAAATAACATAGTAGATTATGAAGCACTAATCCTTAGGCTTATGGTTTTCTATCTCATGGCACCTATAAGAATTGACAGTTCTTGGTGATTCTCTTCTAGTCATTAATAAAGTTAACAGAGAATATCAGGTAGAAGATGAAAAAATATTACCTTATAAAAGAATTATTGATAGCCTTAAAGGGTATTTCTGGATTATCAATTTTGAACAAGTTCCTCACATACAAAACAAAGTAGTGGATGTCATGGAAACTGATCACTTCCCTTCTTTCATTCGACACTAATCAAACTCACAAAGACTTCCTTTTTGAACATATTATTGGTGCCCGCATACGAATCCTACTAGAGTCCACCATGGTTTGTGATATTGTTGGTCTTGATCATCCCTAGTACCATGATATATACAACTTCATTCAAACTAAATCCTATCCTCCTAATTTTAATTTATCTAATAAAATAGCCTTATTATAATGTGCTTCACGCTACACCCTTCTTGCTAACACCTTGTATTGAAGAGGCTATGATGGGACTCTCTTAAGACGTCTTTATCAGGATGAAGCTAATCAAACATTAGTGGAAGTACATTTGGGTATTTGGGATGCCCATACCAATGGAATGGTCCTTGCAAAGAATATTTTAAGCATTGGATACTGTTAACCAACAATGGAGGAATATGCATGTAACTTTGTGAAGAAATGTTAGGATTTCCAAAAACACGGTAATCCCATTCATGCACCATTCTAAGCCTTACAACCTATTACTTCACCTTGGCATTTTTAACTATGGGGACTTGATTTAATTGGAAAAATAAAGCCCACATGTTCTGATGGCCACACTTTTATTATAACCGCCACTGAGTATTTTACCAAGTGGGTTGAGGTTATGCCTCTTACTAACGTTATTGGGTGCAATATTTCTAAATTCATCTTCAACCATATTATTTGTCCTTTTTGCATCCCCACTACTATTCTCACTGAAAAATAGTGGTTCTTTCATAAATAAGGATCTCAAGGCCTTAGCGAAGAAATATAATATCTACCTAAAATGGGCTACACCCTATTATCCACAATGCAATGGCCAATCCAAAGCATCAAAAAAGACTATCAAGTTTATTCTAGAAAAGACTTTCAATAAACACGGACGTAATTGACATACGTAGTTATATCCTACCCTCTGGTCCTACTGCACTTCCATCCATACACATACAAGAGTTACTCCTTTTCCCCTATTATATGGCTCTAAATCCATATTACCTATCGAAGTTGATATGCCTTCAGTTTTTGTCTCCCTCCAGCATCTCATTCATGAAGAGGATTACTGTGTTACACGCCTTACAGAGTTGGAATTACTAGAATAAAGACAGATTCTTGCCTTAGACCATATGCAGGTATATTAGAATAGACTGTGCTGTAATTATAATTGCAAGATCAAACCTCAACAGTTTGAAATCAGTGCTTTGGTCCTAAAGGAAAATAAAAAGAACAAAACTAAACAATGAGAAAAATAGGGAAAATTTGAGCCTAATTGGTTGGGTCCTTATGTTATAACTATTAAATTTAAATCCGATGCATACAAAATGTCTACCAAGGATGGAAAAGAGGTGAAGGAGCCTATGAATTCCATTCATCTAAAGAATTTATACTCCCGAGTCTCCGAAGAGTAACCCTTATATTGGGGGCATATTAGTGCATCCACCTGTTTCGTCATTTAACTTTGTTTCTCACTTATAAATTTTCACCTTGCCGTGTGTCACATGTTCTCCTTGGTAGGTTTTCATGCCAATTTTATACCACCATTGTTCACCTTTTGTTTAGCATGTTGGTTTTGACTTGAGAATTTCCTTTCCCTCTTCTATTGCATGTGGTTCAAAATTTCAAAAAAAAAAAACCAAAAAAACATTAAAAAAATGTCTCAAAAACTACAAAAATAATATAAAATTGTTCAAAATCTAAAAAAAATATAAAATTGTTCAAGAAATACAAAAAAACATACAAAGTGTTTCGAAAACACTTTAAAAAAAAAACTCGCAACTGTGTAATTTTGTTTGCCATTTTCTTCATCTTATTGTTCTCAATCATCTTTTCCAATCAATCAAGCCACTCTTTATAGTATAATTTTTCATATGGATATCACTTGGCTTTGGTTTTCTCTTGGGGGCAACTTGACATTTGTATATATTCTCTTCTTTATTAGAATTTTTTACATTAGTGTGTTTTTGTTAATGAGCTTGTTTGCTTGTTTAACATTTGTACATATGGAATTGTGTATTGTGTATTCTTAGCTTAGTTTCTTATGTGTGATAGTTTGAATAACCAATACTTTGTGTATCTAGAATGTGCTCATCAACCAATTGTAATAAATTTATTCACATCCTAGTTCACATATAACTTTGGTGTGGTTCTTTCCTATTCATATTGGGTTTATTTATGTTACTTCTTTTATATTTTTTTTTTCATTTGCACGTGTTGTGTTTTCCTAATGGTTTAATTAAGCCATGGAATGTCTTCATTTTTTGTTTTCATTTGTATTTCCAAAATTGTAAAAATTAAAAAAAAATCAAATATTTCAAAAATCCAAAAAAAATCAATTTTTTTTGTACAAAACTTTCGAACAAACATTCACTTGTCACAAAAATCCTAAAATTGGAAAACACTAAAAGTGAATCATTCCACGTCTCAATACAATCTTGATAAACATCATACTTTTATCTATTATCCTAGTCGATCGTGCAAATTTCCCAACTATCACTTTCTTCCCTTTGCATGAAATGCTAACTCTATTTGGAAGAAGTCACACAATTGTTTTTCCTTCATGATCAAATAACTTCACCTAGGAAAATTTCAACTTTGATCATTTGCACAATAGATTCAACAAGAGTTTCATAAGGAGTCACTTTCCCTCCACTCTTTCAGTATGATCCTATTCCCACTTGGGAGCATTTTTATCTACTTAAGCATCATTGTGGCATGCATTAGGGGCATAGTTGATTGTCTTCTTTTAAAATTTTTGTTGCTTTATTGATGTTTAATCTTTTTGAACCACTTACAAGTAGTGTGATCACATCTTGGTTTCTTTATAACCCTGATGCAACTGTAGACACCTAAAATTGGTTATCCAATTTAGTGTCCCCTGTGTGCGTTTGCCTTCTTGGGTAACCTGGGCCACGTTTATATCACCACTTCTCCATTAGGGTATTAGTTAATATTTGATTTAAACATCTATCCTAAGTTTATTTCACCCCATTTTGTTTTACCCATAGATAATTAAATATTAACTATTTAATTATACTTTTTACAAATATCTTAACCACATAATACCCCATATCATTTCCTAACCTCCCATATCTATTTTATCCATCTATCCCCCCTATTTCTCCTCCTCCCAAACCAAGCAATGGGATATTTCCCGTATTTGAGGTGGAAGGATCACTTTCATCTTTCCAAAAATCGCCCCTTTTGGCCATTTCGGGAGTCTGTTCCCTGATCAGCATTGATCGGTACTCGGTCGACGCTGATTTTTTGGAGTGGTGCCAATTTCATCTCGGTCAGCGCTGAATTACAAATACAGGGCCATAATTCAGTTCTGGTTAGATAGAAATAACAATAGAGAGTTTTGAGCATCAAGTCTGAGCATTATCTATCAAGCGAAAGTGAATTTTGTCCAAATCAATCCCTGAGAGGAGTACCATTACTCTGCTCCTACCACATCGACATCATGAGCCTCCATCGTTCTCTTGGTGACTCTATTCTTGCATCCAGCAAAGGTGGAGCTTTTTCAGTATCCCTACGGATCTTGTAGATCCAGTGGAGATCGACGATCTAGCTTCCATTGTCTGTTTCTCAATCTTCCTGCAATTTTCCCCTAGTCGACGCCGACCATACCCAGTCGACTCCAATTCTCTCTAGTCGATGCCGACCTATCTCATTCGACGCTGACCTATCTTAGTCGACGCCAATTTTTCTAATCAATGCCGATCCACCTGCGGATCCCTAAAATAATTCAGGGAACAAAAATCTAGCATTGTTTTCACACTTTCCCATTTTCTATTGGTTTCTGTCTACTGTTTACATTATGTCTGTCATTTTTAATCAAAATCTAGACATTTACTTACATCTTTTATCATGTATGCTTCTTTCCTTAATTGAAAATGTGGAATGACATCCGCCGAGGGAGCTTATCGCTTCCTGGACCCACTTTTCGGGTAGTCCACCCAAATATCTTTTAACGTGGTCTTTTTTTGTCAAGCATCTGTGTCTTGCAGGTTTCTTGGATCTACTTTGTAGGATCGCTTGTGTGCACCCATCTTGTCTACATCGGCTTTATTTTCCATCTACATCTTTGGATCTTGTCTTATCTATCAGGTATCGATTTCATTTGAGTTTTTCAGGGTTGTTGTGTTTAGTTTGGTACATTAACTTGGACAGGTAACAAGCGCGGAATTCTTGATCTATAGCAACCACCTACTTTGTATATTGGGTTGGTTTACCTTTTAATATTTTCTTTTCTATGTGTTTTTGTTTACACGCATATGGATTAACCATCTTGATTCTTTCATAATCACGGTGACAACTCTATTTTGCAACAACAGAAACTAGGTTGCTCTAAGAAATTACTCTCCAATAATGCTCATGGTATGAACACAATCCTTTCCCATATTTGTTTTAATCCCTTTCTTTCTTCCTATCAAGCAGTTTTATGTCGCCTTGTTGCATCATCCATCCCCTTGAGGGGGAATTCCTCTACCATTCTTCATACTGGGGCATCTCAATGCTTCATAATTTTTCCACTCGCTGATTTGCATGCGTCTACTATCTATAAAGCATTATTACTCTACAATAGCACTTTAAAGAGGGGAAAAATGTAGACACCCCAAAATTACACTTATGTTTCTACTTGTTCCCAGTATTATTCTAGTGCACCCTGTTATTCATCCATTTGTAATTAATTGATTAAATTAATTAATTAATACATATTGTACCCCATTTGGATTAATTAAATTAATCCCATGTACCCTTTTACCCCTTTGACTAAATTAATTTTTATTAATTATTAATTAAGTGTGTGCACATCCTAGTCAATCTGCCACTTGATCTAACTCCACTTAGACTCCCTACTCCCTATCCTTACCCTAGTTAACTACACTTCTAGAATCCTAGAAAGGTGGGGGAAATTAAAATGCACATACAACCACCTTTCTGGATGTAATTTTTTGTAATTAATTCATTTACTGCCCCCGACACTTTTGTAACTACCCACAATGTTATTTTTAGCATACTCATTTATCTGTGTGTAACTGATTCCAACTACCTTCTGCTTCTATAAATTACAGGCTTACCTTTCTTTCAAATCCTCTTGAATCTGACATACAAAAACTCTATTAAAGTGTGTTTGTAGAATTTTCCTTCAAATATTGGAGAGAAATCAAGAGCACCCATAAATCATCTCTGACATTCACTTGCAAGGTTTCACAAACAAGGTCTTCACAACCCTTATTGAGGTTTGCATTGGAGAAACTACAAGGAAGGTTTGCATTGTTTATTTTTTTCATCTTTCATTACTATGTAGTTTTTCATTGCATACATTTTGGCACACCCGAGTGGGACTCACACCCCATTTCCTTTCATTTTTGGTTTTCTTTCTTATTCATCGTTTTTATTTGTTTCACAAAAATCTTCTTGTTTATGTGTAACTTTCACAGGTAATTTGGGAAGTTCCACTAAAAAGGGAAAATTTCACATTTATAAGAAGGAGTGGTCTTTGTGCTCAAAGAAGGTCTAATTCTCTTTTAAGTCTCTCAGTTTTTCTACATTGTTTCTATTTTCTTTATTTTTTGTAACGGCCAAAATCTAAAATATATGGGGCTACCTATATATATATATATATATAATATATTTAGATTTTAGATTTTTTTTTTCTAACTTATTTTTCATTCAATTACATAAAATTTAAACACAAAAATTTTGCAAAAAAAAAAAGTCTTATTATTTCTCTTTCTTGCCCATACAAAGACATGCATTAGATTAGATTGTTTTAAACAAAAAAAAACTTAAATAAAAAAAAAAAAAAAATTTTTTTTGAAAATAAACACTTAAAATTTACCCTAAGCTACCCCTACCCCTCCCTCCTCCCTACTTGGCTCGGCCAACTCAGCTGAGCCACCTCACCACTCTACCCAACTCCCCTACTCCCTTTTAAGTTACCCACCCCACCCTACCAAGCTCCACCACCCTCAACTCCTCTTCCCACTTTTCCCCATCTCTCCCAACCTTGTTGCCTAAAATACCCTATTGACCCAACCCATCCCGAGCTCTTTGAGTCCTATTCCGTAACTACCCTGCACATCCCCGTTCCTTGAAATCCCTGTGTTTGCCTCATCCTCACCCACATCTTGGTCTCCCAACCCCATTCCCTACAGACCCAACTTTTTCTGAGCCCTCCCAAACTACCCCGTGCACTCGGCTCGTTCATAACTTTAAATCGCAGCTTGCCCTAACCATAGTTCACCCTTCCCTACCCTGTTTCACCCCTACCCACCCTATCCATTTACCCTATTGAAGTCTAACTCAAACCTGCCCGATAACTTCCCGACATGTTCCCTATCCTTAGCCCTCAGTTTCCCATAAAACCCAACCCCAATTTCCCTCCTACATTTTGGCACATGACTCGAACCCTAAGATTTTGTAGCCCTCCAAAGCTTCCAACTGCACCTTTTAGTTATCCACATTCCCTTTGCACACTTCATTTCTAATTAACCTGAACACACACACAAACATACTTCATATGTTGGTTAAATTTTTTTCCTTTTATTTTTAACATGTTTATAGTTCCTAGACTTAGGTCTAGGTTAGGTTTTTTTTTAATTTAATTTAATTTAATTTATTCAATTTCCATTTAACTTAGTTTCTTTATTTAATTTTTTTGGACTAAAGGTGCAGGTTGCCCAAATAGGGTTATTGGACATTTTGGTCCAATTTTTATCATTTTTTTCCACTTTTTCTATGCAAGTCAATTTGCTATTCAAACTAGACTACTTTTCTAACTGTGTTTTTACATGCTTCTCATTGTTGTTTTCTTTTGTTTTTTTTTGCGACTAACACGAATTGCCAGAGTCACGTGTATGCTCTTCCCTTGCACTTTTTGAAGTTATCTTGGGAATCAAAAATGTGATCATTTATTTCTTTTTTATTTTTGGGGAATTAATGTTTCACTTAACAAAAGCTAATCCACATGTATGCTCTTTCCTCTTAATTTTTTAAAGTTCCATCTTGGAAATCATAATCATGGGTTCCTTCTGTCATTCTTGTTTATTTGTTTATTTATTTTTCCCTCTTTTTGAAAAACTTTCTAATCACAATTTTTTGACAGGACCCGCTCTCACAAGGTGGATTAAAACATTGAAAACTAAAAACTCAAGTTTCCAAAGGAGTTCAACCAAACCACACCTAAATCTAAAGATTAAAAACACCACATTCAAAACACTTGATTTACAGGTTCGGTTAAGAGCTACACCTCAATCACTTAACTAGAACATAACCCCCTTGGCATAAGCCTTAAGCTACAACAAAGGGGGTGGTTCTAGGAACCCCAAAGTAGTCCACACCTTGAGGGAGCTGGTGGATGAAAAGGAACCTTTTTATCCTACTTGACTTGTAAAGCCTTTGTGAGTTAGAGTCACAGAATATCCTTAGTGGCGACCCTAGTGCGATTCATTCTGAGCAAGGTCTTTGCTCAGGGTTTCAAAGGGGGTTGAGTAAATCCATCAGCTAGTAATAGTCAACGCACTCGCTCAAATATTTTGCTAACACCTAGTTGAGAGAGCCACCCAGGAATCCAAACACTTTCCAAGCCAATCTAAGGTAGAGGCCACAAAAAAAAACATTCAAACAAAAAATTCTTTTTCAATTTTCTTCTTTTTGTTTTTCTTTCTTTTTTGTAGTAGTGTTCCACACTCAGTTTTTCCCAAATACTCCTTGTTTGGGATCCATATTTCACTTTTATTATCTTTTCATCTTTTTTCCAAACTATCCTTAGTTGGATTCTAATTTCATCCTCATTTCATCTATTCTCATCCTCTTTTCTTCTTGTCATCAACCATTCAGTAACCTTCATTATACTCTCAATTTTACCCTTGTCAGAACTTTCATCTCTTTTTCATTATTTCAATTTTCTTTTCTTTTCATGCTCATTGTCTTCTCCATTTGATATTCTTTCAATCATTTGGATTTTTTATTCACTTATTTGATTCTTCCCCTTTCGTGATTATCAAATCCTTCTATATTTTGTATTCACCTCCTTGAGTTCATCTCCCATTTCATTCAACACTTAAAAATTTGGATTACATTTCCTAAAGTTTAATTTCTCATCCTCTTTTCAACATCAAGTCTTGAGTTGTGGATATCCACGTCCTCTCTTAACCACTTTCATCTTACAACTGAAATCTTAGCGGTGTTGTGTTTCAATTTTCCACAACTTATTTCATCACATTTTATCTTAATTCTCCTCTTAGGACCTTTATTTTGACAACATCATTGTTAAACTAGTATACATTTTCTTTCTTCATGTCTCTAACTTAACAACATATTTGTTGCGTTATAGACACTTCATCATATCTTCTTTCCAATGCTTACACTATCCAAACGGATTTGAGTCTTATCTAAGAGAGTCATTAGCCTCTTAAACTTCTTAACTAATTCTTGTTAAGGTTTGAGCACATCCCATACGATTTGAATCCTTTTTTCATACCCTCTTCCTATTTCCAGAATTCCTTATTCTAGGTCTTAGACTTTTCATTTTGCATCTCAATCTATCCTTGTTTCTTCACTCTAGCTTTCATCATTCTGTTAGATGTTGAACACATTCAAAGTTTTTTCATTATAGTGGACATTCCTAACCTTTCATTTTTCTCTCAATCCTTTTTGGAACTTTCATCTCTTTTTCATTATTTCAATTTTCTTTTCTTATCATCCTCATTGTCTTCTCCATTTTATCTTCTTTCATTCATTTGGAGTTTTTTATTCACTTATTTGATTCTTCCCCTTTCGTGATTATCAAATTCTTCTATCTTTCATATTCACCTCATTTGAGTTCATCTCCCATTTCATTCAACACTTAAACATTTGGATTAAATTTCCTAAAGTTTAATTTTTCACCCTCTTTTCGACATCAAGTATTGATTTGTGGATATCCACGTCCTCACTCAAGCACTGTCATCTCCCAACTCATATCTTATTGGTGTTGTGTTTCACTTTTTCACAACTTATTTCATCACATTTTATCTTCATTATTTTCTTGCATGACCTTTAGTTTGACAACATCATTGTTAAACTGTATATGTTTGATTTCTTGGTCCTCTTAATCTTAACAAGAGTGCATTGTTAAAACTAGTAGTGTTCAAAGAGTAAATTGCCAAATTTGAGTGACTACATTTGCCCCCACTTTAAGTATGAAATGAGTCTTATCTGCTTAAAGGAAAAGATCCTTCCTTGTGTAACTAATTATTATTAAGGGTTGAGCACATGTGTATACACATTCACTCTTTTTCATAATGTTTGTCCCATTTATAATTCATTTGTGCTAGGTGTTAGAGTGCATTTGAATGAATCTATCCTGCAACAGAAACTCTAGTCATTCCATTGTTAAAGGTTGAACACATTTAACTTTTTCATGTATAAGTCCTAACATTAAAGCATTCAATTTGCATAGGAAATGAAATGAAATCACATGTAAACAAGCAATCTTGGAATTCACTTTTGTCAATGGTTGAGTTTATCAAACACTTTTGCATTGCTTCCATCTTGAAGATTCAATTTTTTAAGGGTTGGGGGTCAAGAGAATCTTCCAAACCTCTTAGGTCCATACAACCCAGCATTCAATTTGTTAAGGGAGAAAGTTAGAAGAAAACTTAATCCTGACACCTCTCTTCCATCATCGCATTCACTTTGCTAGGGTTGAGTTATCTTTCACATATCTAATTTTGCTCCCTCCCTCTTTTAAAAATGGTGCAAACAGGAGACAAAGATTATAGCTATTTTGGAAGAACTTAGAACTAAATCCTTCCATAAATTTTGATAGTGACAATGATGGAACTCTAGGATGATCAGTAATGACGATCTCACTCGAAGAACAATCCCATGTTGAAAATATCATTCCTATGAATAAAGACCATCTTTTTCTTCATCTCCTTTGATGGGAGTCAAATTACCCTCTACTTTCGATGAAGCTAGTTGGTACTTCATTACTTGACAACCACCTCTAACAAGGGTGAACCTTTCCTTTCAACAAATAATGACGTGAGGCAGGACCTAGTCACATGAATAATGATGATATTAAAGATAAGTAATGCCTCGAACAACCAAAGGTTATGAACCAAACAAAGAAAAATCTACATGATGAAAGCGAATGACCCGACTTCGCAAAGGCAACTAATTCCACCAATGTTCCTGTTCTCAAACTCACACAATCAAATTAATGACATGGCTAAGAACTTGTATTTTAAATACCACAATGTCACCAATAAATCCCATGAAAATCAGGCACCAAAGAACAACTAGTGATGCTTCATTTAAGAGTCATGTTCAATACCAAAGATAACAACAAATCTATAGGGATGGATCCTTATATTTCTTATAGAAAATGTCACCATTTTCCCAAGAATGGAAAATGATCGAAGGATGTTGGTAGTATGCAACATCAAACAAAAAATTTAATTTTGAAGAATTGTGTCCTTACCCCTTACTATAAGGACATTTTGCACAATCCTTTTCCATAAATATTTTACTGACACCCAAACTTTGAAAAATACATGGGTCAAGAGCTGATCTTAGAGAGCATATCACGGGATTTTTATATGTGGGACTTGTGCGAGTGGCAAACTATAGTGATGTCTTCTTAATGCTACTCCTCTTATCCACTAAGTCTAGGAAGACTCTAACCTTGGAAGGTTCCTAAGGCAAAAGGGATGAAAGGAAAAATTTCGTGGACCTCTCAGAGAAGTTCGTCAAACATTTCTTCTTCAACTCTAGAGTTTGGAAATTACATAGGAAAATAAACAAATGCAAGTATAATGCCAAACAACCAACAAATGAATTTCACAAAAGGCCTACAAAAGATGGAGTGGGATTGATATAGCCACATCCTCAACTCCAGTGCTATAAGAAGATGCACAACTGTATTAAAATATGACCCAAAGACACTAGACGCTATCATTTCACATGTAAATGAGGCCTTAATACTTTCAAAGAAGGAATTGAGAAACGGATAACCAGATTGAAAAAGCCCTTATCAAATGGTTTGATTAAACCTCATTCAAAACGGCCAATGGGAAACATAGATAATAGATCCTAATAGCTCTCACCAAGATAAAATCTAAACATGTTAAGAGGGGGAAATTGAATATGGTCAATGATGGATCTGTACAGAAAACCAACAATCCTCCAAAATGATCCAAAAAAATATAGACTAGACCAAACAAACTCTTGAAACAATGGTCCTCTTAGTTGGTGGACGTCCCTATTGTCGTTTCACTTGCTTGTCATGGATTGAAAACATTACACTTTTGCAACTCACTTTGAGATATGGCAACATTTATCCAATACTATTGCTACAGTTCCTGTAATGCGTAGAACTAGCTGGAGGCATTAAATGATCGGTAATTACCAACAACAACCTTCTGTTGATCTAAGAACCCAATGGTGGAATAGGCTACGAGGCTGCATGGCGAGATGGTGAGATGCATCGCAGATTAAAGAGAAACCTACTCATAGGTGCTTTTGCTTACAACTTTTTAAAAGAATTGCATAGTGAAGACATCATGTTGCAACAACCATGCAACCAACATAGATCACCTAACACAACTCGTTAAGGTGGTTGGAGAGTTTCCCAAAGCATGAGTGTTGACGGAAAAACATAGTGTACTGTGGTCCCTGAGAAGGTTAAGGCAGACATTGGTTCAATTATGGTGCAACTTGAGGAATACGCACTTACAATGGAAAGGATTAAATTCGCACCTTGCGAGTAATGCAGATAAATACATTGCAAAGGGACCATAAGGTGGCTTGCAAGTGATTGCGGCCTTGAAAGGTCTTGTGCAACTCCGGAAACATCCAACCAAAATGGGGGTTGGGACAATACCTTCAAGGATTTTAATGCAAACATCTACCAACATGCTGCGGTATGAGCTTCAACTCAAATACTTGGCAACAATGAAGACATGTCTCTCTCATGAGAACTACTGAAAGTGTCACGTGGATGACGGCTTATTCTCACTCTGAAGTAGGAAAAGGATCAGTTCCTCATACATCTCACAAATTCTATAGTAGTTTGCGGCTATGATCGTGAACCTGAAGAAATTGGTATTCGATGGTTTGGCCCTCAAGATATGTTGAGTAAACTACTGCCAACTCTGAAAAAGGAGACAAGTGTTTGAGGGGCACAGGCTACAAAGGCACAAGGTTGATTAAAATTGGAGTAGGGCTCATTTTGGTTAACATTTTTAGCAAGTTTTGGGGACGCGTGCTAATTGAAGAGAACCAATAGCTTGCAACATCCATTGGGCATGGAGTCTCAATGATTTTAGCTTGGTAACTTAAGACTCTTCTAAAATTCCAAAATGACGAGCAAGGTAAAAGCGTGAAGGCTCGCGAAACAACATAGACAAAGGAAAGCTAAAGCAAAACAAGATAGGAAAGGAAAGGGAAACAACTGTGTACAAAGTGTAACATGCACTCAAGAGTATTGCTTAAGAAACATCCCATTGAATGGGATTTGCAGATGTTCGCCAATGGGCTAGGAAATCGCAAAGGCATTCTTTTCTTTGCATGAGGTAATATGATAAGGGCGGTCCAGATGGTGTTGAACTTGGAATGCTTCCTAGGCTTGGCTTAGTCAACATCCCACTTTAGCACTAGGTTGCCAATTTCAAACGTTTGGTTGGTGGAACCCTTGTCAAAGAAGTTCTTGACTGCCTGTTGATGTTCTTAGAGCTTGTCTTTGGACTTCTCTTTGACTTCCATAAGGTGCAATAATTCAACAATTTTGACCGCCCTTGCATCATTATGCTCTAATTCTAGTTGATGAACTAGCTCCAAAGTGGGAAGCTCCATTGAGAGTGGAAGCCTTGCCTCGGTTCCATAAACCAATATGAAAGGGGAATTGGCAATTGATCGCTTATGTGTGATCCTGTCGGCCCACAAGATTGGTTTTCCTTTTGGTATGCCATGTGTTTACACCCTTATTAGATTATGTGAAATCTAAGAGTTAGTGAATTAAGTATATTGGATGTAAGGGGAACTATAAGAGTTTATTCTGGTTAATTAACTTCCAACATTAATTATGTAATATCAGAACAATGCATTAATACTTCCAACTAATGTATGAAACAAGATATGAACTTGAAAACACAAGAGGATGAGTGCACTTAGTTGTTTACATAAAGATTTGGGAAGTTCTAGGAATGCACATTGTTTAAACAAGGAGATCTTTGATGATGCTTCGTTATGGGAACTGTGACTAGAAACTGACATGGCATAGACCACACACTTCTGCGAGGACCGTTTGTACGGTCTTGGACCTGCTTGGATTCTGGGTCTGTAAATTTCTGAGACGGTCACTTGCTTGGGAATGTCTGTCATTGTCAAACCCTAGTTGGTCATGCTGCGAAGCCCTTTGAAAATTCTAAACAAGATCTCAAACCCTAACCATGGATGGGAAACCCTGCAAAACAAATATTAGATGGGTTGTGGGCACCCCTGTGTACTGCGGACGTTGGCATTACACCGAAGAGGCCTCAAACTGCAGGTCGTTCTCCACCTAGCATGTGATATCTGAATGAATGCCATTAGATTTGGCAACTTCTTTGAAAATGCTTGAATTGAGTTTGGCTCTTGCTAAAATGCTTGGAGAGGGGATGTTTGAGTGTTTGTGGATGAGAGAGATTGATTTCTTAACCTGGTAAGAAGCTTCAAACCTGTAGAGATTGCTGCCCTAGTGACTGTGGATGTGCCTTTGTGAGATTTAGGGAGCCTTGGGTGCCTTTTGCAAGTGTTGGAAGTGAGTGTATCAATGTAGTGCCATAGGATTGTTAGCAATGAGGTAGTGTTAGCTTGCTTATATAGGGTTATGAAGATGAATTATAGAATAAAGGTGGACTTAAAGGGAGTAAATAACCCATTGGAGAATTTGGAATTAAAAGTAAAGATGGAAGATATGTTGGTACAAAATCATACAGATAGGTATGGAATAGATATAAATTCCTTTAAAAATAGTACGACCTTGACTGGGGATAAAATATATGCTAAATGAATTTTTCATCCTATCAGGATGACTTAGTATATGAATTTTCTATATTGTTCTCTAAGAATGTGTTAGCATATTAGTGTGCAAAGATAAAATGATAAACAAGAGACCTCAAAATTTCCGAAGTGGGAATGAAAAGGTTGTGTCTATCATAGCAAGAGCACATTATCAAAACCATCAATGTCAAAGAGTGAATTACAAAATTTGAGTTTACCCACTTAAAGGAAAATATAATTGAGTGTATAGACACACATTTTCTTTTTCTTTTGAATTTATTGGTATGCTTCACGATGAAACCTAAAACAAAGAGTGTACTTAGTATTCATGATAAATAATTGACATTTAACTCAAATGTATAATGTAACATGAAAGATTTGCATTTGCATAAAATGAAATAATATGATGTAAAGAAAGGAAGGAATATAAATGTTTGTTTTATGGAGGGAGAAGCTCCCATGCTTTACTTGTACTTACATATTTGCATTGTTGAACTTATCAAAGGATTGGGTGTGATCAATCCCCAATTGTACTGAGGATAAGTGGAGTGCTAGGTGCATACAACCCAACATGAAAATAGAGGAGAGATAGAAGAATAATGAAGTATTAAAGCACCCTATGAAGGAAGAAGATTGTGTATCAATGTTATTCAACATCTCTAATCTATTAACATTTAAATGTAAGAGGAAAAAGAAGGATTTCTTATGTAGAAATTAATCACTTTAATAATTTTTTTAACCATATAGGATACAACACTATAGATGGATCCAAGAGTAAATTTTTAAATTAGGACACACAGTATAAAAGATAACGAGTTCCCCCATGCCATTCCCATGTGCTAAACAATAGTAGAAAATGTAATGTACTAAAATGTAGTTGAATAAGGAGATATGTGCCCTAGATATTCCAAAGACTGTAGTATAAATTGATTTCATTAATTAAGGAGTGAATAACTATTCTCAATAGAGTGAAATAGATTTGAATTTGTGCTAAAACGTACATCTGTAGGTGAAAATTTGAAACTGCTAAGAAATTTGATGAAATTTCCACTGGGTAAAAAACATGTAGGAGGTTAGGATCATACATATGGTCTTGACCAAAGTGTATAGTTTTGAACCTATGCATTTATTTGGATTTTTATGCTTGACTATATGTTTGAGTAGTTATACCTATATTTTACAGCATAATTTTTCCTATGTTTGTTGTAGGTGTAGAATATGCCTGGATGAATGCCCCCAATTTTGAGGGATGCAAAAAAACCATGTTGATAAATTGGCTCAAAATAAAATATGCATGCCCATGCACAAGATGTTTGAGAAGCTATAGAAGAGTGTAGAATGTTTAGGATGTGGCCACCATGAATACTCGATACCTATAGAAATGAAGGTGTTTGTGCATGGTGGAAAAAATTAAAAAAAAACAACCAATAAAGATAGTAGAAACATTAAAAATATTAGTAATGATTCATGTATAAGAAAACAAGTGTAGCAGTCATGAAGTAAGAGTAAATAATATGCAAAATATGTCACACAAAATTTGTAGATCTTGCAAACATGGGACACCCACAATGTCACAAGACAATCAAATCCCTAGGATAAAAAAAATAGCACTCAAGATAGGAATATAGATAAAAACATGGAAACACCATGGTGTCATAAGACAATAAAGGAACTGAGGCCACAACCAATGAAACAAACAATACATAAAAAAACATATATGCATGAAAACTAAGAGTATCAAAACATGATTAAATGATATAACAACTAATATAGAAAGACTGTTAGCTTTGTAGAAATACCGATTTTAAAATGAATAGAATAGGATAAATATGATTTTATAATTTTTTACTAATAGTAGGTCTTTAAGACACTTTTTCCGGTGAATGTTTATGTGTAGGTTTAAGACTGCAAATTTTGTTTCACTTATCAGAATGTGATAAAACTTATACCATCCCAACCGTGGTGAAATTATATACATGTTCAAAAAAAAATTATTTTATTTCAATATTTTTTGATGAAGTTATGGCGGGCAAACGGAAAGTGCTTTGTTTTCTTTATGTTTTCATACCACTTTCACGGAAAAAATATAAAAAATAAAATATTACTCAAAAAAATAAAAAATAAAATCCATCCCAAGATAGATAGTGCCATCTAACTTCTCACCAAAGGAGAAAAATATATATCAATTTTTGGTCATCCAAATCGTGGGCAAACGGACTATAATTTTAGAGGCATTTTTAAAAAAAAATAGCGAGTCATTGAATTTTGAGTGTTTAATATATCTAATCTTGTCCATTTTTTTAAAAATATAGTATTTTAGAAACTAGATTCCAGATGCTACGATTCATATTCATATAAGTTTTTCTAATTTTGAGTGTATATATTGCTAATAATCCCTACAAGTTGATATTATGTTGTTATTTACAATATGACGTCCACTTATGACCCCCTTTTTTTCCCCCAACTTGCTGCACTTACCCAACTATAAAATGATTCAAATTCTGATCTATGTTTCTCTAAGCATCCCTCTTAGCCTGTTGATGCTTCTTGACTTCAAAGGGAGAACCAATTTGGGTATGAATATCACTCTGGCACTGTTGTCAAGGACTATTTTTGTAATTAAATAAAAATATTGACCTCAAGTAATGTGTGAAGTATATATGAATGAAAATTTATGATCTATATTCAATTGTTTATCCATATTTTCTAAAAATGAGCTAAATCAGAATTCAATTGCTTTATATTTTCTTGGTTTGAGGAGGCTTTCCATTAAATCACGCTCAGCTAGGAATAAATTTTGATAAAGGATGATGAAATTTACTAAGCATTATTGAAATAAGTGTTCAGATTCAATTAACTAGTTGTTTCAAGTGGTTTATACATATAAGATATAATATCTTAAGTGTGACTCTATTCATAGTTAGTTTTGTTTGACCATGAGCATTCTTGTGTTTTATTTTAAGTTGAAATATTTCAAAATAGATATTCATGTTCCTATTACAATCTTATGTTAGGGATACCTCTAAATCACACAACATCTTGTCCTTGTGTTAGTATCATGGTAATTGCAATTGCATTATGAGGATATATTTCATTTCATTGCACAATAAACAATTTTAAATTCACTTTGCTTCCATTTTATTGTTAAAGGTTTTTTGTAATTCTATGAATGTATCTTAGGTGTGATAGATCATGGATTCTTAATGTTTTATTGATTTTTTTGCATGAGATTTAATGTTTAAATTCTCAAAGATTGTTTGAAACCATGTTTTATTGGGCTTCCACGGATGTACATATTCTGGTTAAAGGTTCAGTGTAGTTATTTGAAGTGTTCTTATCTTCTCATCTGGCATATTTTCCAACATTTGTTAAAATTTCTCAAAGATTTGGTATAATCAACTTTATCTTGCTTAATTCCCTAAAAAAATACATCCATAACTGATAAATCCTACAAGAACCACCCATTCTTGCATTGATTATCCATAAATGCTAAGGATATTTGTTGAATTTACCCATACTTTACCTTAAATATGTAGGAGAAATTTTTTTCTATTGTTATCTTTACTAACATGAACCTTTTCTAGTAGACATTTACATTTTATAGGGTGAAAACTCGTGAGAGTTAGATTTTGTTACATCGACCATGTCTTCTCAAGGTTATTTTTCAATGTCCTGAAAAGAAGAGTCAAATATTGCTGGTATGTTCTTTTCCCTTACAAATACAGGTTATAAAATGGGTCATCTCACCCTAGTTGAAGGCAGAACCTATCTGAAGTTGATTAGGGTCAGGTCAAACCCTTAGCAAGGTGTTATCTGACTTTTCCCAAGCTTGAGTAACAAAGAGACAGTTAAATCCCTCCCTGACTAAAAAATGATTCAAATTATGATCTATCTTTCTCTAAACATCCCACTCAGCCTATTCATGCCTTTTGAATTTCAAAGGGAGAATCAATTTGGGTATATACAAGTAAAATTTTCATCTTCAAATTCATTTGAAGTAGATATTCATCACACCGTTGTGGTATTCTTCACTACAACTTATTGGTTGTTTCGATGATTGAACTATGTAAGAAATGGTCTCAGTTTGCATCAAGAACCTAAGAGTTTGGTGGTTTCTATGTGAATGGTTTATTATGATTGATGCAAGTGAAATATTATGGTTTTGAAATAATAAACTTTGTTATACTATTTATTGTGCAAAACCCGTCTTTTTTATTCTCTCTCCACCTTTCTCTAAGAAATTTTCCTACCCCTATGTTGTAAAAACCACCCCACTTCTAAAAAACACATTTTAGTGAGTGTAGGGAAGTACCCCTATGTGATCTTCAATTGAAAAAACCACCCCACTTGATAGAATATTTTACATAATTTTTTACTTACTTTCAATAAATAGAGATGCCCCATTCAAGCAGAGTTACCTAGTCCCAGAGCGTTGGTAAAATCCCATAATTTTTCCACTTGAGAAATTATTTCTCCAATAATTTTTGGTGCCCACCGTGGGGAATATTTTTCATATTCTACACCCAATATAAAAATAAAAAATCCTAAAAATAAACTATTCAAAAAAACCAAAAAATTCAAAAATTTGAAAGTCCAAATTCCCACAAAGAGAGTGAACAAAATGTTCGTTGAGTTGAATCCAATATTTCCCAAAAATGGCTAATAGAAGATATTTAAAATTTAATAGGTTAAGAGGAATTATTGACCCCACTTTTGAGGCCTTCCAAAATAAGAAAAAAAAAGATAATCCATATTTCTTCTCTCAAGCCTCATCTCCATTAAATTCTTTCAGTGGTACATCTAGAAATCCTATTCAAAATCATATTGATACTCCTCCTATTACAAATCCTATTGGTTCTACCATATTTCAACCACCATTGAACATTAAATTACCTAGTGAAGAAGAAAAAAAAGACCAAAAGTAAGAATTTAGAGAATAATTTGCAGAAGAAGAAGCAAAGCAAACACTAGAAGTAATAATGGAAGAAGAAATAGACAAGCCTCTATAAATTGTGCCATGGGGTAGAAACATAGGTCCACATGCCATCCCTCTATAGATCCATGAATTACCAAGGGATCTTGTAAGAGTTTCACTAAATTAAGCAATGGTGGCACACAACTCCTTGAAGAACACATAACATCATTCATCATAACATGTGGAGTGATATGAATAGAACATAAGATGTGTCAGTATTAGATTGTTTGTAGAATCTTTACAAGAAAATGAAGAGGATTGGTTCTACCTGCTACCATCTAGATTCATTACTAATTTGGAAGAAATAATAACTAGATTTGAAGCAATGTTTAAATCTACTGGAGATTGTCAAGACCTCCTAGTTCAACTAGTTCAGATGAAAAAGGATCCCAATGAGATAATGAGGGACTTCGTAGCTCATTGTAACATGTTGTTTAAGAGGACACCCTTTTAATCCTAACCCTCTAATGACAACGATAAAATATTCTTCATCAATGCTTAATTTCCTGAGGTGGGATTCATCCTCTAAAGTTTTCAACCAAGAAATTTGGGGCATGCTCAATAAATTTCCATTGAAGTGGAAGATGACCTCATCGTTTTAGGAAAGACCAAGAATCCTTAAATAAAACATAAGGCCCAACATTTCAAAGGTGAGAAAATTGATTCATTGTTGCAAAAATTGGAAAATGAATTGAAAATGTTGAAGAGAGAGGTTGTCAAATGAACATCTCATTAAAATAATAATAGAAATCAAATTACAAGAGCACCTTGAAGGCTTTCCTTGGAGGATGCACCTGTTAATTAATTTTTTAGAACTTAAGAATATGAAGAAGGAATTGAACAAGAAAGTGAGGAAAATGATGTTCTAGAGATTGAATAAGTAAATAATGATTACAAATAAAATTCTGTGAATATTCAGGAGGTGAATAAGATGATGTTAAATATGCTCCAAGTTTCTCATGTGCATTACTCACCTATTCTCAATCTCAAAAAGGAAATTATTTTTCTGTTGCTACAAAAAATAAGAAGAAAGAAGATCCTCAGGTGGAGACTCTACAGAATAAAATAATCAACATAGGATCTTGAATTCCACCCTCCATGGAGTCTGTATTTGAGAAAATAGATACAATGGAAATTAGGAGGCCATTTACCATTCCGTGTAAGTCTCCCGATGCTATGAATTCTAATTCTATCTCTATGAGATCTAGTCCATCAAGAGTTTTAAGTGGGCCTAGAAAATCAACATTTTCTCCTCAAGAAACTTATCATATTACCTCACCCTCATACGCCATTTTTGATATATTAGAACATATGAATAAGTTCAAATTACAAATTTATGAATTGGATTATTTGTGAACTAAACATTTTTCACTCTCTAAGTCCTTTTCCACCTTATCACCAATCACCAATTTCCCTTCCTCCATCCTCTAGGTCAGTTCCTTCATTACATATTTTATTATTTATGTTAGAATCAAAATGGACTGAGAAGGGGGTGATTAAGTCCTTAATAAAATTTCAATTTATATTTCATATTTTCTTATTCAAAAAATCACAAACATTCAACCATTCATTAATGTGTGCATATAACAAATTATCACATGTGCAAGAAACCATAAGTAAGATAATCAACACAAGACAAAAGATATAAGTGGGAAAAACTAAAGGGGAGAAAACCCATGGAAAAATAATACTAATATTGATATGTTTCAAATTTAGTGAGGCACCAATCCCATAAGGAACACCAACCCCTAGTTTAGTATATCTACAACCCTACAAGGAACACCAACCATTAATTTTGTGAAGCACAGACTCCACAAGGAGGGTACAACCCACAAAAATGATCAATCACACACTCAAACACCTTATGATCATGTAATATCTAGTTTATTACTTCCACAACTGATAGAAGACCACATTTTTAGCTCACACTCCTTCAAACCATCATATAAACCCTAGGTGTTCATTCTTTCACAAAGTAAGTCTTCCTTCAATTCTCAAGTCTTAAAACCATTCCACACATGATTTATGATCATTTAAAACTTGTAATACACGTGATTTTATCTATATTAATGATTTAACCCCATTAAATATATCTCACCTAGGTTTTACTTCTTGCACACACACCACACTCACTTAACTAGCTCCAAAATAGCACACAAAACAATGATTTTATAAGCTCCTATTCATTTCAAATTCAAAAAAAACTTTTACATCATTTATCTCAACCCATGAATCACAAAAACATCCCAAATTAAAATCATAACATTCACAAGTTACCCAAGAAGGTCGGCCTAGCCAAATTCATCATTACATGCTCCAAACAGACTAAAATCCCCATGGGAACAAAGAGAAAAATTTCCTAACATCAAAAATATACTTATTCATGACCCATAAATAACCAAACATGTTTAAATTAACATTTAAACATCATAAATGGTATTAATGTATCTCAACCAGTCATAATATTTCATTCAATAGGACCATTGTTCTTTGTACTTCTCAAAATAATTGTTTCCTATACCCTTTAGGACCCTAAAAACATCTTTATACCACTAGATCACTCAAAAACATACAAAATAAGTCATGTTACCTCTTGATGGAAAATAAAAAACCTTTAGAAAACTGATAATAAAATTATAAGTCTTGAAATAATCACTTGCTCAAATCACAACCACTTTTGTCCTCACCAAATCAACTTGTCCAAAACTATATTTTCAAATATCAGTTAGTTAAAACCTTTACAAGAACAATAAAGAGATATAAATGGATCCATTTTATTCCAAATGAATCCTTCTTCACAGTCCAAGCTATATAAATCATCACCTAATCCATCTCATGCTTCAAGAAACTCAAAAAATCTAGTAGATCTTGTCTTGTCTTGCACTGGCAAAAATATTCTTGTCCTAAAACATACCCAAAAACCTTATAAAATATAATCATCATGAGAAAAACCTTATATCATGCTATTGGAAATATATCTGAATATCCTATTTCCAACACAACTTAAATCATCTCATAAACTCCACTTATAGCTCTTGTTATGCTCATTTTACTGAACACTGCTTTTTATTGCCTCAAAACTACCCTTTGACTAGTCAACCTGAATGGAGCTCATTTGACCATGTAACTACATCAACATGTCCTAAAAAATATTTTGACATAAATATATATTTCATATACATCATGCAACAATGTCAATTTATCCTGCAACTCCTCTAGACAATCTTGTCACAAAACACTCTTCTTTAGTAAAATGACCTATTTTGAGTGGGGTCCACATATCACCACCAAGACCTCTATCATACCTTTATGTAAATATGAAGGAGTCCTCTACAACATAAAATCATCATACTATCATTATTATTATTCATGATAGTCACTTATCAATTGAATATCTCTCCTACCCGCTTTTAAGACTAGCGTTTCAAACTCATAAAAATTTATTTACCTTCTTAAAAATCGTTCATAAAAATGTGAAAATGAAACCACTCCATTATTTTTGTAAAATATTATTAACTCAATATAAAATAATCCTTGAAATCCAAAAGTTACCATACAAAGAACACAATTCATGGTGAACATCATAAGTTCACAATTCGAGTTGGAATTGCACTCTCAAGCACCTTGTTTCACCAAAAACAACATAACGTTGTAAAATATTCAATCCTGACAACCTGAATTTGTTTCTCACAACATCATGAAACACCACTAATAACATCTCCAACCATAATCTTGTCACCAATATCTCTTAATACTCTCAGACACTAATCACATTTGCATGACTAGCCCTTAGGGTTTTACACTGTTTGAAGCTATGAACAACTTAACCAACATTATAACTTATCATGAAACCTCTAAAAACTACCTCTAGATGATTAAAACAATTTAAACCATGACTTCCATATTTTTTCTGCATCAATGAGCTCACCCATAGCTCCAGCAACACAATCCTATCATGCCTAATTAGGCCTCCAAACACTAGGATTAGGCCTCGTGTGGACCATGAAACAAGGCAGACTAACACCGTATCTTTGCTTCCCATCTCTCCAAAAGTGACCTAACACATATGAGACAAACATACTATCGCATCCTCTAACATGCTTCCCAAGAAACCATGTAAGCTCATATCCACTATGCTCCATCGCCTAGGCTAGTTGAATGGGCTTGCACCTTATTAAAATCCTCAATGATTCAACTCTTGTATCATCAAGTACACATCCTGAATCATCCATGTCATCAATGTCATTGATCATTCTCTGACACTTCTCCAATATCCAATTTTTAATTAATGAGATTTTGCATTAATGAAAACACATAGAACTCAACATGCCAACAATCTTCCCCTTTGTCATTGATGGAAAACCACCTTATCTTCTCCCCCTTTTTACATTAATGACAAAGTGCATACATGTACCAAATGATCTCCATTATTCTCATCCTCTTAGGATCACCATTTGGTTGGAAAAATCAACCAAAGTCTTCAAATTAAGCACACATAACCTAATTTTCTTCATCTTGACCTCATTTGATCACCTTGTATAGCTTGAAACCACTAAACTCCCCCTGAGAAAAAGCATACATAGACTCATACATGCCAACAATCATGACTCGGGGATGAAAAAACCATCTAACCTCTTTCTTGGTCCATCCCAACTCGATAAGGTTCATACTTGACTTATTTCTTGCATACCTTGGTCACATACCTCCTTTAAGGCTGAGGTCCCTAAACCAACTCTTCAGTGCAATTTAAACAAACTTTAGCAAGCTCTAGAAACTCACTCACAACATGAACTAAACCCTTATGACTCCCCCTGGAATTATACCAACCTAATCTAGTAGAAGGTAGATAAATTAAGCTTCTTACCTTGATTTCAATCCATGTGAAAGGCTCAAATAATTTATCACTTCCCTGAAGCTCTTCCTCATTCATTTCAACCTTTGAAACATATATATCACTCTTATTGGATAATTAAACTACTTCACACATCATTCTTCCTACAAACACCCTCTACCATATAAGCTACTCAAACCTTCTAAGAATTCTTCATACCTTTTTTAAGAGTCAAAATGGAATCCCCCACCTTAATATCCCATCTTAGACCTGTAGATTACCTTTTTCATTTATTTCTTAGTCATTGTATCTTAGTAACTAGTAATCTTTACATTAAATCATTATCACAAGTCCTACTAAGTAACCTTCTTCACATCTTAAGAGAAATAGGTCTTAATATACCCTTATGGCCTGATGTGAGAGTGACACCAACTCCCCCTACATATAAAAACCTTCTCAAACCTATAACATGTCATTTTACATCTTCAATGCCTTGGCACATACCATGCTTACCTAGTAACTTGCCTTTCTCACTTAACAACCCTTTTTTCTTTCTCTAAGCACCCTTGTGATGTATACATATATTTAAATCACCTTTGCTCATCTTATGAACCATTATCAATGAGAATTTAACCTTAAAACCATGTTCTCATCTACTAAACCTTCTGTAATCATATGTAGGATTGATCTACTAAACCTTCTTGTAATCATATGTAGGATTGATAGATTCCACTTCAACTTAGAATCCCAATTCTGTAACATGTTAAAAAGTAGCAGAATCATAACAAAAAAATAGTAGAATTGTAGGAAAATGTAGCAGAAGAGCAAGAGAACCCTGCAAACTCAATTAACTTCCTTTATTTTCTCCAATCAAACTCTTATGAAGCATAAACACTTTAACACGCTTAAATATTCTTGGATCATACAACCATCTTGAATTATACTCATACCAACTGAATCAGCATGCTACTTGAATACCTTTTTAAATCACCAACATCACTTTTCAATAATTTCATGATACAGACACTGTTACATATGCTTCACTCTTGAATCAAGCCACTCATGAGCATACCTAAACCAATATGCAGGTCTTAGCCAACTCTTGATAGTGAAGAAACTCTTCTTGACCCTTATACAAACCTAAACACTCCTACCACTTAACAACACTTCATGACACAACACAATATATGTAAACTCATGATTTTTATTTCATTTCTTAACTCCTAAAGCCTCACCTTTCATATGGACCTCATGGAAGATTATAGACATTATTTTCAACTTTGGAACCTTGAATTAACCTTCTTATCTTCACCATCATTGACCCAGGACTGACTTCTCATATACATAGACTATCATCTTAAAAATTCATGTATCAATCAAGGACTTCACTTATAAGCTTAAAGATACATGACTTATATATAGACTCACATGGAATACTTAGATGTAGAACATAAATTCATCTTGACATATCAAACCAGGACATCATAGACTTCAACTATGGAAACATGGATTTGAAAACATGATTGCACAAATTCAGAAAATTTTGACTATTGCCCCATATTTTCATGACTTGAACAAAAAAGGAACTACCAACATACCTTCACAATCCTTTTCATCATGATGGGATCTTCTAAAGTAACCTACTTAAATCAACTAGCTGCCCCTCTTCTCAATGCTTCATATGAGTGAGCATGTCTCTAGAAGCTTAGTAGAGACATGGTACTTTATGATCAATCAAGAAGAGTGACATAAAGAGATCCTAAGAACTATTAGACACCTACACTTTACCTTTTCCATCATGATTTTGATCAATAATCTGATACACACCTTTTCTTTCATCCATATCAACTCTTAGTGGACCATTGATGTTCCTTCTAGGTTCGCATATCTTGCCTTGACTGCTAGCATACAATCTAGAATCCTAAAAACCTCTTTCTTACACCATAGGACCTTGAAATATCTTATCTTTCCTTGAGTAACCATAGTGAACTAATTTAGCAATATGACCAACTTCATTGCAACTAAAACAGACCATTGAACTCTTACCTTTGTATCCTTTAACTTGACTAGGTGGATCACATAAACAATATCTAGATCTATCTAGATGAAGTTCTTCAAGTGATCATTCAGATCTATCTGGATGAAGTTCCAATGTGCCTAGGAAATTAAGGGTGTCACACCCCATAAAATTAGTTGTATTACGAAAGGATAATTCATAATATGGGGTATTATTTCTTGATGTACATGTTGAATTAATGAGCAAGGTATTATTTGAATTACACTTGAAATAAACATAATCAATTTTAGAACATATTGTGGATTATTGTTTTAAGGTCTAATTATGTTATGATATATTTTCTAAGGTTTATAGACACCAAGTTGATAGGTCTTATATTGACCACATGGAAAAATAATTGAAAGACTATGTTGCAGATCAAGCCTAAATGATCTAAGATTTATGGAAAGGCCTAATGATATTAGCCATGAATATTACCTTATAAAACCTTGGGCTCAAATAATAAGGGGGCCTAACCTTATACCAAACAATGGTTGATGCATACATGGAGCTTAGAATAATTGACTAAGGTTGATCTTGGGATTAAAATTCATGTGGATTTCATTGATAGTTATTATCATGGAATGACATTATTATTTTTGGCTATTTGATAAAGCCTATATTAAGGAAAAACTAAGTAAACTGGGCATTTGAACTTATAAGGTCTAATGCTAAAGTTGATTATCATGATTATCAAAAATGTGTGCATAGATTATGAATTAAGTTAATCTAAATGTTATTTTACAGGTCTTAAACTTAAGTTATGGGGTAAATTGACACCACTCTAATCCATGTGTACTATCTATGCCACATTAAATGGTTTTAATTGGCACTGCCAACCATTTCAAAGGTGGAGATAAGTTGGTCAAAGGCATTGCTATTGGTTAGTTATCTAACAATTAGTAAGAATGAATGTAAGTAATAATGCTTTACTAAATTTGAATAACCAAGAGTTAAGTCAGCTAAATCTAGTGGGAACTACACTTATGTCCATGCATTAATGACATTCAATATCTACCCATGGACTTAGGGACATGTGAAAGGCAGTTAGGAGAAAATAGAGTGGTTTGTGGTTTTGATTGTTTATTCTATGGTATCGAGCTTCTCGGAGCTCTATATGGAGTCTTGTGAGGGTTTTCACTTTTGGATATTTTTGTTGCTCGAAGGTGATCTATGCATGCATCTTCACTGTTTATCATTGTGAAACTTTGCATGTGAGTTAATCTATGTAATAATGATAAAGTGCAATCTATAAATATTTTTGGATATTCTTTGTGGGTTTTGGGTTATGAATCGACTTCAAGTTAACTTGTTGTGGGAAGATTGGAAAGAAAAGAAGAAGAATAACTCAATCTCCCATCACATGCATGAAAGGCTCTATCTCTTCTTTAATAACTTGTTCTACCTATGAGTTGCATAAATGAAAATTTTCCTTAAGCTTTTTTTTTATTTTGTGGACATGGGTTCTAGTTGTATGGCTTAAATTTTTGATATCGTGTGTTCCTAAAAATGAATGAATCTGGGTATGTTAGTAATATGAAGGAAATGTTGAATGGTATGAACATGAGATGTAATCTCATAGATGTGCTTTCATTATTTTACATATGTGGAAATTTTAGAGCCATGGATGCTTATACTGAATCAAACTATGTGAGTAAGGTCTACTTGATCAAATTTTAATGCTTGATCTATCAAAAAAAAATTACAAGATTTCAGGGTTTTGGGTATATCGTTGATGAGGATATAAGGCTTTGATGTAAATGAAAAACTCAAGGAGACAAGAAGAGATGTCTATAATGTAGTTTTTCTTTATTATTTATATTGTTTTAGCCAGCGCAGATACAATAAAATTGACAATCAAGTACGGTTCCCAATTACCTCGCCCTTGAGATATGATGGCATGTTGGATGGCGGATCTAATTTTTCACCAAGATTGATCTTCGAAGCGGTTATCATCAGATTCGGATCAGAGAGAGATGAGTGGAAAACAGCATTCAAGACAGGAAATGGATTATATGATGGTTGGTGATGCCATAGGGTTATCCAATGCCACCTAGTTACTTTTATGAGATTGTGAACACCGTGCCACGGGAGTATAATGGGGTAGTTTGTTGTGGTTTATTTTGATGATATATTGATCTTAGTAAAACTAAAGAAGAAGAACATTGAGGCATCTAAGATGGTTATTTGAAGTGTTAAGGACAGAGAAATCTATGCAAAATATGAAAGCGGTGCACATTTATGCAAGAGAGCTTGTTGGTATTCTTGGGATTTATTATTTCGCAGGTGGGGTACAATGGACCTCCAGAAAAGAATAAAGGCAATTATTGAATGGCTACTCCACGGAGTGATAACAGAGGTAAGGGCGCTGTCCTGGTCTAGCAACTTTTACAGAAAAAGTTATTAAAAATTTCAAGCAGTATTGTAGCACCTATCACAGAGTTGCACAAAAGGAAGGGAGTGTTTTTGTGGACAAAGGCAGCTGGGAATAGTTTTTCAATTCTTGAAGAAGAAGGTGACGAGGCACCCATTTGGCACTAACCAGATTTGATATTAAAGTGTTCGAGGTTTGATTGATGACGCCTCACATGTGGGTATTGGAGCTGTTCTAAGTAAAGGAGGGAAAGCCAGTAGCTTTCTTTAGTGAGAAACTAAATGAGGTAAGAAAGAACATACTCTACTTATGATTGGAATTTTATGCCAATTGTACAAGCATTTAAGGCATTGGAGGGACATATTAGTGCCTAAGAGTTTGTGTTATTTACAGAACACATAGCCCTGAAGTATGTGATACCCAAAAGAAGAAGTTGAATAGTAGGCATGCAAAGTGGAGTGGGTATCATTTTTGCAGGAGATCTTTTTCCTAAAACATAAAATCCGAGAAAACAGAATCAAGTGCAGATGCAATGAGTAGGCGTGTGACTTTGTTTACCACTATGGAAAATGACGGTGGTGGCGTTTTGAAGCAATAAAGGGTTTGATATTCTTCTGATTCTGATTTCAAGGATATTGTTGAAAGACTAATTAGTCCATTGTCAGACAATGTAGGAGATGTCCTTGATGAGTATAGTTTACAGGATGGCTACCTATTCAAGGGACGCCAATATGTATTCGTTGGGTCTATGAGAGAAAAAATATAGGAAAGAGTTGCATAGCGGAGGGTTGGTGGGCATTTGGTAAGGAAAGACGATTTAGCCTTGGTAGCCAGACAAATACTATTGGCCAAAGATGAAAAGAGATGTGGTAAGATATGTGGAGAGAGGTCGAATTTGCAAGTCTCGAAAGGCCAGCACAGAATAAGGGTTTTATTAATGCCGTTCAGTTCCTAAAGGTCGTGGACAATTGAGTATGGACCTTGTTTTGGATTACCAAAAACACAACGAGGGGGCTAATGATTCCATTTTTGTGGTGTTGATAGGTTTTTAAGATGGTTCATTTTATTTCTTGCAAGAAAACAAGGCGAAGTGCAACGGAGTAGCAGATTTGTTTTTCAGAGAAGTTGTTAGTTTGCATGGTGTTTCCAAAAACCATACTTCAGATAGGGACACAAGGTTCTTAAGTCACTTCTGGCGGACTTTAGGAAGAAAGTTGGTACTCAACTACAGTTCAGTAGCCTTTATCAGCCACAGACTGATGGGCAAACAGGAGGTGGTTAAATAGGGAGTTTGGGAAACCTGTTTAAGGTGCATTGGTTGGGGAGGAAAAGCCGAAAAAATGCGGACTTAGCATTTACCGCAAGCCTGAGTGTGAATATAACAGTTCCATCAACAGATCCACGGGAAAGTCTCCTTTTCAATTGGTATGGGAAGTAATCCAAAGGGAGGTTATTAGATTTGGGTTTTACAGCTACCCATTGATGCAGAGTCAAGTGATGATGCCGAAGAATTGCGAAAGATACAACAATGACCAGGAAGAAGTGCGGAAGAAGTGCAAAATAGTAATGGACATAGTGATAAGGAAAATAGCCAGATGGCACAGACGAAGAAAGGTTATTTATAGGTGGTGAGTTGGTTATTGCGATATCGCGGAAGGAAAGGTTGCCAACAGGAACCTCTAGCAAGACTGAAGTACAAGAAGATTGGACCCTGAAAAATCGTTGAAAAAAATAAACGATACTGCTTATGAGGTAGAATTTTTTTCCTCGCAGATAATTTTGATATTTATCCAGTGTTTAAAGTTTCAGATTTGGTATTCTTTTCATGGGGATGGTTGTAGAAAGGGGATGAGCTGTGATGAAGTATAGATGGTTGGCGGCAGCAGGTTCCGGTGAAGAAGATGAAGAAGAAGAAGAAGTGGATCAGGGATTCTAGATAAGAAAAAAATGGACACGCGACATGGGAAATGTAACAAATCAAATATTTGTACATGGAGAGGACTGGAACAAGAGGGACAATACTTGGGTCACAGAGTCAGGGATTCAGGACGTTGGGAATGAGATAAATGGCAAGAGAGTTTGAAGAAGACAAATTGCAGGAGCTGCGTTGTTAACGAAGGGGAGAGAATGCTGCGCTCGAATCAACAGGAACTTGACAAGTTCAAAAATTGAGATCGGGTGTCCGTTTGAGTCCGTTTTTGTTTTTAAACCAGTGGTTTGATGAGCCGAACACAGCGGCATCGCTCCCTGACCAGTTGGGGCAAGTTTCGACAAATTTTCGGGCCATAAATCAGAACATCTGAGGCGAAATTAGATTTAGGATTAAGTTTATAGTTGGTTTTTCTAGTTTTGAGCCATTAGTTATTTTAGTCTCTAATTGCATTTTGAGTTAGAAGTTGGCAATTCCTCTAATTAGGGAGTAGAAGGATTGCGTGGCAATTTCTGTGCCACGAGGAATAAGCATGCGGACAATTACTAAGAAGAATAGAGTTCTAGTAAACTGAAAAATAGTAATTTCCGCCACCTAGAGTAAGATTTAGTCAGAGTTAGCCTAGAGTTTATGGAAACTGAGTTGGGAGTTATTTTCCTATTGAGGAAACCTTGGTAATTCTCATTATTGGTTAACGAAGACGGAGATCTATTTCTTTTGAGTTATTTTTATTGCAGTCTATTGGTTGTGTTCTTAATTTTGCGGCATTACTTGTCGCTATTCCAGCACCTAGGTATTGTTTAGTAGTTAAGTTGCTAGTGGTAATACCTTTCGAATTTCTTACGGTTCTTTCCACTCCTCCGTCTTAGCTATTGAAGTCACTCTTTAACAAAGATATAATGGTATGCAGGTTTTGAATATAGATTTCATCCTTAAGCCTTTTTGATTAAGATGAACTTGTTTTTACACTGTAGTTCGGGGCGTTTTTAAGCCTATTTGGGCCCTATGGCCCTAAGGAACGCATCCCAACACTAATTCCTTTGGCGACTAAGATTGGGTTGGGTTGGTATCTTTGAATTCACCTTGAGAATGTGGATTGGATGGATTTACACTTAGATTTCAATCACGTAATCTAAGGGAGTACATGATTGAAATTCCCAATACTCTCAAACTATTGTGTCTAATCATTCAAATTTATTAGTCTTGCATATTTTGGTGTCAAACTTTTGTGGTTTTCGAGGTAGTTTCATAACTAAAAATTTATGGATTTTCTTAG
>JAHRHJ020003445.1:0-166361 GCA_019776745.2 Taxus chinensis | reverse complement strand
TTCATTCTTGGGATGAAGCCAGAGATCAGACAACGAGTGAAGTATGACCACCCAGCTACCATTGAACAAGCAAAGGAGATTGCAAGAAGGCAAGAAGAAAGCATGGAAGAGGAGCCCAAAGAAATTGTTGCTAAAGTAGAGCCTACACCAGCACCTTTGGTCCAGAATCCACAACCACTCCCGGTGAGCACAAATATTTCTCCTAGTACATCTACTGAGTATGAAGATCTGCTCAAAAAGATGGGTCAGTTAACTATTAATCTTCTTCAAGGAAAAGAATTTAGTTCTCAGGGAGGAGATAGAGGTCCAAAAAGAAATATTTCTGAAGTTGTATGTTATGGTTGTTATAAAAAGGGTCATTATAAGTATAATTGTCCAGATAGAGCTTCTACATCTGGTACAAGAGATAATGATAAAGGAAAAGCACCTGTGAATTCTTTTGATGTAGTAGATAAGAGCAGAAATAATGAAGTAGATGTGTTTGTAACAAAAAGAAAGAAAGAAAAAGATAATCAAGATGGAAATGATCCTAAGAAGATGAAAGGAGAAACTAGTAAGAAACATAGGAGAAGAAAGTTGGGTGTGCAGGATTTTCTGATTTCACAGGGGCAAGGACCATACTCCATCTTAGAAGATCTGTCCAAAAGGCCTGCAAATATTACATATGGTCAACTCTTGGCTATGTCTTCTGAGAAGAGGCGGGAGCTGCGAAGTGGACTCAATGCTCGACGAAGGAAGGAGGTTGAGGTCCCTGTTTTGGAGGCAGAGGCGGATCCCTATGCTCCACAAGCTGAGGTATTATGTAATGGTATTTCAATTCATGATGTCTTAGTTGATGGAGGTGCTGCAGTTAATGTAATGACCGAGTCTGTAATGAATATGTTGGGTTTAAAAATTGATCGCCCTTCAACACTTATGTTAAGGTCATTAAATAAAGGAAAAACTAAACCAGAAGGTGTAGTTTCAAATGTGGCAATATCTGTTATGGGTGTTGTATGTGTGGTAGACTTTCAGGTGATGAAAAATGGTACTGTTGCGTACCCAATGTTGTTGGGAAGACCATGGCTAAGGAGAGTTCATGCAAGAAACTACTGGAATGAAGGTTTCATGACACTTGGACGTGGTAGAGAGAGGGTGAAGATAAACGTGATCCCTCGACATCATAAGGCAGAACCTGTGGATTCAAGTGATGAAACTGATGATTGGACATCCTCTGATTACTCTAGTACCAGTGAAGTGGACACTGAAGATGAAGAAAGTGAGGTTGATGTTTCAGTCATGGATATCCTTCCAGTCACACCAACTCATGACCCCATAAAATTATCTGAAGAAGAAGTTGATGATCGTCTCCAACAAATAAAGATTGGTGATGCTGTGATGGAGAGTGAGAAGGAATCCTACCTCCAGCTCTTTCGAAGGTACATACACCTATTCACTTTTGATTACAAGGAACTCCATCAAGTAAGTTGGGTAGAACATTCTATTGAGCTGGTAGATGGTGCTAAGCCCATAAAGCAAATGCCATATAGAATGAATCCTAATTTTTCCAAGACTGTAAAAGAAGAAATAGATAAGTTGCTTGATGCAGGATTCATATTTGCTGTGGAGAATTCAGAATGGGTTTCTCCCATTGTGATCTCAATAAAAAAGAATGGGAAGCTACGCATTTGTGTTGATTACAGGAAGCTCAATAAGGCAACAAAGAAGGATCATTACCCTCTTCCATTTTCAGATCAGATCTTGGATGAAGTAGCTGGCCAGGAGTGCTATAGTTTTGCTGATGGATATAGCGGCTACAACCAAGTTCGTATAGCAGAGAAAGATCAGCTGAAGACCACGTTCACCACTCCTTGGGGAACGTTTGCTTATAGAGTTATGCCTTTTGGGTTGTGTAATGCTCCAGCAACATTCCAGCGTTTGATGAATAGGGTGTTCGAACCCTACATTGGGACCTTCATCAGAGTATTTCTGGATGATTTTTGCATCTATGGGAGCAAGTTGGACCACCTGCACCAGATGGAGACAACATTTCAAAGGTTAGATGAAGCACAAGCCTCACTAAACCCTACAAAGTGTGTCTTTGGATGTTCTAAAGGTGTTTTGTTAGGGCATGTTGTATCCAGAGATGGTATTGGTACTGATCCTGATAAAGTTTCAAAAATCAAAGATTTACCATTTCCTATGAATAGAAGTAAGTTGAGATCATTTTTAGGCCATGTGGGTTACTATAGAAGGTTCATCAAGAATTTCTCAAAGATTGCACAGCCACTAACCCAGTTCTTGAAGAAGGATGTTACTTATGAACCAGGAAATAAGGCGCATGAAGCTTTTGGACAACTGAAGGAAGCCCTGGTGTCTTCACCTGTTTTAAAGAATCCAGATTGGAGCAAGCCATTCATTGTGTACACTGATGCCTCAGATGCAGCACTAGGAAGTACTTTGAGCCAAAAGGATGAAAATGGGAATGAACATCCAATTTACTTTGGGAGCAGACAAATGAGCAGTGCTGAGGTAAATTATACTGTAACTGAAAAAGAGGCTCTGGCTATCATTTTTGCTGTAAAGAAGTTTAGAAATTACTTGCTAGGGCAAAAATTTATAGTTGTAACAGATCATCAGGCTCTAAAATATATTGTAAATAAGCCTAACCCATCAGGGAGGATAGCAAGATGGATAATTTTGCTACAAGAATTTGAATTTGATATTATAGATAGGCCAGGAAAGAAGCATGTCAATGCAGATGCACTCTCTCGAGCCTATGATGGTTTAGGATCATCTTGTGATGATGATGATTTCCCCGATGCAGCATTGTTATCCCTTGACACAATCCCTAGTGAATACATAGATATTTGGAATTATCTGAATGAATTCAAGTTTCCTGATGGTGCCAATGCAAAGACTAAGAGAAAGATTACTCAAGCCAGTCGTCCATATTCTATTCTGCATGGAGTATTATTTCGAATAGGACCTGATGGACAGTACAAGAGGGCAGTTGGACGTGATCAAGGGAAGGAGCTGCTAGAAGAATTCCACAATGGTACATGTGGAGGGCACTTCTCTGGACAACTTACAGCAAGAAGGATCTTGGATGCAGGTTATCACTGGCCCACTCTTTTTAAAGATTGTTATAATTATTGTAAGACATGTGATATTTGTCAAACACATGGTAACCGTAAGACTTCATCAGCTCCATTATGCCCTATTCTTCCACTTGGTCCCTTTGAAAAGTGGGGAATAGACATTGTAGGTCCACTTCCAACTACCTCACGCCAAAATAAGTATATTGTAGTTGCCACAGATTATTTAACCAAGTGGGTTGAAGCTAGGCCATTGAAAACAGCTTCCATGGATGAAGTGGCAAGGTTCATATATGAACGCATTGTCACCAGATTTGGTTGTCCATTAGAAATTGTAACAGATCAAGGAAGCCACTTCATTAATGAGGTGGTAGAAGCCCTAGTCAATAAGTTTTCTATTAAGCACAGGAAGGCAACAACATACAAGCCAAGCACAAATGGACAGGTGGAACGAACAAATTTTGTGTTGTGTCAAATTCTAGCAAAAGATGCAGCCTTGCAGGTACATAAATGGGATAAAAGGATTCATGCAGCATTGTGGGCATATAGGGCAACATCAAAGTCAGCAACAGGATACTCCCCATTTCAGTTGGCCTATGGCATTGATCCAGTTCTTCCTATTGAGTTTGATATTCCCACTGTGAGAGTTATGAAAAATGAAAGGATGGATGAAAGTGATTCAGTAAAAGAAAGGTTGGTACATCTTCATTTGCTAGAGGAAATGAGGGAAATAGCAAAGGATACAAGCTATAAGAAGAAAATGAAGCAGAAGGAATACTTTGATCAAAAGATCCATTGGTCTCCATTTCATGTGAATGACTTGGTTCTAGTATATGATTCCAGATACAAAAAAAGAAGACAGAGAAAATTTCTTCCAAAATGGATGGGGCCCTACAAAATAGCAGCTGTGCATGAAAATGGTACGTACCGACTGGAGGAATTGGATGGCACTCCCATTACGAAATGGGTCAACCACGACAAGTTGAAGATTTTCCAAGCACCAGAATAGTCTACTCCGAGGACGGAGTAGAAGCTAGGAAGGGGGAAGATGTCGACACTAAAATTTTCCTCCGTAATTTCTATTTCATTAATGTATGTATTAGGAATAGGATGTTGTTAAGTATAATTAGTAGTAGCGTCTGATAGAAGATAACGGCGCCGTCAGTACGATGCCGCCAATAATGTGGAGTACGGTAACAGTCAAAGTACAATAGGAATGTTGTAAAAAGTAAATATTTGTCGTAAGTGGTCCGGTAATGTTAAAATGTCAAAGTTTGGGTAATTAGAGAAGTAGGGTCTACATGATTAGGAATTAGAAATATTATATTGGTAATAAGGACAAGGAGTGAGGTCATAAATATTTTGTGTATTTTATTTGTAAAAAGTCTAAAAATGTGGAACCCATGTAAAATGATAAGGTTTATCTTATCTTAAAAGATAAGCTTACATGTACAGATAAGAGTTAAGGTATGGAATATGATTCGTCAGAGTGGATTTCTTATCCTATCTTAGAGATAAGATGGATAAGCCTGAAGTTCTATAAATAGAGAGGCCACCCCCCTCATTTAGCATAGAAGGAAGTAGTGAGAAATATTGTAGGAAGTGTGCGAAGGAAGCCATCAGTTTAAAGGTGTGTTGAAGAAGCCATTAAGAGGTGTAATTGTAAAGTTTCTCCCATAGTCTTGGTGAAAGGCAAGTGAAGTCAATAACACTTGAAGTACCTCATGGGTGAGATTGTAACAATTTCATGTTAATATTATAATTTACTTTGATATTTCAGATTTGTCATCATTCCGTCTTATCATAGTCTATGGTATTCTTGTGTTATGTTGTTGTTTTGTTTCCAGATTACATCCACCAAACTAAAGGCTGTGCATTAGTAAATAATCATAGCACGAGGAGTTCCCGGTGAAGAATTATCATAGTGCCGGATTGGTGATGACAGATCCATAAATATTTCTTCTTCCTTCCTGAGAATGCTCATGTAGCCTTTGTTGTATGACAACCTACTTGGAAAATCAATTGGCTTCTAATGCTAGTTAGGAAATCTATGCCAACTCAACAGTGTTTGAAAAACTCTTCCTTACATGGATCCATGATAATTCAGAGAAAATGGTTGTATTTTACAAAGGTCACTTTCCTAATTTGTGTCAGATTCTGAAAACTATTATCCAGAACAAAAATTGAAAGTATGCAAAAATATGAATTGTACTCCTCACTTATAAGGACTGATGGTCCATGACAATAATTCAAAATACATCCTCTGAAATGATTTATGTGATTTTGTTTTCATTGATATCAATGGGAGATGATAAGTTGCACTGAAATTAATGCTCATCCAAAGAATGTTACATGGTAGTCCAGAAATGAAAGGTGTATAAGGGATTGGAGCTATTTCACATTGATTTTCTATGGAGATCCCATGTTTCATAGATTCTGACTTAATCTCATCAAGTTTTAAACTTGTGACTACATTAAGATTAAATGTGACTGTAGATTTGGTGTTGGTGCTGAAATTAGGGATCTCTCCCCATTTGTCATTGAATTTCCTTAGTTTGTGGCCTCTCTCATGTTTTTTGTCTCCCCGTATTGGTGCTTGAAGACTATTTCCTCCATTTTGTTGCCATGATCAGTCCCTTCCTTGGTCAAGGATCTCTTAAAGGTTCAGAATTTGTTTTTCATTTCTCTGTCCATCTGAAATAGTCTGTAAATTGGGCATAAAACTCAGGTTTCTTCTTTCTTTCTATTTTCCACTGTCACGTATTGTTGTCCCTATCATTTTTGTCCCAAATACATGGGAAACATGATTGGATGTAGCTCGGAGGATCATGTTTGAAACTTATAACATCTCCAAATTCTCTATCCTTGAAGAAAAATTCATCTCCGGGCTCAAATGGTGGTTTTCCTGCATTTTTACGGTTTGATGGGTGTGTTTTTCCTGTCAAATTTACATCTCTGCATCAGTGGAAATGTGGCCCTTTTTGTTAGATGTGGCTCAGGGGGGCACTCTAAAAACTCTATGGCTCGCCTCAACCCAAAAATTTTCCATGTGGAGGAATGAAATTCATTTGAAAATTCACCTTTTGGTTTGGCCTTGGAGTTGTGCTGGGGGGACATGTGGAGGATTCCACTGCTTTTCCCAGACTTAGACAAATTTTTCATGCAGCCGATATAGTTTTTGGTGGGCCATGGACACGTGGTGGGCTGGCACTCATTTGAGGATCCGCCTCAAGGTCCCACCTTAACAATTGCGACAAGGGGATAGGTGGAGGCTTTCGCCAGCTCCATTTGTACTTAAAATTTTCAAAGCAATTTTCTGAAGATGGGACATGTTGTGAGCCTGCGCTCATTTAGGGTCTCCGATCTTGGGCACTCTTGAAGTTGCACCATAAAGACATGTGGAGGTTTCTTTGGGCATTCCCTTCCATTAGACTTTTCAAAAACTTCCTAAAGGGCCTGGGACACGTGGAGGGACTGCGCATGTTTGGGGACTGGCCCCTAAAATTTTATTTTGAAGAAGCGCAAGGAGGACACTTGGAGGCTTCTTCGCTCACTCTATCTTTTTTCTTAGACTTTTCAACTGACCAAAGAAGATTGTCTTGAACCTTAGACACATGGCACCTTCCTTGAACCTTCAAATTTTTAACAAACTTTTTCCAGACTGAGAAGTTTGTTGAGGCCCACGCTTGTTTGGGGTCTCTACTTTTGGGGACCATCTCAAAATGTGCCATTGAGACACATGGAGGCGGAGGAGCTAGGGCTCCTTTTTTAAAATTTTCCTTTTTTTTGAAAAAGATAAAATTTAAAATTGAAGCACGCCCCACATTGGGAAAAAATTTTAGGGTTGGGCCCAAGGTAAAATGTGGAAAATTTTACTTTTTGGAAAATCAAAAGTTGTCAAAAATCTATGCTTCTCCTTTGCAGTTTCGCAGGAAACACATGTGGAGGGTAGATATAAAATGGAAAAGGGGGAGGATCAATGGTTGCTATGCATTTCACCTGATTTTTCCAAAATTTTTTCTCCAAGACTCTTGGAGATGTAAATTTTCTAACACACTTTTATTTTTCATCATTCTTAATCACATTTTGCCACGTTGGGCTCATGAAATTCTTTGTCATCTTGTCTGGTAATTTGCCATTGAATGGATTTTGGAGAAACTTAAATTTTGAAATTCAATGAAGGATTGTTCAATGTCAATATTTTGAAGTGGATTTTTACTTTGGATCATCGAAAAAAAAAATGGGAATTACCAGAGGAGATGGAATGGGGCAAAATTACAGAGGAAAAGGAGGGAAAAAGGATGAAATGATGAAAGTGCAGGTGCAAAAGGTGAAAAAGGCATTGCCTCGAAGAGAAAAAAGGGATGACCTGTCAAGTCCAGCTATGCAGAGGCTCCGAAAAATGATTAAAAAGGGGATTTCTTGTATGACAGAATCAGAATGATTAAAGGGACTCCCAAAAAGTTGTGGCATGGCATCCTAGTCATTAGTCGAGGGCCCAAGAAACATGATCTGTTCACAATTGGTCCACCTGGCAAATTTCAGATCTGAATTTGTTAAACGTCGTTGTCTAAAACAAATTGGTAACAAGCAAAGGTCCCTCAAATATTCTTCTCTTTTGGGGGGAAAATTGAGTGGGAAAAAATGTATAAATGCAATGAGAATACTCTTGTAAATGGTTAGAGTATGAATTCTTGAGAAAAATTTGAGAGAAGTTGTCTTTCTGAGAGACCAAGCGAGATAACCTGTTATTTTCTTCTTTGTTATATTTTCTATCATGTCAAGTTGGTTGCAGATGTATAGCCATTGACAAGCACTGAGATTTCTCTAGAAGATTTCCCCTGCTGATGAATCTAAGCAATTTTGAATTAATTTGTGTCTAATCTCTAGCAATTTTGTGTCTGCTTTATTTTTAGAATGTCTGCAAATAGTTTCTTTCATTCCTATTGCAATCTTACACTAAAATTTTTTGTGAAATCACACAGGATCTCATCCTTGTGATAGTCTAATGGTATTTGCAATTTCATTTCAAGAAGAGCCTTCATCTTGGATGAGATAAACAAATTTAAAATCAATTCACTGTCATTTGTTGATAAAGATTGTTTGTAAGTCTTCGGGTGTACCTTAGGCATGATTAATCAGAAACTTTAGTGTTTAATTGAGTCTTCCAATTCAAGCCTTCATGTTGGAGTCTCAAAGATTATGTGAAAACATGTTGATCTGGGCCTCCATTGAAGCACACCTTCTGGTTGAAGGAACATCTTAACTATTCTGAAGCTTTCTATTGTGAAGTTGTTCATTATTGTGAAGTCCCTCCAAAGATCTGGTATAATCAACTTTATCCTGCTTCATCTCCCACCAAAATCATTTAAAAACCATTGATCCACCCTGAACTACCCCTGTTTTCCCTGTGTATCAACAAAGGAACAAAATCTACTTGCAAAAATATGCAGAACAATCAGGATTTCTTAATGTCTTTAGTAACCTTTGCCTTGTATTGAAAATATCTCCATAATCTAGAAGTGACAACTCGTGAGAGTTAGATTTGGTGTGTTGATCATATTTTCCCAAGGTCTTCTCTATAAAATTTGTGCAAAAGAAGGATTTACCAGCATTCTTCAATAACAGAGGTTACAAAATAGGTTCTCTTACCTTGGTTGAAAGGCACAACCTAAAATAGTTAGGATAAGATCACATCCTTTTAAGGTGCTACCCACTTCCACAAATCCTGAGTGCTAAAAAGGGTAGATAGATTGCTTCCCTGGCTACAAAATGACATACATAATCATCTATCTACCTCTAAGTGTCTTGTCAAATCCATGATGCTGCTTGGCCTTTGAAGGAGATTAAATTTGGGTACCAACACGCTTCTGGCACCATTGTCAGGGGACTCTTTGAAGTATTTGAACATGATTTGTTGATACATTCGTACATTTGACCCTGGTAATGTTTTTACATATTTTAAAGTGCAAATACATTGTAAAACATCATTATTTTTCAGATCTGTAAAAATTGTTCAAAGTTGTGAGTTCTGAGTGTAATATTTCTAGCTTATACAGTTATTGCACTAAGATTTGTATCATCATTGATAAATTTGGGTAAAAGAAGAGTAGATCTTGTAAGCTTTGCATGAATCTAGTATTGACAGACATTTGATAGGTCTTTTTAGTGCATTTGCACAAACTAAGGTGAAAATCCTTAGTGGTGACTCCATGCTTGTTTAAATTCTTTATAAATACCAGTGTCTTAACATATATCAAGTGAGATTTGTCACTAATATCTGCAAAGCTGGAAGGAAGAAGATATTTCTTCACCAAGGACCCTAGTAGAAGGTTGTTTCAAGAGCTAGGAAAGTCTAATTCAGAAGGAAGAAGAATTTGGAAGGTTGTTGGAGATCAAGCATCAAGAAAAGAGATCTCCATTGGTGAAACTGATCAACCTGTGATTGAAGATTGCAGTACTTCCTCAAGTGCTTCTGAATCAAGTAGCCTCTTTGTTGAATTAAATTCTCCATCTGGAGAGGGTCCATCATCTGTATTTGAAACATTTTCTTCTCATTCTACCCCTGTATTTTCAAAATCTAACAAAATTTTCCAAGAGACAGAACCTTTAGAGGGTAGTCATTCTAAAAAATTATATCCCTGTACCACGCAGACCCCTCACTCCTCATCACTCTATTTCCCATGTAAGATCACCTCCTCAGAATAATATGGCTCAGCCTCCACCCAGAACTCCATTTTTGTTAATACTTTTGGTTCCATCAGTTTTAGAGGTATGGCTGGCTATCCAAATGCTGTGCCACAAGATGTAAGAAATAGATTGCCTAAGTTTCAAGGAAATAATGCAATAACTGGTGATCAGCACTTGGAACTCTTTGTCAATATGATGGAGGATTTTGAAATAGAATTTGAAGATGTATACATTAAATTATTTATTCATACTCTAGAAGAGGATGCAACGGAATGGTATAAATATTTTCCAGATAATTCCATTGATTCCTGGACAGAGATGAAGAATGCCTTTAGAATGCAATATGGTGATAAAACTAACCCTAGGTTTCTTTTATCAGAGTTTGATAATATTAAAAAGAATCCTAATGAATCATTGCATGATTTGAATACAAGATTCAATAAGACATTGAGAATATTTCCTGTGAATTTGAGGCCATGTGATGAATCTTGTCTTATAAAGTATGCTGATGCATTTGACAAGAAGGTTGCATACTATTTGAGGGATAAAAACCCTGGCACTTTGAGGCAGGCCTTTACTATGGCTCTGCAAATTGAGAACAACATTAAGGCCATTGGAAAACCTCCTAAGAGGGAGGGTGTTAAACTGATAAACCCAGAAAAACCTCAAGCAAGCAAGAGTGTGGATCTTGAGGAGGTTGTTAAAACTTTGGCAGGGGTTGTCAAAGAAATCTCTTACAAACTAGCCTGGGAGAGAAAGGAATTGGGCAGAGTTCACAAGGTCAGCAAAAGGCACAAAATCATGACAGATTTGGAAATCATCCTAGGGGTGATCAGAGGTCAGATGACAGAGGTAAAGGACCCATGGGATCTGTAAATAGACATCCCCAAGCACGTGAAAGTAGAATGGTGCCTGATCCTCTGACTGCCAAGGTTGTTGTTGTTGATGAAGCCAATGAGATTGATTGGTGTGATAGATGCTTTCTGCCCCATCCTCCATGTGAAGTAAATCAGCAAGAAGAAGAAGTTGATAATGATGATGGTACTGATGATGATGTTTGCATGATGGGTTGCTCTTCAAGCTCACAACAAGGAGCAACTTCAACCGAAGTGATAAGTGCTCGAACTGCTGCAACTTTTTGGGATTGCATTCACCGGGTACCACTTCTTCCTCCTTCTCATACTTTTGAAGTAGATGTAGTGCAAGATTTTGAAATACCTAATAATGACTTTGAGTATTTAAGAGCTTTAATGATAAAGAAGTATGATGGAGGAATCCCTTCAGAGGAAGATAGGCAGTTATTGATGAATGTTGTTGTTGCTCAAGAAAAGGATTATAATACTAGGATTATAGTTATTAAAGGAGCAGGGCCTCAAGCCAAACCTAAAACTCCATTGCTTACTAGTATTCCTAAAGAGGCTCCTAAGAAAGATACACCTTCCAAAGGCCTTGTTGTCCCAAACAAGATTCATACTTCTCCTCATGCCCAAACTGTCAAGAATCCCATGCCATCTGATGAGTTTGCTAATCTCCCTTCCAATGTTGCCTTGCCAAAGAATGTTCCATATGACATTGCCCAAGTTTTGAGTCAAATCAAAGTTAGTGTTCCAATTGTTGAGTTGCTTAGGATTCCTGAGCACAAGAAGAGAGCATTTGAGTACTTGGGATTGAAAGAAGAAAAGAGTACCCCAGGCAGAAATGTAAACATTGTAGAAACTCCTCCTCCAACCATTGCAGACCTTGAAACACCACCAGCATTGGAAGAGCTTGGAGAAGCACCTGAGGTTTACTTGGGGACATCTTTGGTTGAATCCCAATTAAATGTTGATCCATTTTTTACAACTTTGATCATTAAGGACAGACTGCTGCACAATTGTATGTTTGATTCCAGAGCATCATGCAATGTCATGCCTCTTGAGGTCATGAATGAGCTGGATATCAAAGTGACAACAACATATGGAAGATGCACTGCCATGGACTCTAGAGAGGTTCCCGTTGTTGGATGTGTGAAAGGTTTGGTGGTACAACTTGCAGCTTATCCAGGTAAGAACCTAAAACTTGACGTTGTCATTGTTGACTGCCTTGCCAAACGGGGCATGTTGTTATCAAGAAAGTGGGCTGCAAGTGTTGGTGGAAGTGTTCAGATGGATATGTCTTTTTCCACCATTCCAATTGAAGGAAGCCTTGTAAAGTTGTATGGAGAGAAGAAAATGTTGCACCTCATTGAAGATCCAAATAATGCTTCTTATGAAGTGTTATATGCTGATGTTGATGTAGATAACTTTGTGGGGTTTGCTGATGGGAAAGGAGCAACAAGATTGATCAGTGTAAATGTCTTGAACAAGTTGTTTCCTTGGACCTTGTTATTTGATGGAGCTTGTTCCAAGTTTGGAAATGGTGCTGGCATTGTTCTGATCTCCCCAAGCTTGGAAGAGTTTGTATTTTCTTTCAAACTTAACTTTGAATGCACTAATAACATTGTTGAGTATGAAGCATTGTTATTAGGTTTGAGAATTGCTTGGAAGTATTATATTAAAGATATCATTGTCAAAGGAGACTCAGAACTTGATTTTCAAACAAATTAGAAAATGTATGCTACTAAAAATCAGAGAATGAAACAATACAAGCATGCAGTTTGGGATTTGATTGAAATGTTTGACTCATTTAATATTGTGCATCATGATAGAAAGTTCAATGTTGTTGCAGAGACCAGCTTGCAGTCTTGGGATCTCGGTTTGATGTTTGTTCAATGTCCCCCAATTGTGAATATAATGTTGAAGTACTAACAAGGCCATCTGTCCCTGACAACGTAAAAAATTGGCAAGTATTTGATGATGATGCCCAGGTGAAATGGTTTCTGTAGAACAAAGGGGAGTTTTTTGATCAGTGTATTGATTGGGAGCCAATGGTGTGTGCAGCAGAAGGAAAAGAAACTTTGTTTGGAAATGACATCATCCAATTGAAAACTAATACCATTCCTAGAGGGTTGGTTGCTCTTGAATCAAACTTTGATAATGTTGATTGCATTATTAACAGACATATAGTAGCCTCAAGGGATGTTGAAGAGCATGACCTTGGCACAAAGGAGAAACCAAGGAAGATCTGGTTGGGAAGCAATCTGAGCAAGGAAGAAAAATAGTCCTATGTCCAATTGTTGAAGAAATATCAGGACTATTTGGCTTGGTCTTATTCTGAGCTGAAAGCATACAGAGAGGATTTGTTTCAGCATGAAATTCCTCTCGAAACAAATGCAAAACCATTCAGACAAAAAAGAGGCCGATTAATCCACTCCTCTCCATGAAGATGCAAGAAGAATTGAAGAAGCTAAGGGATGGAGGGATTATTCAGCCAACAAGGTATTCTTCTTGGGTTGCAAACTTAGTGCCAGTTAGAAAAAAGAATGGTGATATCAGGCTATGCATGGATTTTAGAAATCTTGAACAAGAGCATCAATGAAAGATAATTATCCTCTACCAAACATGGAAAATATGTTGCAGTTAGTGACTGGATCTGAGTTGCTTTCTACATTGGATGGTTTCTCTGGCTATAATCAAGTTGTTGTAAAGGAATCAAAAAGAATTAAAACTACCTTTACCACTCCTTGGGGAACATATGTCTATGTTAGAATGCCTTTTGGTCTAATGAATGCTGGAGAAACATTTCAAAGGGCAATGGATGTGGATTTTGCTGGTTACATTAATGATTTCATTGTTGTTTATCAAGATGATGTAACTGTGTTTTCCAGGAAAGAGAAATGATCACTTGCAGCACTTGGAAAAGATGTTGATTAGATGCAGAGAATTTGGTATCTCTTTGAATCCAAAGAAGTGCCATTTTGGAGTGCAAAAGGCCAAGTTGCTTGGTCACATTGTATCAAAGGATGGTGTCATGATTGATCCCAAAAGGGTAGAGGCTATCAGCAAGGTTCCAATTCCAAGAACCAAGAAGGGAATCCAATCCTTCTTTGGGAAAATCAATTTCATTAGAAGATTTGTGTCTAACTTTGTTGAGTTGACTCTCCCCATCACTTGCATGTTGAAGAAAGACCAGATTATCAAGTGGGAAGAAGCATCCATTTAGGATTTTGATGGGATCAAAGAAGCACTAAAGCATGCCCTTGTTTTGGCAGCTCCAAATTACAAGAAGCCTTTTCAAGTGTTTTCTTTTGCTTCAGAAAACACCATTGCATCTGTTTTATTACAGAAGGATGATGAAGGGGCTGAGAGACCAATTGCCTTTTTCAGTAAGGCATTGCAGGGAGCTGAGTTGAAATACACCATCATGGAGAAGCAAGCATTTTCCTTGGTGAAAGCAACAAAGGTTTTCAGACCCTACATCTTGAGTTCTAAAGTTGTTGCTTATGTTCCCCACACCATGGTGAAAGACATCTTATCAGAGATGGAGGTCTCAAGAAAAAGATGCAGATGGGTGAACAAGTTGCAGGAGTATGACATGGATATCCAAACCATGAAATTGGTAAGAGGTTTGGGCCTAGCTAATCTTATGGCTGAGAGAAACCTGCAAACTATTGAGGTAAATGAAGTAGAAGGAGAAAGGGTGGATGTCCTTGAAAACTTGGTAAGTTCTGAATGGTACAAAGATATCATATTTTATCTCAGACATCTATGCTGCCCTGAAAATATGAGTAAAAATCAGAAAAGAGCTCTTAAGTTAGCCTCTCAAAAGTATGTCATTACTGATTTTGGGTTAGCTTGGAAGAACCCCAAGGGAGTGCTCTTGAGATGCATTACTGAAAATGAGGCCCCCAAAATAATTGTTGATCTCCATGGAGGGGTCTGTGGGGGACATTTTGTTGGGAGAGTTACAACACATAAAATCTTGAGGGTTGGTTATTGGTGGCCAACTCTCTTCAAGGATACAACTCTATTGGTGAGGAAATGTGAAAGTTGCCAGCATTTTTCTAGAAGAATGAAAGCTTCAGGCTCCCTTCCTTTGCAGCCTGTGTCAGTTGAAGCCCCATTCAGACAATGGGGAATGGATTTCATAGGGGAAATTTCTGATCCTTCCAGTGCTGGTCATAAATGGATTCTTGTAGCCACTGATTATTTCACTAAGTGGGTGGAAGCAATCCCCACCAAGAAGGAAACACACCAAGTGATCATGGACTTCATGCTGAATCAAATCATATGCAGATTTGGAGTGCCAGCTAAAATTGTTGCTGATAATGCCATGAGTTTCAGAGCCAAACCTTTGGTGGCAATGTGCAAAGAATATGGGATCAATTTGACATATGCTTCTAACTACAATCCCCAAGGAAATGGAGAAGCCGAGTCCAGCAATAAAAACTTGTTGAAGATCATTAGAAGAACCTTGGAGCTGAACAAAAGGAAGTGGGGTGAGCAACTGAAGTTTGTTGTTTGGGCTGACAGAATCACTGTCAAAAGAGCTACTGGTAAAATCCCATTTGAATTGGTATATGGAACTCAAGCTTTGCTGCCCCTCCATTTGCAATTGTCTTCATTTTAGTTTGTTCAATAGATTGAAGACCAAGAAGTTAGTCCATATGATGCTCGAATCAATTAGATTATTGAGTTGGATGAAGAGAGAAGGGCATCCCATCAGTGGCATGTGAAGTTCAAAGAAAGTTGAAGAAGCTATTTGACAAAAAGGTGACACCCAGAGCTTTCAGCATTGGGGATCTTGTGCTTTTATGGGATAGCAGGCATGAAGATAAGGGAAAGCATGGTAAATTTGATGCATTGTGGATGGGCCCTTATTCAATTGATATTCGAATTGGTGAAAATACCTTCTTCCTAAAAGACCTAGATGGGGAACTACTTGAATTTCCTATTAATGGCAGGCATTTGAAGCATTTCCTTGATTGATTTCTCAGAATCAAGGTATACTCCATTTGTACAGTGTATAGTTCTTTGTTCTCATCTACTTTTGTGTTTTTGTTTGTTCTGGTCCTTGGTGACCTGGTTTTGCTGGTTTCTCGGTTCATTTTTTGGAGGATGGTTGTGGTTGTTCTGCTCTGCAAGCTTATTCTTTGACTCCATTGCCCAATGGTCTATTTTTGGCACTTGGTCTACTATTTGTTCTTGTGGCACTCACAGGGAGTGCCCATCCCCGAGTCGGAGCCGATGTTGGTGCTCAAATTAGTCTCACCCCATTTGTCATTGAAATTCCTCAGTTTGTGGCCTCTGTCATGTTTTCTATCTCCCCGTGTTGGTGCTTGAAGACTCTGTCCTCCATTTGGTTGCCATGATCAGTCCCTTCCTGGGTCGAGGATCACTTAAAGGTCCATAATTTGATTTTCGTCTCTCTGTCCATCTGAAGGAGTCTGTAAATTGGGCGTAAAACTTGGTTGTTCCTTTCTTTCCATTTTCTACAGTCACGTATTGTTGTCCCTGTCATTTTTGTCCCAAATACCTGAGGAAACGTGATTGGATGTAGCTCAGAGGATCATGTTTGAAACTTATAACATCTCCAAATTCTCTATCCTTGAAGAAAAATTCATCTCTGGGCTCAAATGGTGGTTTTCCTGCATTTTTACAGTTTGACGGGTGAGTTTTCCCTGTCAAATTTACATCTCTGCATCAGTGGAAACGTGGCCCTTTTTGGTTGGATGTGGCTCAGTGGGGCACTCTAAAAACTCTATGGCTCACTTCAACCCAAAACTTGTCCACGTGGAGGAATGACGCTCATTTGAAAATTCACCTTTTGGTTTGGCCTTGGAGTTACGCCGGGGGGACACGTGGAGGATTCCACTACTTTTCCCAAGACTTAGACAAATTTTTCATGCAGCCGGTATAGTTTTTGGTGGGCCATGGACACGTGGTGGGCTGGCACTCATTTGAGGATCCACCTCAGGGTCCCACCTTAACAATTGTGATAGGGGGATAGGTGGAGGCTTCCATCGGCTCCGCTTTGTACTTAAACTTTTCAAAGAAATTTTCTGAAGCCTGGGACACATGGTGAGCTTGAGCTCATTCAGGGTCTCCGCTCTTGGGCACCATCTTGAAGTTGCACCATAAAGACACGTGGAGGTTTTCTCTGGGCCCTTCCCTTCCTTAGAATTTTCAAGAAACTTCCTAAAGGGCCTGGGACATGTGGAGGGACCACACATGTTTGGGGACTGGCCCCTGAGTTTTATTTTGAAGAAGCACCAGGAGGACACTTGGAGGCTTCCGCTCACTCTACCTTTTTGCTTGGACTTTTCAATGACCGAAGGAGACTATCTCAGACCTTAGACACATGGCACCTTCCGCTGAACCTTCAAATTTTTAACAAACTCTTCCAGACTGAGACACGTGTTGAGCCCGCACTTGTTTGGGGTCTCTACTTTTTGGGACCATCTCAAAATGTGCCATTGAGACACGTGGCAGGCAGGGAAATGGAGAAATGGAGCTTCGGGGTTATTTAAGGTTTTTTGCCTTTTGTAAAAAGGGATAAAATTGTAAGTTGAAGCATGGCCCCGACAGGAAAGTAATGACAACATTGAATAGTCAAAAACATGGAGCTCCGTGGGAAAATGTGGAATTTTTCAAAAAAGTATAAAGTGAAAAAATGAAGCAGGTCTGCTGGAACCCAAAATGTGGAAAAAAAAAGGAAAATTTTCCTTTTTCCAGAAAATAAGTAAAATGAACTTCTTTCCTATTATGGAAAATAAGTATAAAGTGAAAAAATGAAGTGCAAGTCCGCTGGAACCCACATCAGAAGCTAAAGGTAGAAGGGCGGAGCTGCGGGGAAAATTTGGAAAATTTTCCTTTTTCCCAAAACAAGGTAAAATAGAAGAATCGAGCCACAGTTCCTCTGGGACCCACATTGGGACACGTGTCAAGCCCATTTTCTAAGGGCGGAGGGGCAGAGAAAAATGTCAAAATTTTACTTTTTTCCAAAAGTTATAAAATGTCAAAAAGTGCTCCCAGGCCCATTTCCAATCACATTTTTCCATGTGGAGGGCTTAGATTAAAATTTGAAAGGCAAGATCAATGGTAGCTGTGCATTTCATTTGATTTTTCTGCCATTGAAGCTCCAAGATGTTTGGAGATGCATTTTTTGCATCATTCTTCATCAATTTTTTGGCAAATTTGTGTCGTTTTGGTCTGCAAAGTTCAATTGAATCAATTTGGGAGCTCAATTTGTAAATCTGAAGTACTTTTGAAGTGGATTTTTTCTCAGGCTCATGAAAAAATGCAAAATTCCAGATCTAGAAGTTGCAGAATAAAATTTCAGAGGAAAAGAAGGGAAAAAGGATGAAATGATGAAAGTGCAGGCACAAAAGGTGAAAAAGGTGTTGCCTCGAGAGCAAAAAGGGATGACCTATCAAGTCTAGCTATGCAGAGGCTCTGAAAAAATGATTAAAAAGGGGATTTATCACATGACAGAATCATAATGATTAAAGGGACTCCTGAAAAGTTGTGGCATGGCATCCTAGTCATTAGTCGAGGGCCCAAGAAATGTGATCAGTTCACAATTGGTCCACCTGGCAGATTTCAGATCTGAATTTGTTAAACATCATTGTCTGAAACAAATTGGTAACAAGAAAAGGTCCCTCGAATATTCTTCTCTTTTGGGGGGAAAATTGAGTGGGAAAAAATGTATAAATGTAATGAGAATACTCTTGCAAATGGTCGAAGTTGAATTCTTGAGAAAAAAATTTGAGAAAGTCATCTTCCCGAGAGACCAAAGCCGAGATTACCTGTTATTTTCTTCTGTGTTAGATTTTCTATGTCATGTGTCAAGTTGGTTGCAGATGTATAGCCATTGACAAGCACTGAGATTTCTCTGGAAGCTTTCCCCTGCTGATGAATCTAAGCAATTTTGGAATTAATTTGTGTCTAATCTCTAGCAATTTTGTGTCTGCTTTATTTTCAGAATGTCTGCAAATAGTTTCTTTCATTCCTATTGCAATCTTACACTGAAATTTTTGTGAAATCACACAGGATCTCATCCCTGTGACAGTCTAATGGTATTTGCAATTTCATTTCAAGAAGAGCCTTCATCTTGGATGAGATAAACAAATTTAAAATCAATTCACTATCATTTGTTGATAAAGATTGTCTGTAAGTCTTCAGGTGTACCTTAGGCATGATTAATCAGAAACTTTAGTGTTTAATTGAGTCTTCCAATTCGAGCCTTCGTGTTGGAGTCTCAAAGATTATGTGAAAATGTGTTGATCTGGGCCTCCATTGAAGCACACCTTCTGGTTGAAGGAACGTCTTGACTGTTCTGAAGCTTTCTGTTGTGAAGTTGTTCATTATTGTGAAGTCCCTCCAAAGATCTGGTATAATCAACTTTATCCTGCTTCATCTCCCACCAAAATCATTCAAAAACCATTGATCCACCCTGAACTACCCCTGTTTTCCCTGTGTATCAACAAAGGAACAAAATCTACTTGCAAAAATATGCAGAACAATCAGGATTTCTTAATGTCTTTAGTAACCTTTGCCTTGTATTGAAAATATCTCCATAATCTGGAAGTGACAACTCGTGAGAGTCAGATTTGGTGTGTTGATCATATTTTCCCAAGGTCTTCTCTATAAAATTTGTGCAAAAGAAGGATTTACCAACATTCTTCAATAACAGAGGTTACAAAATAGGTTCTCTTACCTTGGTTGAAAGGCACAACCTAAAATAGTTAGGATAAGATCACATCCTTTTAAGGTGCTACCCACTTCTTCAAAGCCTGAGTGCTAAAAATTCAGATAGATTGCTTCCCAGCTACAAAATGACATACATAATCATCTATCTACCTCTGAGTGTCTTGTCAAATCCATGATGCTGCTTGGCCTTTGAAGGAGATTAATGTAGATATTATTGATCATCTTCCCTTGTTTTCAAACTGCACACAGTATCTATATCCTTGATGGAGACTGCTGAAATTTCACCTTCTATTGAAGTCTACTAACATCATTTTTGATATCCAATTATTGGTTTCAAAAATTAGTGAGACTCATAATACATTAGGCCAATGAAGCACATTAATGTGCCATCGGGCCCTTCGATTAGTGCTTTTACTTAACTAATTTGTACGATTTGTTTTTTTCCAGATAATGGGGATTTCAGAATGTGATGGAGGCCTGAGATGAGCTATGGTATTCAAACTCACATGCTCCTTGCAATGGTATGTCATCTATGTGGAGAAAGGATGATAGGTAAAATATGGCTCAAGTCTTCTATTATTCAAGGAGAGGACCCATATTGAGAATACTTAACATGGATCCTTTAGGAGGTCCCTATGAACTGATCACCTATGTGGCTGAGATGGATTCATTCATGATAGGGAATAGACATTGTCTATATGGTGATATAGGCTCTCTATGTAGATAGTAACATCTCTTCCCCCATGTGGGAAAGAATGGATCTCTCATCTCTCTCTCTTTCTCATTATCTCTCTACATCACAAAGATAGAGGAATAAAATCACTCTACACATTTCACATATGTTGAAAGAGACACAGGGACACATACACTACACACACATTTCTTTCTTTCACACTAGGTATAGAGACCTCCCCATTTGTGACAGGTTTTTCCAACAAAATACTTCATTAAATTTGAGCTTGCATTAACTTACAAGGTTTGAGGATATTGGACTCCTTACAATATTTATAAGTCCATATTTTGAACTCTACATTGAAAATATGTGAGGTGTAGAATGGAGGGTCTAATGTCGGCATACTCAATCTAATTTTTATGAAATGAAAACAAATGGTATTAGATTTTTGTTGTAGCTCGATGCCAGATTGTTATTTTGTTAAAATATGGAGGTGGACTTTGATGATACCGCTAAATTGCTCATGATGGTTTGTGACCAATGACCAACAAATGAAATCCATTCATGACTTATTCAAATTCATGTTTGCCCCATTCTAAATCCTATAGATTATGCCTATGATGGAAAGAATGGAAATGGTATGTAATGAAAAATGGGTTTATTAGACTAGTACAAACCAATTGTGCATGAAACTATGCCTCAAAAGTTGGTCATCATCAGTTTGGAACTATGTAATTGATTGGTAACTATGTCCAATTAAATTTATTGAGATCCCACCATATGTGCCAAAACTATTGGGGAATGAAAACCATGAAAGTGGTGATTTGGCATAAATGAGTAAATTATATTTTTATTGTTTTATATTTATTTTTAAACATATGTAATCATTAATCTCGAGGTGTGGGACCTTGTAAATGAGACAGGGGATCCTTATAGACGAGGTCCCTTGTTCTTTCTACCTAAGTCTAATGCTAACATTAGTTCCTAAATCACAACACCCCTGGATGTTGATCAGATTTCTAGGTTGATCATACTAGCATCCAGTGTGATTGCACAACATGGAATCCTTTCTCTAAGTGTGGGACCTTGCAAAAATGAGAAAGGAATCTCCAGAGAAGGCCTGGTTCCTATTCCTCTATTCAGATGCACACGTAAAATGTAGAGGGTTTACTCAAAACTTAATCTAACTTGCCAAGGAGATAGTGTAAGAAGATGCATAAAAATAAACCTAAAATAACAGAGGTGATGCACCGACGAATGAAGAACACCTGTCTTGCTAATAAACACAAACCATTAAAATGCAATGCAAGATCATGCACAGATAACATTATTTGCATTGAAAGATCATTACATGAGGATGCAAATGAACAACAGAGAGGGTTGAGAACCATCCACATACATGTATTATTTGCTCCAAGGATCGATACAATACACTCCAAAATGATCATATTTTAGGCAAGGTTACATTACAGTTTTAAGATGGGAGGTTTGAACTCAGACAAATTCACCTGCCAAAGAGAAGAAGGGAGGGGCAAAACAAACCAATGTTCACAACCTTTAGAAAAAACACCCTCCTTACAATATATAGGAAGAATGAGAGAGGGAAGAGAGAGAAAATCCAGATCCACCCCAACCACTTCTAGGTTGACATTTAATTCATCTCATTATGGTTTTTAATTAATAACCCTAGCGACCCCCAAAAGTGGCGAACTGTATTTTTTATCTCCCACGAATTTTTTCATCAAATAATTGAATATGATCCAGTCGTTAAATTAGACAGAGGACCTTGAGGAGAGCTTTCCAGACAAGATCCAATTTTGTCATGAATTTGGAGCTCCCAGTGGAAAAGAATTTATGGCCATTTGAATATCTGCGCCAGGGTCTACTTCCTACCAGCACTCAAAATGTTACGCCTCCTGAAGATGTGCATCGGTGCATCCTCATGTCAACATACTCTTATGTGTTCCATAGGCACTGAAAATTTCATGTCGACATCTTCTGCTATGTGCCTCCAACCTGCGCCAGGGCGTGAATATTTCCATGTTGACATCTTCTGCTGTGCGCCTCCAACCTGTACCAGGGCAAAAAATTTTCTGTATCGACATCTTGTATTGTGCACCTCCAACCTACACCAAGGTGTGAATTTTTCCATTTTGACATCTTCTGCTATGTGCCTCCAACCTGTGCCACGGTGTGAATTTTTTCGTGTTGACATCTTCTGCTGTGCACCTCCAACCTGCACCAGGGTGTAAATTTTTTCCGTGTTGACATCTTCTGTTGTGCGCCTCCAACCTATGCCTTTGTCTATATTTACCCAGGGAGGGAGATATATACAACAAAAACATGAGGAAAAAGTGGTCTAGAAAATTCCTGAAGACCCCATTCATCAAACTCATGAACACTATAAGGGGATTCGTCAGACCGAACGGAACAACTATGAACTCATAGTGGCCATATCTTGTATGAAAAACTTTTCCTATAAATATCTACCTCTGCAATCCTCAGCTGATGGTAGCATGACTTAAGATAAATCTTAGAAAAACATAGTGTCCCCCTTCATTTGATCAAATAAATCATCAATGGAAGGAAATGGTAATGATTCTTGATCATTACTTTGTTCAACTGACGATAGTCCACACACAAACTGCAAGGATTTGTCCTTCTTCTTCACAAAAAATCACTGGTGTAACCCAAGGGGATACAATAGGACAGCTAAGGCCTTTCTTGAGAAGGCCCTCTAGATGCAACTTGAGCTCACATAGATCATGTGTGGTCATACTATAAGGAGCGTGCGAGATAGGTTCCTCTCCTTGAACCAGATAAATGTGAAAATATATATGTCACGTGAGGGAGGCATCCCTGATATCTCACTATAAAATACATCAGAAAAAACTCCTAAAAATGAGGGTGATCATCAAGTGAAGGTCCACTAGCCCCATCCTCCAACCTATCACTAACTGTAATAGCATACAACTAACAACCCCGTCATGCACACCACTTCAGATGCATAATATAAATAGTGAAAATAGAGATGGGTATCCTAACTCCAAGTATCACTAAATATACACTCAAATAATATACACAAGATATAATCTTACTATGACACTTAACTCTGGATTTGTGTGCAGATAACCAATCCATGCCCAAGATAACTCCATACGAACCCCAGGGAAGGATACGATGATACATAGTAGTGGGAAAGGGTCCTAGGTCCATTAGACTCTCCTTAAAAAAGGATTTTATTGAGATCTTGGCTCCATAAGCCATCTTGACATCCCAACTAAGGCCCTGCCTAACTTCCACCAGCCTGCAACACTCTACTAAAGATGGAGAAATGAAATAATCTGAAGAGCCTGAGTCAAATAAAATTGGGATAAAAATACCACCAATGCTACTTGTGGTCTCTATCACCATGCCCTGGTGATCTTCCTGGTGGTTCTAGACCACTACTTATATCCTGTGGCTCCTAGCCATTTCACCAACAATAGACTTAGAAATAGGTTCTTTACCTTGATTAACAGAGTTCTAAGGGCACTCTCTCCAATGGTGTATATACATGCCACATCCATAGCACGTGCCTAGTCCTCTCCACTATGTAGATAGTCATCTAGGTGGCATAGTAGTAGGGTGTTGAAGAACCTGATGATCCTGTTGTAGATTTCTATGGGTGTTGAAGTGGACGTACTCCTACTGAGTGTGGTCAAGGTGGAGCCTATGTCTTGTTCAGCCCCCTAGCTAGAGGTCTCATACTACACCCTCTCTGACCATCATGGCACTATGTAGGTCAAAAGGGTGGCCGATTATTCCCCCTGACACGGCTCTTCACTATGCCACGATCCTGCTGAGTCTTCCGCCTGGTTTCCTCTATAATATAGGCTTTCTCCATAGCCTTTTGATAATGTCTGCGGGCAGTGAATGCGTATTTCCCCACCCAAGTCTAAGTTCAGGGACCTAATGAACCTGTGAACTCTAACCTGCTTGTCCTGCATGTAATCCACATACTGAAGCAGATGCAAAAACCAACCCTCATACTCTGCCACTGTCATGGAAGCCTGTCGCAGATCATGAAACTTATCGATCCGCTACTGGATGAATCTCCTGGATATGTATCTACTCTTGAAACACTCCTCGAAGAGCTCCCAAGTAACTGTCTCTGAATCCACATGGAGTTTCTGCTCCTCAGTCCTCCACCAAACTCCGGCTTCGTCTCTAAGAAGGTGGATGGAAACACGAGCTTTCGTGTTGCTAGAACAAGGGCATAGCTTGAAGCATCATCTCAAGCTAACTAACCATGCCTCTTCTTGAAATCCTCCTATATCATCAGCATAATGGGATGGATGAAGCTTCAATATCTCTCAAATGTGATCATCTAGTGTTTCTTGTCTACCCCTAGGTATCTCCTCATGGTTTTCTCTCTTTCTAGGGCTCCTATAACTCTCCCTATTTCCTGTAGGAAAAATTCCATGTCCTCCCTTTAGTGAATTTGATCTAACTAGCTCCACATGAGATTTATATTCCCTATACTCATCACTTTTTCATGAAGGGGCATGAGCGTCCACTGATGTGTCCTTGTCATGTTGGCTATGTTGTCCCCCTACTGATCCTCCTCATATAGTGGCATTGACCTCATGTAAGGTTTGTAGTATCTATGACAATATAGCAGTGACTTCCTACTATGAGGGTGGTAGATATAAATCACGTGCAAGAACCCATCATCTACTCTACACCTCATGCATAGACTAAGGCTAGTTTCAAGTTCATTATCATTTATGTTTAACAAAATTTCTTATTACTATGTTTAGGTTTGTTTCTTATTACTATGTTGCGCTATGTTTTATATCATGAAATGTTGTGTGTTCTAAGTTTAGAGTTGCGCTAATTTTATTTTTTTGTGTTTCCATGTGTGCCTAGGTTCTAAGAATTGAGCCCATGGCTCTGATACCAAGTGTAACACACAAAATTTTGAAGCACAAAAATAAAGACATAATTCATTAATTACTTAGGAAACATTTCGTTAAATTTTTTTTAAAACAAGGTCTCAAGAGTGATAAACATCACTTGTGATCAAATAAATAATATTACATTTAATAATTCCTATACCATCATAAGGTAATAAAAATTAAATTAATAACTGAATATTATTGATTTAATTCTAAAAAAAATTAGGAACCCAACCCTCTTCTAAGGTTCCACTTAATTTTTATTTGAGCCATATATATTGAATCACATTGTTTTAGCCATTCAAATTCTTATTAAGTTCATAAATTTAATAATTTCGTGTTGGCCTAAAACTATTTCACATATTGACTTTAATTTTCACGCATGCCCATCATTTACTATATCTAATATACATTTTGTTTTTGATTAAATTAATCCCCTTTTTTATCATTGTCAAACAACCCATGCTAAATAATATTGGATTTAATTCTCTCAAAATAACAAGCGTTCACAACTCTGTCTAACCCTCTTAGAGATCCCATTAACCAATTACCCATACATTTTATTTAAATCCCATTCCCATGAAAATTCTACCAACTTAAAATGAACCCTTAAATTGATGAAAATGAACGCTTTGGATCTTAGGTTTTCTACAATTCCCTAAAAATCCTTATGGGTCTCTTTATTCATATTTTTTCCTAATTTTTAATTTCATTTGTTGTTGTAGGTTTAAAAGGAGGAGAGGAAGAAGTCCATGAAAGCTTGGGAATATTTGATGGAGGCTTGTCTATTTGGATGGATACAACACATATTTGGATGATTCTATTGCATTCCTTTCATAGGGGTTTCCATGTATTTCATTTGCTATTTGTATTTTGTGGAAAGTTTACCTTATTCGGGTTTAGGGCATTATTGCCCCATTTTATTTTGTCTTCATTATGGATTTTAAAAGGTGTATGGGTATATTCAAATACCTATTTACACACACACACACACACACACACACACACACACACACATTTCTTGCATGTTTTTTATTGAAAAAATAGGCATCTTGAAAATGTTGAAATTTTAGTTACATCTCATATTTTGTTGCAAGAAAGAAAGTATTTGTTTAAAGTTTTTAGAATAAAGAAAATAAAATAAAAATCTTCTCGTTCCAAGGTATATTAGGTTGAATAAGAAATTTTATTATTTTTCTCAATTTTACACCTATAAATGAATAGGTAGAAAGTTTTAAATTCCTTGTCTTGTGTTAAACTTTGTCATATAAATCAATTTTGTATTTTAAAATAAGAAAAACAATATATTATATATATATATATATTATATATATATATATATATATAATTTTATATTCACTGATTTTTGATAAAAGAAATAAAATTTTGTAATGTTATGATTAATATTAAAATATGCATATATATACATATATGCATATAATAAGTTTTAATATTTAATAATAATAATAATAAATAAACAATTTATATATGGTAATGCACGGTTAAGCCGTTGTGTGGCTGTGAAGTATAGTGGGTATTATGAGTTGGGGAATGGGGGGAGGTCACCGACCTATGGGATGGGGGTGGGGTCGGAAACCTCCCCCCTCCCTAATTATATTTAAAACTCTGCAAACTAATAATAATGTGGCCGCATAAAAATTAACTCAGCGTTAACACTAATTTACAGCCAGTGCAAACTTGCATACCACAGCTTGAGAATTATTGAACACTGTGTGGGTTTTAATACACGGTTATATATATATATATATATATGTATGTATGTATGTATGTATGTATGTATGTATGTATGTATGTATACACCCAAATACGTAAAATACAAATAAAGTATATAGTAGCAAATAAAACTATAAACAAACCCTAGAAGAGGGTTACCGATCAATAATAATGTGTATCCATCCTCGAGTTTGAGTATATTTCCATGGTCTCCCTTCTTCTTCTCCTCCCAAACCTACAAAATGAAAATTAGAAAATAAGTTAAAAGAAATGAATAGGAGATCTTCTTAAGGATGGGTAAGGTTAGTTTGAATACCTAATATCTAAGGTCTCTAAATGAATCCATCTAATGGTTGTGATTCAACCCTACAAAAGTTAGGTGAGGATTTTTGTGGGAATATGTTTTTAAATAAAATCAATGTGTAACTTGTGTATGGGGCCACTAAAGGGGTGTTAGGATGTAGGATTAAAATGTGACATTTATTGTTTTAAGTTTAGTGACTTTTATAAAGGCCTTGACTTCAGGAGTTAATTAAATTAAATTTACACAATTATAACTAGACAATGTTGATAGTGGGGATTAAAATATATTTGAACTAAATCATAATATTACTGTAATTTTGACCTTGGCCATGGAATATTAAATCAATAAATGACATTAGAAATATAATACTAAATTAAATAAATATTTTAATAATGGTATTTTAGCTTATGACTTGTAAGGGTTAATTAATGGAAATTAACGGGAACGTTGCAAGGGGATTTAAACACAAAAGATTAAATTAAAATAATAATAATAAATTGTTAGTTAAAGAAGGAATTATTAATCGTGAAGTAATTAAATATAGTTGAAGGTTATCCCATTGCATTCCATTGTATATAAAATATATATTATATAAATTTTCTTAACTAATAATAAGGTTTTGTGCGGGAAAATTGTGGGCGTTAAAAAATTGTATTTCATAATTCAAAGCACAATAAGGATATATTTACTTGCCAAAATGGTTTAGGAGTAAGCCGGTAAGGAAAATAGGATGACCATGTATCTCTAAAGGGGTTAGTGGAGAAAACCACATAACAATGTAATATGATAATGATTAATCTAACATTATCCTATATCTTTTAATTTTTTATTTTTTAAATGCAATTTATATTAATTCAATGTATAGTTTTACCCTGTCTTTTTGAAAAAACCTAATGCACTAACTACCAAGTGAGAATGATGTTCTTACTACAAAATTAATTATATCTTTTTCAAGTGGTGTAATATTTAAAACATTACATACTTTTTGCATTGATTGTTGATTTGAAGATGAATTAAATATTTTTCATTCTACAAATGGCTCAAATTTTTCAATAAAACATTTTTTTTAAAGAAAATAAGGACTATGTTGAATACATGAACAAAACATCCAATATATATGTAACACATAAAATAGAATATATAAATTATAATTTAATATACATACATAAGATAATTATGTCAAATGTGCACATTTATATGTATCATAATCCATAGAGACATAAAATATTTATTATGAATATAGAATATGAACCATGCATCATGCAACATACAAAATGGGTCAAATTACTCTAGCACTAAAAATGGAACTACATATATCTCTAAGAAATTAGATCAATAACTATTTGTTTTGCTTCTCCAACTCTTTAAATAAAATTTCCCTCGTGTAGTCCCAGTCCTCTTCGACATTATTTTATTATGATGTTATTACTGTGGGATTGATAGTTAGACATTTTGAGTATTATATTTTGATCAGTCCAGATGATGGACTATGCAGATATTGGACTATCTACATGGTGTGATTTACATTTTTATTATGATGCACTAGATGGCAATGATAGATATTTATATATGTTGATTTACAATATTCTGATTTTTTATACTAACATATCGTAATTTGGATGCATAACCTATGTTGGATGTTTTGAGTAGAATTATGATTTTATGGATGCCAAAATCAAATTAATTATATGATGCTAGATGATAGAATTTCTAATGTTTGAATTATGATTATTGATTTTATATGTATATTGTCTCGATGTTGTTGATATGACCATAAAGGCTAGAGAGGTATTTTGTTTGTGTTGCAGAACATTTTATCACATACATCGAAAGGGGATAGGGGACCAACCACAAAAGGATGTCAGGTGTTGAGCAACATGGCCAAAATTTGACAACTTGTGTAATGTTATGTTGTGTTGTTGTTGCATGCCTAGTTAGGAGGTTTCCCATGGGGGGATGACCTCACATGTTTGGCCATGGGGTGAATTTGTTTTCCCTTTTCTTTTAATTTTGTGTGTTTTATTTTTTGTTATGTGCATTTAATTGTTGGAAATATTGTCACTTTATTAACACTTTAATAATATATGTCTTAATTAAGCTAATCCTACTTAATTTATTTAATAAAATAAAGACGTGACAAATGATAATTAAGAGGTTAGATGGTCCTTGAAATCTTGTGAATGTAAGTGAGATTTGTGTTGGTTTGTGTGTGATGTACTCCACCCCAACTTCAAAATTCGGATTTTGACTTGGGAGGCCTTTTTGGAGGCTTGTGGGACAAGCTAAGCTTGTCCCATGCCTCTTAAATTCACCCAACAACCCTACCTATGGGTTGGGGAGTTTAATTTTGACTTATTTATCCTTTTTGGAGTGTAAAAGAGTGAAAATAATTGCACTTTCCTACTTACCTCAATTAATTTTGTCCTTAGAAGGCATGGTGTGCAAGTTTGAGTGTCATGTGGGTTTGTCATAGTTCTTACATGCTCATTTATTGTCTTGGGCATGGTGTTTGACTTGAGTGTGGGAATGGAGGAATGATGAAGTGACATCCTACATGGAGCCACCTCATCATCCTCACATCCCATTTCTATTTATTGATGGATTTTGATGGAATGGGGGTTACTTGTTCTTTTTCTTCCTTTAGCATTTTTGAAATTGGGAGCTTGTTGGAGTTACTTTTGGGAATTTGCTTGGCTTAAAGGTGTGAAAGACTTGTGGAGTGATGTTTTCTTGGAATCTTAATGGAGAGGTAGGATCTCCATCCTTGTATTTTTCTTATTTAGGTTTGTAAATGTGAAAATGGTGCTTGTTTAATTTTGTATGAGTTTTGTGAATGTGCTTTTGTGTGGTTGGGTAGTATGCCTTAAGTTGGGTGTGGGAGATGGACTTATGGGACCATTGGGGAGGGAAAAGGAGTTTTTTGAGGCATGCATTTTGTGGGAGTGTGATTGGGAGTTTCACCTATGGGGAGTGAAAAGGAAATCATGGTCATATTGTTGCATACTTGCAAGGGAGAGATAAGGATATTGTGTTGTTTTTTTGTGCACTTGGAGGCTTAGGGTGAAACTCCCACTTCACTTGGGAGGAAAAAGGAGGTGGTTTCCCATAGTCCTTGCTCCATTTGGTTTGGTATCAAACCTATGTATTGTTTGAGAAGTTATAAAACTTGTTGAGTATGTCATTTTAGTTGTGTTGAATATTTTGAAATGTATGTTGTTTGTGGAAGCCATGTTTGTTGAAAAGTTGTCAAATGTTGCTCAAGATCCCTCATGGTTCTTTGGTTGGGGCTCAGGGGGCCATTAAGGGGATGGCTTCTCCTCTTAATGGATTAAAGGTTGGGTGGAGAGCATTGCCTATTCCCCCTTCCTTTGTATTGTGATCCTTGTTGTGAAAGATTGAAGTGAGCTAGATTGGAGCTACATTTGGTGAGAAGACTTGCAAATTGGAGACTTGTATTTTGGCCTTGTTGATAGCCCTTATGTTGTAAATTGTTCATTTTATTATTCCCACTTTGAGTGGATGATTGTAAATTTGTAAGCTTGAAAGAAAGTTATTTTTGTACTTGGAAATCCTATATTTGTAAACTCTTCTAAGAGTGTTTGTATAAGAAATTTTTATTTTCAAATGTGTTAGTTGTGAAAGGAAACTACAAAATTATTTGCATTAGGTAAATAAAATAGAAAACTTAAATGAGTTCTGAAATGGAAATGCATCTCTCTTTAATTTAAGTTTGTTTCATTATTTCCAAAATGTGATATGTTTCATTTTAAAGAAATAAGAATCTTGTTAAAATGCATTGCTATGTGGAAATGGTTGTCACTTATATCTGTTGAAAATAGAAAAGAAAAAGTTACTTACTTTTTTATTGAATGAAAGGTTTATTGAAAGAATTTAAACTTTAGTTACATTTTAAATCAAGTTTAGGAAGGAAAGTAAATGGTTAAAATCTCCTTAATAATAAGTTGAAAACATTTTTTGTAATTATTATCATTTTGTAGAATGAGTTGTAGAAGAAATCTATTATTTTCCCAATTTTAGTCTTAAATAATAATTAAACAAAAGAACTATATGTATTTGTGCTTTGAATAAATGTAAATAGATACATTTATAATACTTAGATGTAAATATAATTAGCCATATATAGGTTTGATTATGTGATTATTTTGCAAATGATTTATGTTATACAATAAACTTATTTATGATTTTCTTTCAAAAAAAAAACATATTAATCTATATTGATTATAAGTAGCTTTATTAATATATAATATTATAGTTGAAAATAATACACTTATTAAAATATATAATATATTATATATATATATATATATATATATATATATATATTAAAAAAACAATTATTTAAAATTTATCATTAATAAAACTTTATAGTAAATTGTTATTACTTAAAATTAAAATGGGATGGGGTTGCTATACGCCACAGACTATGTTTTAAATTGTTGTTATTTTGTGGAAAAGGGGGGGAGGGGGGGAACAGTCGACCCCACGGCCCGCACCCCATTTTTATATGGGATGGGGGTTGAGTGGGGTCGGTGACCCCCGCACCAATTGTTTTAAGCAATGTTTAAATTTGCCCAACTGCTTTAAATACACTCGGCCATTTGGAAATTTTTAATGCAGCCTTACTGGGGGGGGAGTATATGGCCTCGGTGAAGTTATTTCGGATTATAGTCCTAATATAAATATACATACCCTATTGTATACATATATATATATATATATATATATATATATATATATATATACACACACATATACAAGTGCATAACAATGTATATATATAAATACTATAATGTACTAGATCTATTAAAAAGGTGGCAAATGCCCATTTGCCCAAATAGGGTAAAATACACAAATATGTTTTACAACAATGCATTGCTAATAGATTTAACAACAAATGATTTACAATCAAACCCTAGGAGAGGGTAGAATAGAAATGAAAGCAAAAAAAAATAAATTTGGGATTGTGAAGTATCCACCCTAAGCTCCATTTCTTCTTCCATGGCTTCCTTCTCCTTCCTCTACTAAAACCTGCAAAACCAAAAATGAGGAAAATAAGTCAAATGAGAGAGTAAAATCCTTCATAGAGATGTTTAGGGTTATTTTGAAATCCCTTAGATCCAATGGCCTAGATTGATTCCATCCAATGGCTAGAATTGATCCCTATAAAAGTTAGGTGGGAGTTAGGAGAAATCATCATTTAAATGCATGGGACAAGTTCGAATGGGGTCATTTATGTGGTGTAGAAGTTAACTTTAATTTGTTACCCATTATGTTTTATTTAGTATATTTTAAAAATAAAAGACTCGTGACCTTGTGATAATTAAAATAAATTCCAAACTTACCTTTAGTAATTTAGACTATGTTTATAATTATGGATTAATTTTAATAGTATTTTTTTTTTAAAGGAACGGAGACTTAAATCTAGTCCTTTAATAATAAATCATTCAAATGAATTTTAAACCAAACTAGAAAATGAACAGTTTAATTTAATTATTAGTTAATAACGATCGTGTATTTACTAAGGATTAAACTAAGCTTTGCCACCAGATTTAAAAAAAACATTATTAAGTAATTTTCTATATTAACTATTGGTTGTATTGGGTTTTGTGCGGGTAAAATTGTGGGAGTTACAAAATTTATCCATTGAGCAAAGATTATAAATATTTATAGGTATATGGAATGAATAAATATATTCACATATACAAGGAAAAATAAATTAAATGTAAGACAATTCAAAATTAGACAAAGAAAACCTTTTTGCTAGCGGTGTTGAGTGCGAGAGAAACTTTTAGGTCTATACTACTATCAATTTAGAGTTATTTTAATGGTAATAAGGTGTAAAGGTCATATTTTCGTATTAAATCATTTATGTGTAGCTGAGTTTTCAATTTGGGCATTCAACATTTTATTCTTACAATCAGATACAAAAGTCTTGTTTTGGAAGTGTGTAAGTTTTCCTATTGATGTGCTCCAAACATGAATTAACACACATGTTAAAAGACAAAAAATAAAATAAAATCCTTTTACCTCAATTTAGGATTAGTCTAAACTATCAAAAATGCATATTCACAAGATGCCTTCAATTTGAAATTAAATCCTCACAGTATCCTCCAAATGAGGTTGAAACTTATGTTGTAGAAAATAGTCACAAATGACAAGATAAACACCTTGCCTCAACTCAAAACAATAGTGTCGTGAAAAAGAAAAATAATTTAAGAAACCTAACCCTCATGCACATTTACGGGGGGTCAATATAGTCAACATCTGACATTTTTCTACATAGCCAATAGTGCAGCGTAGTGGTGCAACACCTAGATTGGAAAGAGGAGGTCCTGTGTTTGATTTTTTTTTTAACTGCAGTGCTAACGTACATGACATATAGGAACAATGCTTCCTAAACACAATTCTAGGTGAGATGTAAACATAAGTAATATTTGGTTGAAATTCTTATTTGTTCCATTTTCATGCTCATATGTGCTTATGATTATGATTTTATATATATTTTTAATTTACATGTATTTTTTAAAATAAATTTAGGAGGAGGTAGAGATGAAAAAGGCTCATGAGGGTGGGAATGATGCTTGTGATGAGTTTGTACCCATAAATGTAAGCTTTGGTTTTACTTCTTATTTGTTCCATCGTCATGTATAGATGTATTTTTCATTTTCTATTTTTTACATTGATATGTTTATGTCGACCATTATGGCATGAGGAAGTGGGGAAGAAAATGGATGAGGCGGACATTAATGAAAATCCTAACAATGTTGATGTGGACATGTATGATGAAGATGATATTGATTGAATTCCATGTACCTCACATTTTGATTTCGAGGAGGTAATTGAACTTGTAAGCACACTTTCTTATTTTTAAGTCCATGCTTGCACATTATATCTGATTTTTAAAGGATTATAACCTCATGATTCCTTATTCAATGAAATTCTAAGGGTGAATACAATATTCTTGACATGGGTATTGGTAAACAATATTTGTACTTTTGTTTGCTATACCTATATAACACATTTTCTGATGTGGGTGGCCATCCATTTTGGTAATTCGAAAAATAATCAACACTCACCAACCAACATAATATTAATGGTATTCATCATATTCGAAGGAAACCTATAGGTAATGCATGTAGTGGAAAAAGAAATCCAAGGACAAGGGGATATAAAACAATAAAGAAATGTAGGTCAATGAAATGACTAGTAAAAATTTAGAGCCTCAACAAGAGGCATAGTCTACAAATTGCATGGAGGATCAAAGAAAATGTCTTGTAATTTTATAATCTAAGTGAGATATCCTTAAATTATATCAATGAATAGGTGAGTGTATATGACTCTTCTAAAAACATTCACCAAAGAAGGAAATAAAGAGGAAAGAAAGATTTTTAAAAATTAGAGAAAGAAAGGAGGGTGGAGAAAGGGAATTTTCTAAGAAAATATGGACCATAAGTGATATTATAAGTTTTTAATTATTCACATGCACAAAAATATAAAGTAATTTTGTTTTTATGACTACCAAATTTACTGTTTCCATAATAACCATAATTGGAAAATGACATACATGACCCCCACACTCGTTCTAGCAAGGATAATGACCTTACATTGATGGAGTACATTTTCTAGAAGGGAAAAGGGTTTCTCATGAGATAAATAGAAAATATTAGTGGTGATGAGATGATTTGTGTAAGAAATCTTAATTAATATCTCCATGCATATTGCTAATACCACCACTCCTTTTAACACTTATGTGGTTGTTATATTGGTTATCGGTCTTATGTAAGGGAATGTTCTGAATGAAGCATGAGAATTAGATGTTTTTTACTATTAAGTGATGACACTCAATATCATGATGATGATAGGGCTATAGAGAATTCTGACAATGATACCTATTCTTACTCCATAGAAGAGCATACTTTTCATTCCGATGACAAAGTCTAGTTGTACACTAGAGGTTATATGGATGAAAAAGGAAAAAAAATTCTATTATGAGTGGGGATTCCTTTCTTAGGGTGTGATAACACCCAAAATATTTTGTGGTGTGACCATTTGAAGGGATATGTATGAACAGTCACAGAAAATAACCTTTCAGTATGAATAAACATCACACACTATAAATAAGTTACATACGTATACAATTTGGTACATGAGTTTGATGAGCATTGAAATCTCCAAAACCAATGTATAAGACTTATCAAAGGTGTGCACTTCATTTTAGTTAGATTAATTTTCCTTAAACCCTTCCTTATTTTATTCTAAACTTATGTTATATATTAACATTTAGTTAAGAATTTGGATGAAGAGGAGGTGATATATCGAAAGCATTGTGACCCACTTGTTGGTGGTATGAGGTACCTTTTTATATAGGAAAATAAAATGTGTTTTATTGATGTATGTTTCATATTATTATTTATAACCACTCTATTAACCTTGAATATTTTAAATACAAATATATTCATGGGAGGGAGAGAAACACCCACACATTCATTTCTCATTCAAATTTAATTTATTCTCCTTGAGAAGGGGTTTCATTTCCATACCATAAAAAAAGATATTACTTGGCTATGATGTTTCAATATGTATTTAGACATGATATTTACGTTATGTAATGATAGATAATACTTGTACATGATATTTAAATATATGTGTTTCATTTATGTATTCTCCTACCTAATGAGTTTTTTATTTATTCATGTTTGTAAGTAATGATGTGGTGTTCAATCCATTACAATTAATGATGTCTTTGAAGGTTTTGCATGATTAATGATGCATAAATTTTCACATGTATGTATCTATTCATGATGAAATGTATGATATGTTATGTTGTTGACATTTAATGATTTTAACATGTAATCAATCATGTTCACATGTTAAGATTATTATTTTACTGAATATTATAAATATCAATAATCATGTTCACATGTTCCGTTTTCTATTATTACATGTTTACTTTAATATTTAATTAATATTGTATTTTATGCAGTATTTGGGGAAGAGTGCATCATGTGACTTATTTTTTTCCCCTCCACTTCTCTCATTTATTATCTTTATTCATTTAAGGAACTCACATAATACTTCTAAGGATCAATTATGTATATAGATGTTGTTTTGAGGGAGAAGAAGAGGGTGTCAAAGGAGGGCTGCAAAAGTTCAACGGATCCTACAAATATTTATAGAGGAAGGGATATATTTTTTGTGTCTTATTGTTATGCATGATTTAGTTTGCAAGATAACACAATTAAGTCATGACTGATGATGACTTCCTTGCACCTTCAGCCCTATTTCAGGTTGTGCACTGTCAAGATGTACTCCAATAATAAAAAAGAAACATTGAGACATTCAAGATCTTTAAAAAGAAGTTTTCCATTAAATCAAGTGTTAAATTAGAGTTATTTCCACATATTGCTATCTAGTTATAACAAAATACTAAAATTGAAAATTTCATCAAAGAATTAGGTCGTTAAGACCTTGGTTGATGTTTCCAACCAATGGCATGCACTATTGTCCCCTTCCTTGTTCACCTTCTTTGACATTATCTCTTTTCTCTAATGAAAAACAACATCAAAGAGTAAGAAATCAATTTTTATTGTCACCTATTTACACTTTGACCTTTAGGATATCTAAATACTCTTCTTACAAGTCTTGACTACTGTTTGAGATCTTTCTTATGTAATGAATGTTACCATTCACTCTTTGTTCTTGATTTAACGCATTGTACACCTTCTCCATTTCCTTGATCATGCAATATTTTCATTAGTGGTCATGCGAGAACCTAAATACGAGTACAAACTTGCAATTTGTCTTACCTTGGACATACATGAATTATTCCCTGTAAGTAATTGTCTTTGATTCCTTGGGATTCTCAATTACTAATGTAAACTATCCCTTCATTCAACTGTAAACACGTCCTAAAATATATCCCTATATCAATAAAAGAGGATTGTCATAGTGGACATTTGGCGATACCCTTCTTTATGACATTTTGAAGCTTCAACCCTCTATCATACATGACCTTAAAGGATTTCATATCAATGTTCTTCTATCTTATTATTTTTTCATGTCCCTTACTCTATGCTCTATCTTGATTTTTCCTAATTAGGATTATTTTAGGACCAATTAAGGTCTAGTTTTCTCTAAACTCAATTTCTCTAAACATTATTAAAAAAATTTAGTGCCCCTTATCATGATTAAGAAGATCCCAATTTTTTCAGATTCAAATATTTATAGATTCCACCTCAGATTAGACTCGTGTAAGATTAATTAGGCCTTAAGCAAATAACACTATGCTCATTGTAAAGTGTCAGCTATAACTTTCTTCTTGTAGACTTGAATTTTCCCACTTGACTTCTTTTATCTAAAAGAGGACTAGTCATTTTTCATTTTTTCCCCAATTGTAGCTCATAAGACCAAAAATTTACATAGATATGATGAATTCTCTTGAAAACTCTAGATCAGGGTTTTAATGAACCCGAAAGAAGTAATATCAATTTATATTTCTCTCTTGAGTTGTTCAAATCCAAAAACCACTTGAGTAAGCTTAATAATACTCCAATGAAACTTTCTCCTTTAATAATTTAAGCCTAAAAAATGTATATCTAAGTCTTTGCTATAATATTTTGCTTAAGAAACTTAAGATTTGATAAGAACAAATGACAATCTTAAGGTAATTTCTTAATATTATGAAATGTCAATGTAAATTCATTCTTTTATTTCTTAATATACATAAAAACCATCAAATGAACTCACGAAAAATGGAGTTATAACCAATTCTCATTATTTTATTCATTTGCAACTGGATTGGCAGAGTGTCTCAAGAATGCACACTTACAACCAAGGTTTACATTGAAACCCTTCATACATGTAGTTTATCATCACACCCGTATATCTTACTTCATACATCTTCTCATGTCTCTATATTCATCTACAATTCACACTACATTAAAATATGGAGTCAAACCAAATGACTTATATAGGAACTTTAAGATAAAGTTTATCTATCATTGACACAAAAGAATCATGAAAAAATGTGACATCAACATGAACACTAACATCATATCTCTTATTCATGACTCATAGTGAAAAAATAATACATTAGTATTCATGAATAATATACATTTATAAATTATTTTTGATTTCATATAGATTGTTGGAGCCTTCTTGGCTCTTTTACTTGATTATAACCTTTGTCCTCGTAATCTACTGACATCTCTCAAATTTCTCATTCCTTCTTGACTTATTTTTATATCTTATTTTTTACTCCTCCAAGGATGATTCAATCTTAAGAAGACTCAACCAACCTCTTTGACAATGGAAAATCTCTCAAATCTTTCCTCAAATCATGCAACAAGTTTAATATCCTTACCTCTTCCTACATTGAAGACATGTCTTGAAGACTCCTGAGGTGAATTTACATTGACATGGAGGTGAATAGTATATTTACAACATGATAATTGTAACTTATGAATATTTCAACAAGTTTTAAACTCCTTACATATGTTTATGATTCTTATGACCCTTACTTAGCAGTTTGAAATATTCAAACCACCCATTTGGATGTGTGCAAATGAATTTTAGACTCCTATAGACCCAGGGTGGAAAAATTTAACTACTTATTTGATATGATGTAATAGCCTACAAATTTCACGCAAAACAACCACAAGACATCACCTAGAAGTTAGATTTGAAAATTTACGAGGAATAAATTATTATTATTTTGTTTAAACTAGGTTATAACAAAAATACCTTCAACTAGATTCAATTTAATTCACAGTGAATATTTTATTTGTTTTATTTCATTAATATTTAATTCCCCAGATAGGCATAAAATCCCCTTGTTACAATGATTTATTTAAATTTAGTAGCATAGTTCTAAGTCATTTATTAATTTATATATTCATAGGGAAACAGTCTAAACTTACCCTATTGTGTGTAAGTTTAGAATATAAATAATCTAATCACTAAACAGAAATATTTTTCTAGTTACCCTTGAGTAAATATGATTTAATTACTTACAAGGGTCAAGACATTTTTATTTTAAAAATCACCAAGTAAACATTAAGGGTACAATTTTACTTATATCTTATATACATTATATATATATTTAGTGGCCCCTTTCCTAAGCTACGCATACTTTTTATTTAAGACATAGTGATCCCACCTAATTCTCACCTATTATAAGCGAGAAATGTAGGGTTGAATCACAACTAACAATATCAGATGGATTCAAGGTGTGGGTCCTTGGATGCTTAGGGATTTCACACTAACCCTAATAATCTCTATAGAGTGTTCTTATTCATTTCTTTGACCAATTTCCTCATTTTTTATTTGTAGGTTTTTTGGAGAGGAGAAAGAGGAAGAGTCATGAGAGAAAGAAGAGCAACCATGGGAAAGTATTCATGGCTTTAGTTTGTAAAGATTTCATTATTGTAATATTGCCCATTTGTTTAATATAGAGATCCTACAATGGATCTGTTTTATATTACAATGACGCTGCATTTCCTTGTGTTGATGCTCAACAATTGTGGAAAAAACCTTTTCCTTTAATCTAAGAATTTTTCACATTAGGGTGCCATAAAACAAGATTAATTCAGAGCTTAAACACTTAATTTCAATTGATTTATAGTTGTTGGAAATTACCTTTTAATTGTTTTAGGCTTGAGATTTCCCTAAATTATTAAATATGGGAAAGGCCTAATAGATGAACTTTTATTTTTTCCATTGAAAGTGATAAATGTGACAATGTGTCTAGTTACATAAAGGGGCAGTTCATAGACCGCTCACTCTGTGCAAGGTGGCAGTTCTGAAAATGTCACCCTGCACAAGGCGGTGGTTTATGTTCTCTGAAAATATAGAACCTTCCAAACATGCAAACATTTTAATAGTTCTTCTAGTTAAGTTATGGTTTCTAAAGCAATAATAAATTGAACTAAGGTGTCTATCCATTTAAGGGTTATATAGATTGATACCAATGTTTGCAAGTTTCAAACTCAATTTGCATAACAACAACTCATTCACTATTCTTTCCTTCAACCTCTTAAGAAATATAACCAAAATTTCGCTATTTTCACTATGTTTTCTTTTTAATCCAAAAACAACAAACCATTTAATTTCATTCTCAATAAATAAATGGAAATCCATTTCAAACAACAAGTTGTATTTTCAACATGATCATCAATCTTTTATAAATGAAATAAATCACACATTTATAGGCTTTATAGAATAAATAAGCACAAGGAATTTCTACCAATTAGTTGAAAAAACTTCATTTCCATTTCCATCCCATTTCAAAGTTTCTACTTCATTTAACAATGCAAGATTTGGTGATTATATGATTCACAATAACTAATACATTTAAATTATGTAAATTTTTCATCCAAAACAATCTTTGTAGAATTTACAAGTTGAAGGGAATTCTAGAGTAACAAATGAAACTTTCCTTTTCCTATTTTCCCATATACATACATTTGAAAACTTGATACAAATCACCCATTTCTCAACACATATTACAAGAGGATGACAATCAAAGTAAAAAAATAATCAAAGAAGTTACAAGCCCTCCATTTAAAGGAGACAACTATGGTCAAAATTTCTTTTACAAAGAGGGATCTCTTCTCCATTTCTTGTTTAAGGTGGCTACAAGGTGGTATACCATGTGACTTCACTTGAGCTCCATCATCTTCTACAAATCCAAATCTTACATAAACCAGCTAATAGGGGATAATAGGAAGGTTTGACTCTGCCACCCAACCAATAATCCAATAAGGAAGATAATTTCTTCTTCCTCGTTTTAGCCCCCGAGCCCCAACAATGGTAATGAAGGATTTTTAGTACCTGTACAACTATTTTATAATCCCATGTGCTACTATAGTTGGTTCAAAGATGATAACCTCTAATGGTTCCCAGAATTTACTAGAATCTCATAAGGTAAATATGTCTTCACATATTAAATTTGATCAATTTGAGGGTAACATCTGATGTGCGATATCGTAAGATTTTATTATAAAGCTTAATAAATTGTCCTATTTTCAATTATAGAAGTTACAATCCTTCCATTACGGATTTTAAGAAATCATTATAAGTAGTTATTTGCACCATGAAATTGATTTGAAGATGTGTATATACTTAATTCATAATGATGAGAGTAAACATTGATAATCATACAAAATTTGGTCAAGCAAGTATGAATTGATTCAAGGCCCATAACCATGGTATTCCATTATCCCTTTGAGACTTTATACTCTAATTTTAAAAGTAATGGGAAAATATCCAACAAGTTAGAAAAATTTGATCCTCGAATCCAATATGAATTCCACATCGTAGGAAACATAGTATCCTTTTAATAGCACATTGCGAATGTAGCAATCTAGGCTATCTATCATCGTACCAGGATTCTGTAGCATTGAACTTATGTAAAGGAACAGTTATGTGAGCAATTCTAGAAAGTCCCAGACTGCACAAATAATCATCTACGTGGCAAGGCGATCTAAATTGAGTAAAATATCCGAAGTATCAGGGAAATTAGTGGCAATATCAAATATCATTTTTGTACCAAGGCCACACCTACAACGAGAATAGTTGAAACATCTGGTATTCTGGACATCACGAAAATGGTAACATGGCTTCTAAAGTGCAAACATTGTGGGTCTATCACGGAAGATGTAATGTAGCCAAATTATGAACAAACCTGATATGTGCGGGACTGCAAAGGTAAAATGAACTCCAAAAGAAAATAGATCTCCTTCTTCGTTAACTCAATAATGAATTACAATGTTTCCTAAATAGGAAAATAACTCCCAACTCGAGTTTCCAAGTAAACTCTAGCTAACTCTGACTAAATCTACTCTAGGTGGCGGAAATTACTATTTTTAGCAGTTTACTAGAACCTGCTATTCTTAGTAAGTTCGCATGCTTATTCCTACGGGCACAGAAATTGCCACGCATCTTCTACATCCCTAAATTAGAGGAATTGCCAACTTTCTAACTCAAAATGCAATTAATAGACTAAAATTAACTAATGCTCAAAAATAGGAAAAAACCAAACTATAACTTAAATCCTAATTTTTGGCCTCAAGATGGCGGATTTAGGGCCCGAAAACGTGTCGAAAACTTTCCCCAACCGGTAGGGCGGGTTGCCGCTGCATTCGTCTCATCGAAACACGTGGTTTCAAAAAAAAAACGGACTCAAACGGACACCCGGAGCTCAAGTTATGACCTTGTCAAATTCCTGCTAATTCGGGCGCATCAAAACTCCTTAGCTTGACATTATATTTAGTTACTGCATGTAGGTTTCTCTTATTGTTGATCAATACCTCTTGAAACCCAACTACACATATCTTAGTATGATTCCTTCCTCTATCTTGATCGCGGACCTTGGAAACCCTAGATTGACCTAGTGTAAGGGTTACTTTCTTCTATATATTTGAACCAAGTTCCCACTATAGAGCCTTTAATTCTATCTCTTTGTATTCCATTACACGTGTGTCTCCTACTTGTCAATTCTTGATACCCTTGACGAATGGATGATTTAAGAGTGCATTTTATTGAGACAGATTTTGGCCCATATGTGAAATTGATGTGAATCTTATAGACACTTATAGTCTGGAGTAAAAATCATTAAAGCCATCAATATTTAATTTTGACTTCATCTAAGCAATAAAAAATCCTATAAGCCCTAAAAATCTATTTTTACATAGACACCATCTCCTAGGGGTGATTCTCTTAATTCCTATTAGATTGGCTTTTAGACGTCTTCAGCCCCTATGCAAACCCTATTACACATTTCCTTAGATCATGTGCATATTGTTGTCCTGTGACTTCCCAAACACCATTGGCATTCTTGTTTAACCTTCCTGATAGGTTCGTTTATGTCTATTGTTTTCTTGTCATCTTCCCAGATGCCATTGACCATTGCCGTCAAAATTCTTGATACGTTTGATTTTCTATGTTGTTGTCTTACCTCACTTCCAAAATACCTTCAACCCTTGTTCAAGCTTCTTGATAGGTTATATTAAAGCCTGCTTTGTACCTTTGAATATGTCTCCTTATAATATTGGCCCCTATGTAAAATTTCTATAGGGGCGATTGTGTCTAAAGTGCATATTTCCAGAGCCTCATTTTTAGATTCTAAGTTATAAAGATGTCACCAATGAGGATATTTTTGTCACAACTATACCTTATGAACTTATCCATGGGATATTCTTTTGTGCCTACATATCCTCTACGTGATCCTTAGTGTTCTAGCTCTCATCTTAAAATCAATAATCTTCCTATTCACCCCAATCTCTCCCACAAAACTCTTCTAACCTAACCTTTTCCCTCTGATCATTTAGAGTAGGGTCACTTAGTATAATGTAATGTTGTTTATATCAAGAATATAGATCTTAGAGCCATCGTCAAGAATCACATTAATAAAGAATACTTTACCTTGAAAATGATAGGTTTTTTTGATATATCTCCACCGATTCCATAACCATGCCTCATCTTAACAAGGGAGTTACATACCATGATCAAAATCCTCCTTATAGGGATGATCAAAATGAATCTCCTAAAACTCCCATTAATGAACATAAAAATCATGAAAAAACACCCATAAAAAAGGTCTTTTTTCCTCCATGGATCCTAACATGATAATAATTAAGCTCATAGATTATATGGCCTTATCCTAAGATAGCACCATAGCTAGCATGCTTCAAATGTAAAATTAAATGTTGTAGATAGTATCTCAAATTTTGGTGCCTATATTTTCTTCTTACGCCCACTCCATTGGCGGATGCACACAGGAATCATGTTTCTCATCCAACAATTCAGATAAAAATGTAACAAATCTTTTAAAATGATCCCTTAGTTCCTTACATCACTTCCATGTACCTAGGAAAAAATTTCCGTACCATCTCCTACGATGGATATATGGATGTAGTTTTTTACCTCAAGTCCTTTATAAATCCTTACAAGAATTGGACTCAAATAAATACCTATACAACCACTAAGATACTAGAAAACAATTTTGTATGCAAGGCATTAGAATGGTATAACCAAATTCCCCATAACTCGATAGTTGAATTAGAAGGATTATTACAAAGATATCTTCTCTAATTTTCACCAACAAGACCTTCATGAAAATACCTTATAAAAGTTTACAAACCTTAAGAAATGGGCTCATGAATCTATCCAAGGATTTATTAAGAAATGGAAAATGCTTTCTATATAAGTTAATCAAAATCTGGATAATAAAATCCTATGCCAAATATTCCTTAAGAGCCTTATGCTTGTTCTCTAATATAAAGTCATTTCCTTCTCTCCTAACACGTTAGAGGAAATCCTTAATAAAACTAGATGACAAGATCATCTCATGTGTGAATTTGTATGTACTTCCAATTCATTACCTAAACTTAAAAGAAAAACACATATAATCAACCTTTAGAATAATCCTAGAGAGAAAGGAATGGTAGCACATAAGGATTTTTCCTTACACCTCCCTTCATACATCTCTATCACGTGCCAAGATTCTCTAAATGCTTCAAAATAGGCCAATCCTAACGTTAGGAGTGATGTAGTTTTTTGGTGGCATGCTATTATAGGTCATTCTCATAGTGATTTTAAGGACATTAGGAAGGAATCCTTTGAATTATTCCTTGGAGGCTTCTTTCGATTAATCTACCATTATAAAATAGAATTATGAGAAGTATCAATCCTTAGAGAGCTCCCATTCCAACCATCAAAACAAGCATCACAAAAAGTAGATGAAAAATATCATGGGAACCATAAAGCATTCATATCATCAAATCCTCCTAGAATCCAAATAAATCAATGAAGATAAGGTAAAATATAGACATAAACCTTCCCATAAAGATCTCGTTATAAAAAAGAAATATTCTTACAACCCACTATTGTTTGATACTTCCTGGGACCCACCAACAGTGGAGGCTCCTCCTGTTGGACATTGTGTGTTTGTGTTGTCTTTTTTGTCAATTACATTGATGGAAAAGGGTGTCATGGTGTGGTATGTGTCTTGACATGGTTCTAGCTTGCATAGTCATGCTATGAGTCTTCCTGTGGTGATTGGTTGATTTCATTACATCAAACATAGTTGGTATGATGTTTCATGGGTATCTATGAGTCTGCATTGGGTCAGCATAGTTAGTTCATGGTTGAGTGAGGGAATTGTAGGCCTATTTCTAACCCTTGAGCATGCAAAATGGTAATGCAGTATGCAGTTGATAATTTTTTTTGGGTTCATGGTAACAACATGGTAATAGTGTACCTAAGGTGTATGATGAATTTCATGTCTTTATTTATTATTTTAACGCCCATAATTTTGATGTTCTAAAAACCATATTAATCCTTAAATAATTATCTAGAAAAGTTTATGGACAATCTATTTTTTATTTAAGGTTACAAGGGTGTCAACCCTAATATACGTTTAATTAAATTCCTACCAACAATGCTTACATTTCATAAGGATAAATCGGTCTAGATTATTAATTAAATATTCTTAATCTAGTTCTAATGTCAATTTAATTATCATCACTAGATAAGTGTCCATTAATTTCTCTTGACTAGGTTAAATAGTTTCCCTCTTGGGAATTAACATTGAATCCACATTTAGTAAGCCCTTATCCTTAGTTACCTTAGTTCTCTTAAATTATTTTCTTTAATGTCCATAGAATCATTCACTAAAACCTACTAGAAGGGTTACATTTTTAACTTAATACACTAGATCCCTAAGTGGCCCCATTCACCCATTTACACATACATTTGATTTATTTAAAATTTACAATCATAATATGAATATTCTCACCTAACAATTGTAGGGTTGATTCTTAACCCTTGGATCAAATCAATAGGGACCACAAGATTAGATCTACCCAAAATAATCCCTAATCATCCTTAAGAGAGTCTTCTTAAACATTTCTTACCCTAAGCTCATTCATTTATTTCTCTTTGGTTTGCAGGTTGAAGGAGTGGATGCCATGGATCAAGGGAAAACCATGAAGGAGTCTTCTTGGATCCAATGTGCAAGAAGAAGAGGATTCCATCCAATGGCTCCTCCTTTAGAATAGTTAAATATTTTATTTAATTATGCATTGTTAGTTATTTAATTTCAATACAAGCATCTATCCTAGATTTGGTTTGAGATCTTTTGTTTTCATTGATGGGGAAGAAACCCATTTTGTAGATCAAGATTTTAATGTATTTAAATCCCTTTATGCAGGTTGGAGTATGGGTCCAAACAAACATACATGACCCACACAGGATGGATCTACATTTAGGTGAAGTCTAGATCCATAAGAGCCAATGGTTTGGTCGGAAAACATATTTTAAAAAATAAATCATGCATAGGTGACCAACGGCGGTCTCTTGACCGACCATGGGTAACCTATGTGCTACCGACATCGATTCCACTACCCGGCACTCCAGTTTTTGTGTTAATGATAATTTTATTAGAATATTGTTTTAAATGCAAAGGATGGATAAGAGATTAATTCCATGAACAAACTTTTTATTCAGTTTTTAAGAAAATCATAACAGTCTCAAAATGCATCTGATATAAACAAGGGCACAACAAATGACTGTCAAGTTTGCAAAAATGAAAATTGGTGCAGTATCCAGTGACCGATGTTGGTCACAATAAATACCGATGGTGGTTCAGTCGCCAATTGCCAGTTACTGTCAGATGAGTCAATTTTATAAATTTTAACATATCTTTCAACATTTTGTGATTCACACTTAATCTAAATGACATTTTCAAACAATTATTCATTAAATTTAAGGTTGATAAGCAATACATGATATCATTTAAGTTGATAACTAAGCTTGGGGTTAACATTTTAAATTCTGCAATATGAAACAGTGACCGATGTCGGTATTGAGTACACCGATGCCAGTTAAGATTGATCGGTGTCAGTCACTATGTAGGCCAGAGAACTCTAATACTTAATGTATAAAAGAACATAGATTTCAAAGGATAACATTAACTTTAAATATATTAAAACCAAAGAGTTTTTAAGTATTTTAACCGAAAATAAGGCTATGACAACCTCTCAATTCACATTGTGATCAAAACATTAATATTTGCAAACTTTCTTTTCTTTCAACACAAGGTAAAATTTAAACATGATATCCATTTAATTCATTCCTTTACATACAACTAATTTTAAGAGAAAGGAAAGACACATTCTTTAATGAACTTCCTTCAAATATGATATTACAACTTGGTAAATAAAACTTACAAAGCAACTTTCCTCTTTTAAATACAAGTCCACTAGTCTTCCACCTTAAGTGGGAATTACAAGAAGATTTCTACAATGAATGGATGTTTTTTGACTTCAACAAATGCTCCAAATCCCAAAGTATTCAACAAGATTCTCCACCATTTCTTCACTTTAATCACAACAACAAAAATGGGGGAGAGGCAACACTCTCCACCCAACCAATAATCTAATGAGGAGAAGAAGCTATCCTCCTCATTGGCCCCCAAGCCCCAACAAAAATGCAATAAAGGATGGATCCAACTCATGGAAACAACAAAATTCTTCCACATAACAATAAAAAATTTCACAACCATATAACACACATTCAACACAAGAAAACAATCACAATAAATGAAACTATCAAAATACATAAGACTTGAAAATGCAAACCAATGGAGAAAGGATCTATGGGGAGATCACTTATGCCTCCCAATGGGATTAGGTTCCCACCTTAAAACCCTCTAAAATACATCTCAAAACCCCTACACAAACTCTTATGCCTCCCTCAATATCCTCTTATACCTCCCACATTCTCTTATGCCTCCCTACAATCTCTTATGTCTCCCTCAAAAGAACCAAGTAAGAAATGCAAGCATTCTCTTATCCAAGGTGGGGAACCCAACCCAACTCCCTCCCAAAACATGAAATAAACTCTTATGCCTCCCTACATATAAAATCCCCCATAGCCTTCTCCTACACCATACTTAGGTATTCTACCCAAGGTCCCAACAAGCATACAAAACATTCACTTACATACAATACACACATATAAAAGAAAACAAGTAAAAAAGAGTGTAGCTCCTACCTTTCCATGGTAAGAAATTGATCAAATAGTCACACTCCAAGCTCCTTCAAGTTCAATCCAACTCCAAAAAGCTCCAAGAATTTAGTAAGCACTCCAAAAAATCTCTAACTCCAAAAATCCAAGAGCACAATTGAAATGAAGTAACCCCTAAACAAACAAATAAACTTGCATATATAGAAAAAGGGAAGAGGATGGTGAGGTGGCTCTATGTAGGATGCCACATCACTTATCCTCAACTCCACATCACAAGTCAAACCTCAACCCCAATGCATAATAAATTAGTGGTTGAGAGGAATGAAAAGCCTCTTACACACACAATCCCAACACGCACACCCTAAGGACATAAATTAAACCCATGTAAGAAAAGTGTAGTAATTGTCACTTTTTATCTTACAAAACACATAATGGGGTCTATTTTTGACCCCACCAATCCATAGGTAGGGTTGGTATAAGAAATTAAGAGGTGTGGGACAAGCTTAGCTTGTCCCACAAGCCTCCAAAAATGGCCCTTAAGCCCAAATCCGAAATTCCAAGGTAAGGTAGAGTGTACAACACTCAAAGTCACATACACTCAACTTAAAATCACATAGTCCAAAATACCAACAACTCAAATAAATGACCCCTTTTGTCACATCGCCATAAAACTTAATAAACATGATTAAATTACTTAATAAAGGCACATTAATCATCAACGATAAATAAATTTCATCACAAAATAAATCACATACTTTACAATAAATAAAAATGAAAAGGAAATAATTGCACACAAAGTCCATGGTCACAATTGGAGGTCACCCCCCCCCATGGGGACCCCCCATAACAAAATAAAACAAAACAACAACATTACACAAGTTTACCATGGTGACCATCATTGTATCCATCTAGTATTCCATACTATGTGTTGGTCTCCAATCCCCCTTTTGATTGTTGTGATATAATTACATAGCAAAATCACACATACCTCCTTCGGCCTCATGGTTGCATCAAAACATACAAATGTAAAATATACGTACATAAATCAATAACCATCCTCATATAGCTAAATCATCATCTCAACTAAACAATGCTATCATTTGTCTAAAATTTTAACAACATCTCAATTCTATCTTTTATCAATATCCACAAGATTACAAGATTAGTTCAAAATCTAATATGATAGTCAACATGATGAGAATTCCATTAATGTTAGAAATATATGTATATGCTAAATAACACATCATCATCATCAATATAAAATGTCTCTCTATGTATCTAAGAATCCACACAATCATACTATGAATCACAATCCATCAATAATCAGGAATATCTCTATCATCTAACATCATGCTAAACCAAAATGATAAAATAACATCCATGTCTATAGTAAAAAATAATCAAAATAAAAATATAATAATTATCGAAGAGGTGTGGGCACTACAAGTAAGCTTAGGCAGTAAAAATGACATGGTAAAATTGAACATTTGGATTTGTATTAATATCATTCACACATGATAGTAATTTTGGTAGCTTGCAATTAAGCTTTATAAAATAGAATAAATAATTTCAAATATGGCATAACAAACACATTTTATTTCCTGTATTTTAAATTTATTTAGTAATAATTTTTTTAACTTGCAAATATGTTTTTGTTAATTATTTTTTTCACCAATAAATAGTTTTAGAGATGTCTTCCTAAGTAAAAATTACTTTAATTTGTTTACCATATTCTTAATTGTTTTAATTTGTTAATTATATTCTCAAATCAAATAACAATGATTATATAAGCTTGTGACTATATTTTTAAAACTTATTTTGAATAATTTTCGTATCTTGCAATTATATTTTTAAAAATAGAATAAATAAATTTAAATATTATATAACAAAAATATTTTATTTACAATATTTTTAATTTATATAGTAATATTTTGTTAACTTACAAATCTACTTCAAGTTTATTATCTTTTCACACGAATAAATAATTTTAGAGACATTTACTTAAGTAAAAACTACTTTAATTTGTTTACTATATTATTTAGCATTTACTTTGTTTATTATATCCTCAAATGAAATAATATTGATTATATAATTTTGTGACTATACTTTCTTCAACTATATTTTCACATGAATAAATAGATAAACATATATTCATGATAAAAACTTCTATTGTTCACTACTTTACTTTGTTTACTATATTTTCAATTCACATGGTAGTGATTTCTAAGTTATCAGGACACAAAGTAATGACCGAATTCCTTGGGTTTCTAAGTCCTAATCGAGGCGGAAATGATTACAAAGTATGTACAAAAGGACTTGCTGAAAATGGGAAAAGAAATTCAGACTTTACAAGATTTTCGAACTTAAAACATTACCCTACATCTTCTCACAAATTCTTATAGTAATTGGATGAATCCATTACGAGATATTATACTAATGGACCTTACCTTTCCAGAAGTCTTTTAGCCTCTATACACACTTAGAAACATGTTCAACATTCATATATCACACCATTTAACTTGAAAAATTATGTGTTTTCTCATATACAATCATATTAACGAGGTTTCCAAATGCATATAAATCTCATGTTCATATAAGAAACATACATGATATAGACTCCTCAAAATCTTAAACATAGAAGAAACAAATTTTTTTTTATTTAAATCATCAAAATATGCTTACAACCTTAATATACCATCTACAATCAGACCTTCTTACCAACTTCTACAAAACTTTCTTTTCTTGTCAATATTTAGAGAAAACAATTTAACCTCAAATCCTCAATTGGTTAGAAGTGACACTCGAATTTTGGGAGGAATAAATTTGTAGAATAAATTTAATCTCAAATACTCAATTGATTAGAAGGGAGACTTGAAAAGGGAGGATTACGCATAAGAATACTATGGAAAGTTTGGATATGGAAATGGTAGGGTATTTACCCCCTCACGGATTGGTCTCTAGTATACTTCATTACATTGCCTATATACCATTAATAAATTGGGAAAAATATATGATGAATTATTGTTAATATTGTCAACACATAGAGAGCTTCGTCAAATAATATCAAGTAATCATGGATGCATGCTGTTGACAGGGGAAACAAGGGATTAGGTTTGGGGATGGAGAAAAGTGGAAGGATGGTAGCGTAAATATATTTATTACTTTGAAAATTATTTATTAAAAAAATGTATAAAGAACAAATGAAAATTTGAAATACTGAGCAGATTGCATTGAATATTGAAAATGTCAAATATTAATATAAAATCAGAAGGAATTAGCATCCAAACAATCCCTTTAGAGTTGGTCCAGGTTACACAATCTTTAATGTTTTTGCATCTCCACTTATGGAATTACTTTTTCATAATTTTTTAATTTTTTAATTTTCCTTTTGCTAATTTGGATGCGGGTCTCAAAAACTAGGTCCCCTTATTTCTCAATCACGTTTTACTTTATATGACACATATTGCTGCTATATTATTTATCATTATTCATTGAATTTTTTTTCACACAAGTTAAAGGAGACATAGGAACTTCTGAAATTCATGACATAGTATTAGGGGATTGATATGATAAAGGTAGGATCCCACTAATCAGAAACAATGGAATGGAGAAACAGAGCAGATTGTTTAACGCATGAAGGATGTGCACAGGCGACCCATTTGAAACTGACTCAACATACAAGAAATCATGAAAATATTAGGCACATATGACACCGTTTGAGAATATAAAACAATTTGTGATGCATATTTTTAAGGTGTTGAACCTATCTGTTGAAATAAATTGCTATTTTATTTACTTCCAAGAATGCATGAGTTTGAACGAAGTCATTAATGAAAACAAAGATTTTAAAATTTCTAGGAGACGACTGGAAAATGAGTTTAAAGAAGTGAAATATGCCAAGGAAATTAAATTCTCATTGAAAATAATGTTATGAATCCCTGGCCAATACAAGAATAAATTGTTTGATGCTTCCAAATATGTGTAAAGCATGATATTGGAACAAAAATTTGTGATATTGAGAAGCAGGAGAATGAGAATGAATCTAGTAATTAAAGAGAAAATATAAATTAATATCATGGAAAACACTTGTATTACACACTATCAGTTGACACTGAGAATATTGGTGAATTTATTTAAATTATAACCAATACAAATATTATAGGATGCTAGGGAACATCAATTCACCTAACCAAGTTGTTTAACAGTAACCATTCCTATAGATTCATAAGTTACAATATTATTCACGACATTATCACTTTGACAACAACATATTGCATTTGAAACTCAATTATTTCTAAATTTTTTTTTCAAAAAATCCATTTTATGCATACCCTGCTATCACGGCCTTTTGGGAGAACACATCTCTATGAGGCTTTCCGTCAAATAGTTGTGGAATTTGGATTTAAATATTCCAATTGCATTTTCTTGAACGTTTCTAAAGCCTTTTCAACAAATCCATTTTTTTTATAATTATAATCAATGTTATCCATTCAAACACATCTCTTTGAAGCATTGTTTCAAATATTTCACTTGCTTTTTCTATGCTTCCACATTTCGCATTTATGTCTACCAAGGTGGTTACAACTTCATCTGAACACATTTCCTATATCCTTTATGGTTTTAAGGATGTCCATACCCTATTCTAAAGCCCCCATCTTGACACAAGAAGATAAAATGATGGAAAAGGTTATGTGAGGATATGATAGTATATTATATAAGAAATACTTCTAAGATAATTTGCACCAACCCTTCTTTTTAGTAATAACCTAAAAATTATTCTCTATAATTTCTTTTATCAAACATGTATGTAATATTGTGAAGGGGGGAAGTATTATAGGTCATGATAATTAAATTTATCTATATGTAGTTGTATTTAATTCCATTATGGCACATGTTTTCTTACATAAGAGATACATTACACCCTCTAATACAAGAGATATATACAAAATGAGATGTGATTAAATTAAATTATACTAGGGTTTGGAGGGTAGACTAGTAAATGATATCTTAAGTTTGTATAGATATTCCTATGAATACAGAGAAAACTGAGTATAATAAGGCTTATAAGTTCATATTGATGAATGAAATAAAACTGGTCTAGATTTTGTTCAACGTGGAATATATCATTTATTTTAATATTTCCTTTCTTGATATTATAATAGGAAATGCTTAAAAATTTGGTATTGTAGTGAAATGAGTATATGTACACGAGACAATATCATGTTATTTGGGATGTATAGGGTTTTATAGCTTATGAAGGGCTACAAATCCAACACCAACACCAAATTCACCTATTTCCCACTTTGTGTCACCTAGTTTTTCCTACCATTTTAGCAATTTCTACAATTAATTTGTAATGTAAGTATGGAGAAGAAATATGTAATATGAATAGAGAGTTAGAATATCTAGTAATTTTTCTTGATTAACCATGTTACGCCCGCTAAGAAATCCTTGCACGAAACCCAAGAACAACCTAGGTCAAAGTAGAAAAATTATGGAATATTATTTTTTTTGAAAAATGTGCACGCAAAAAGGTTTTTGAATTAACAGTTGTCACATTCTTTATTGTAAGTTACTTTAAATTAATAATATAAATTTCCTTTTTAATCCTCATTATAATAAAATAAGAAAATTCTGAATAACATTTTAATAAACTTACTTAGTCTAAGGCATGGTTTAGGTTCCCCCTAAATGTTATTTTGATAAACATTTAAATTCCACTATAGTCAAACTTGTACAAATTAATCCCAAGGATAAAGGGTATATTTAATTAAATACTAAATTTATATTAATCCCATAAGGTGACAAGGTATAAAAATAAATAACAAGGTCCTTAATTTAGCACAAGGGTTTAAAAAATAATCCCACCGCCTACAGAACTGAAGTGACCCCTTATAAAGCCAACCCATACATTTTAAATATAAATTTCCTCTCACCCACTTTCCACCTACTTTTTTTAGGAATGAATTTCATCCATTGGATGGATTAATTTGGGGCCACAAGATCTAGGGATTCATAGTAAACCCTGTGACCTTGAAGCTAAATTTTGTCGTCCTGTTCTGTTAACCCATGCCTTAATTCATGGTGATATTTCTTAAGCAAGGTCAAAATTTAATCCTTAAACAAGAAGGCTATTGTTATGAACCCTAAGCGGTAATTTTCACTCAATCGGAGCTTATGCCATCACCTGTGCAATAGAGTTGTGAAACATGTGTTAGTGGCTTGAGTAAGATTAATTAACCTTGTAAGAAATGGAAACTGTTCTAAAATCAAAAGAATAAGAAAGATTTGGACATCAAATTGATGATCCTAGATTAGAAATCCTGGCCTTACAAGCTCAAGAAAGTCAAGAGGGTGAAAAGAAATAAGTACAAGGAAAGGCTTGTAGTAAAGGAATTGTGTGACATCATTACATAGGTAATTGACTTATAAGAATGTAAATATTTTCTCATTAAGTTACAATGATTTCCATACGTAAACAATTGAGAATAGTAACAAGAACATGATCCTCATGGGATTAGCCCTAGCAACTAGATGTGTGTCATGATGGATTGGACTTCCATGTTGATCTTGGATCAAAGGAAGATTTACACTGTCCTTGATCAGGTGTGAACGTTCTTGTGCTGACTTGTGGTCTCCCCCGTAACAAGTGGTTCCTGGTGTTGGTTGTAACCTTAGTGATGACATGTTGAAAAAATGTTATATGGGCTCAAGCAAAGTCAAAAAAAATGGTACATGAGTTATCCTGATAGTTTCACTGTGTTGAGAATGGTGTACTTAAGGTATGTTTGGTGTGTTACACACATTGAGCAGATTTATTTCAAAAGGCTTGAAAATGAGAGCTTATATTATTTTTTTACTGATATGTGAACCTCCTTGATGTACGCTTTTTTTGCATAGATCTAGTATGTAGAACATTGGTGAGCTTAAAGGTCATGAGTTTTGGCTCACACATTTGCTTATTAAGAATTTTATGCATCTTTTCGTAAAATAATATTTGGCATGCAAAGACACAGATTATCTTGCCGGTTCAACAAGAAATTGGATTTGTCTCAGAAGGCCTATATCAATTAAAATTGATATATATATATATATATATATATATATATATATATATATATATATATATATAGTGAGTATACCTATGGCTGGACATAGATGTTACTGAAGGAATGGGATATCTAAGTTGAATTATGTGTCTTAGTGCATCACGTGACTAGGTTAAGGACATGAGTTGAGTACCATTTGCTTCAGCAGTTAGGAGTCTCTTCTCCTGTTATGGGCTGTAACTTCGAGCACCTGACATTGGGGTCAAGGTCACTTTTTTTGTTCTTCCTTTTAGTCAAGGGAAGAATTGGAAAGAAATCCAATGGATTCCTTGTAGACTGTTCCTTTGATTCTTGTGAAGTTAGGAATATGTAGTTATGCTATGGAGGTTTGGATATTTCTGTATGTGGCTATGTTGATTCAGATACCATCTGGATATGGTTAAGATTTATTTGTAGAAGGAGCACTATTGGGTAATAAATTTCATAGTAGGTGGGACATATAGATTACATAGATTTAATGGTTGCAGAACGTTTGTGGCTCTCTCTACTGAAGAGGAAGAATTAAAGAAATGTATAGATTGATTCTAGCTCACATTGGGATGAGTTTGAATGGTCAATTGATTGTGGATGTTTCTTCAAGTATTCATTCCAAGCTGTTGGGAAATCATTTGAATATGACTGAAAATTTTGTCGTAGCTTTTACAGTACTAGTAGTTGTTCTTCATTTGTACATTGAGACTCAACGTTTCATCCTTGGTTTCTAACACATGTCATGTGGTAGTCGTAATTCACAATTTAGTATGCGAATAGTATCTATGAGGATGGATATGTTTGTTAGAGTGGAGTATGGTCTCTTATATGAGTGATCTACCTTTGTTCAGATATGCTATTCCCAATTAGTATTCCTATTTTTAGGATGGATAAGTTATGAGATACTTATGTCACTTCTTTGTGTGTATTCAAGTTTGTGACTTGAAGAGGAAGAAACAATTCTAAGGTTAAGGATATTCAATATTGTTCTCTTCGAACAAGTATAAATGAAGTATTTCAGGTTGTTCAATTTAATGACCCTCTTTTCATCTTCTGGAGCTCAATTACTATTACATTAGCATTGTATGGAGATGACCTTATCAGTAGGAACCTTATACTTTGATTCCTATTACCAGCATTCGGTTATGGAGGATAGACTGGCTCTACAATCTATGATTCCTTGACTATCATTTTGTTAGGAGTAACTTATCATGCTTTTAGCGATTGTGTCTTGGTTACAAGTGTGATAGAACATTGAATATCTCATATTATTCTATTAAACATAGAACTCACGTACATTATTTATAGGAAAGGAATTGAACAAGACTCCCCTAAATGAATGGAGAGGTTACAAAATAGAAGGAGAGAATAATGGAATACACCTAGAAGGAGAAGATAAAGGGATAGAATAGAATATATATGACTCCTAAAAATATAAATTATTCAACGTATGCTAACATTCCCCCCCTTATTACATTATTCTTGCAAATGTGACCCCTGAAAAATTCAAATTTCACTTTACCAAGGGATTTAGTGAGAATGTCAGCAACTTGTGCTTCAGTAGGACAGTACTGGAGCTGAATTTGATGGTTCAAGATGTGCTCTCGAATGAAATGGCAGTCAATTTCAATATGCTTTGTTCATTCATGAAAGACTGGATTCTGCACGAGCTTCAACACACTCTGATTGTCGCAATAGAGAATAGGTGACTATTTTTCAGGAATTCCCAGGTCATCCAAAATGTGACGTATCCATATCACTTCACACACACATCTCCTCGTGCGGCATGATATTCTGCCTCTGTGGATGAGATAGAAACAACATTCTGCTTCTTGCTTATCCACGAGATAGGTCCAGATCTGAGATGAAATATGTATCCTGTAGTTGACTTCCTGTCATCAACAGATCCAGCGTGGTCCGAGTCGACATATCCCTGTAAGAAGAATTGATCATTCTTCTTATATTCCAGACCATAATTAGTTGTTCCTTGGACATATCTCAAAACATGCTTTGCTACATTCCAGTGACATTTCTTTGGCTCCTGCATGAACCTGGAAAGATAGCTGACAGCATAGCAGAGATCTGGTCTGGTATATGTCAAATAGATGAGCCCTCCAACAAATTTCCTGTAGAGAGTAGCATCTACTTGAGGTGAGTCCTGGAATCTTGAAAGTTGCAAGCCTTTTTCCATGGGAGTGGATATAGGTTTACAGTCAGACATTCTATACTTTTCCAGGAGTGTCTTGGCATACTTTGTCTAGGAGACAAAAATGTGATGCTCCTTTTGCCATATCTCCAAGCCAAGACAGTAATGTAGTAGCCCCAAATCTGTCATGTCGAAGGTTCTTTTGAGATCATTCTTTACAATATCAACCTGATCTTCTGAACTACCAGTGATCACAAGATCATCTACATAAACAACCAGAATGACAATTTCTTTTCCTACCTTCTTTATATACAAATTTGAATCTGAGGGGCTACGAGTGAACCCATGCTACAAAAGGTGATCGTTGATCTTGATATACCATGCCCTGGGAGCTTGTTTCAGTCCGTAAAGTGATTTGATGAGACAACATACCTTCTTAGGCTGCTTTTCATCAACAAATCCTTCAGGTTGGGTCATGTATACTTCTTCTTTCAGATCACCATTTAGGAAAGCACTCTTGATGTCCATCTGCTGAAGTCTCCATCCTTTCTGTGCTGCAAGTGCACAAACTACTCTGATGGTCTTCATCTTCGCAGTGGGTGCAAAGGTTTCTTCATAGTCGATGCCTTCTTTCTGAGCATATCCTTTTGCTACAAGTCATGCTTTATGTTTGTCGATGGATCCATCTGCCTTATATTTTGTCTTGAAAACCCATTTGTAGCCTATGGGTTTCTTTCCTGTAGGCAGATCGACAAGTTCCCATGTTTGATTTTTCATGAGCGAGTCATATTCTGTATCCATGGCTTCCTTCCACTGAGTTTGACTGAGTGCTTCATGAACATTATCTGGCTCGGAGCTATTCATCAGTGAACTCATGAGTGCAAAGTTTACCTCATTTCTTGTTTGACTCCTTGTTTTGACTCTGGATGATGTATCTGGGAGTTGTTGCAAATGTGAGTCCTTGATAGTGCTTTGTACCCACTTCAGACGAGAACTTGGCTGCTTTTGAGAAGAACTATGTCATTTCCATGAGGATTGATGTGGAGTCACATTCTCCAGTTCTCCAAGGTCAACAAATAGTTCTCCTGGCAGCATTTCTTTTCTCTTAGTAGTCTCCTCTGGCTCATCATCTGATTCAGAGACTAATCGGTGAGATGTGTTTGGAAGTGGATCTTCTATTGATACTATTGAGTCAAAGGATGACTCATCACAAACCACATCCTGACTCTCATATATTTTCTTTGTCTCAGGATCCATGAGATGATATGCCTTCGAGGTAGTACTGTAGCCAAGAAGGATACACGGGAGTGTTTTTGGCTCTACCTTCTTTCTCTTCTGAGCTGGGACATGCATGTATGCTGTGCAACCAAATACTCACAAATGAGAAATTGATGGATTTTTACCACTCCATACCTCTTCTGGCATCTTGTTCAGTAGAATCTTTGTTGGTGCCCTATTGAGAAGATATACAGCCATTTGTACTACTTCAGCCCAATAGCATTCTCCTAGCTTTGTAGTTGATAGCATGCAGCGAGCCATCTCCATCACTGTGTGATTGCAACACTCAACAATGCCATTTTGCTGGGGCGTGTAGGGAGCAGTCAGGTTCTGCTTAATGCCGTGATGGTTCAGGAAGGCCAAGAACTTATTTGATGTGAATTCCCCCCCTCGATCTAAGTGGAGTAGAAGAAGTGGTTGTCCGGACTCTTTGACAACATGATGATAGAAGTTCTGCAAGTGTTGAAGAGCCTCACTTTTCTTCTTTAGGAAATATACCCACATCTTGCGAGAGTGGTCATCCACGAACAACTGGAAGTACTTGTATCCTGAAAAATGAAGCAGGCAATGGGCCATTCAGATCGGTATGAACTACCTCCAGACACTTCTTGGCATGGAAGGTGCTCACTTGAAACGGATCTCTGTGTTGTTTTCCTGCAAGACAGCCAGGGAAAATAGGCAAGGAACTGGACAATTTGGGTAGTCCACGGACCATTGCTTTTGAAATCATCTGGAGCAATGAACCGACCAATAAGTGTCCATATCTAAAATGCCATAAGGCAGTTGATTCTATTGTTGAAGCAGATAAAGCTACTGCAGAAGATGAAACAGTATCTAAAGCAAATAACTTATCTTTTACAAAAGCTTTAGCAAGAACCGTACCTTGTCGGGAGATTAAGCATGATTTAATGCCATTTTGAACAAGAAATTCTACCTTAAGGTGATGATTCAAGAGCTGAGTAACTGACAAGAGGTTGCTAGTCAAGCCAGGAACATATAGTACCTTTGTAAGTGTACATTTTCGTGGTCCCAGAGGAATGGTGACATTCCCTATTCCTTCTGCAATGTACTCTTTGTCATCCACTATCCAAACTCGATCTCCAGTTGGTTCTTCATGTAGTGAATCAAACAGCTTCTTGTCACCTGACATATGCTTGCTTGCACCAGAGTCTATCAACCAGAATTTCTTCGTGGGCTGAGAAGTTTGAGAGATGAGTACAAGATTCTTACTACAATGGGCTCCTTCTGATGTCTCCTCATCAGAGTCATCATCTTCTTGTTGGGCTGCGAGATGTCCCTTGTGCTTTCTCCAGCGGGGACGTCATTTGGACTTTTGAAAATCTTCACACCTAGATGTGCTTGTATGGCTTGAAGACCCCTGTTTCAAGCTATTGTGCCAGTAGTGATCAGTGTCATGAGTATTGGTTCTGTAAATGTGACACCATCTCTTTGAATTTTGATCTTTCTGTTTGGGTTGCACTGGATTTGGCTTCTCTGGGGGACCTTTCTGATTCTTCTGGCCATGGTAAGGCTTTGAGAACAAGGCTTTGTCCTGAGACTCCTCATGCGATGAAGTGATGGCCTCTTCCTACTGCAGAAAATTCACAAGCTCTTCAAATGTCACTATTTGTTTAGACACATTCAGTGTCGTAACGAACACTCAGAATTGAGAAGGGAGTGCTCTCAAGGTGATTGCGACGAGAAGTTTATCATCCACCATTTCACCGAGCGCTAATAACTCTGATCTCAGCTCAGCCACGCGACGCAAGAATTCCTCCACTTTCTCGTCTGACCCCATAGAGAGGGTGTGCAGCTTTGACTGAAGATGAAGTATCTTCATCTGATTTTTGGCTTCATAAATGGTTTCCAACTTGTCCCAGGCCTCCTTGGGTTTCTCCACATTCCAAACATGTGGTTGCACATCATCACTGATACTGAGCATTATCAGCATCAAGGCTTTAGCACTAGCCATGTCATATTTTATTAGTTCATCGGGGGCTATGGGAGCAGGCACAGACCCTGTGACAATTCCCCATAATCCTTCAAACTGAAGGATTGTCTTCATTTTTGTCTTCCAGGCCACAAAATTGGACCCTTTGAGCAACTGAGCATCAGACAGAAGTAACTTTGGAGTAGACATCGTAATAAAAAAAATATTTATTTATTTGAAAAGTTATTACAATTTTGACTCACTGACGAGAATTACTGGCTCGTAGATGCTCACGATATTCATGTGCTGTGAGACGGTGACACTTTGTAGGGCGTTCTTCTTCATCATCACAATCAGCATCGTATCTGGCTTCTAATTCTTCCCGTACTCACTTTTCTTGGTAGTTGACGTCGAAAAGAAAGTATTCAAGAAGTCCTTCTCGAACTAGCTTGTCGAATGCAAGATTGCCGGTATTTCAAAGCTCGTTCAGCAAAGCAAAGTAGAACCCAAAGCTCTCAGGAGCTTCTCCATGGTGTTCTCTGGCTGGCGAGTTGATATTCTGGCTTTCAGCTGTGGCGACCGTGTTATTGACACTCTCAATCGAGTTGTCTACACTCGACATTCAGTGTAGTCTTTGTAGTTTCTCCAAGTTTCTTCTCCTCATTCTCCTCTGTAGCTGTCTCTACCTCTTCACTCCAAACTTATTCGGATGCAAGTCTTCATGTAGGAGAGAAAAATTCCACGCAGCAATCTTCTCTTTTGATCTCAGTTACAGCACAGATCATGGTCTTTCACTGTTCCAAAACAAAATTGCAAGATTCTTTTACACAACACCACGATCTTGGCATTTTCTATGCCACAGTCATTGCATCCCTCTCATCCATAGTTTTTTGGAATCTATCCTCTTCTTCTCTTTTATCTATTAAAAACAAAATGTCCACAAGAACATAAAGCTCAAAAACATGAGTAATTTTGATTTGAAGTCTCATCCTCCACATGCACAGGTAGCTGGTTTTTGTTTTTATCGCCAAAACAACAAGAAATCAATGCACAGGAATAAACACAGAAAATTGTTTGAATATTTTGATAGCAAAAAAGCGTAAAGTTATTCTACTCCATACCAAACTGTTTTAAGATTTCCCCACAACAGAAGATTTTCCATGCAACTTTATGTCTTCACGCATAGTAAATGATCTCCACGTAGGTTACACAGGTCAGAGACAAAAAACTGCAGGCCACTGATTCCTCTATTCCTCCATGCACACTACAGGCCACTCCAAATTTTTTATGCCTCCACGCAGTAGGTGCAAAAAAATCCACAATTTAGGTGAAAAAAAAAAAAAAGATAAAATGCACAGGTATAGTGCCTTTTTTTAAAAAATCCACGCTTAAAAAAACAAAAAAAATTTTCTCCTGACTTGTGCATGTTTTAACAAGAAACATTTTTTTTCTTTCCTCTCCACGCACAGCTCTAACTCACTGATGAACAGTCCTTTACATGTACTGGTAGATTCCCACGTCCAACTTTTTCTTTTATCCAAGCTAAGAATGGATGTCTCCTTCAATGCACACAGGTCAGAGTTTTGAATGCTCTGATACCAAACTGTGAGGCAGAAATGGAGGAGAAAGAATAGAGATTGAATATCTCATATTATTCTATTAAACATAGAACTCACGTACAGTATTTATAGGAAAGGAATTGAACAAGACTCCCCTAAATGAATGGAGAGGTTACAAAATAGAAGGAGAGAATAATGGAATACACCTAGAAGGAGAAGATAAAGGGATAGAACAAAATATAGACTCCTAAAAATATAGATTATTCAACGTATGCTAATCATGGTGACCATTGTCGTATCCACCCAAGTATTCCATTGTGGTTGGTGTCCAATCCCCCTTTGATTTTTATGATATAATCACCTACAAAACACCCAATACCTCCTTCGGCCTCGTGGTCATATCAAAACATCCAAGATAAAATATACGCATATAAATCAATAATCATCCGTATATAAATTAAATCATCATCTAGACAAATAATGTTATTATTTTAAAATTCCAACAAGATTTCAATTCTATATTTTACCAATACCATGAAGATCACAAGATTAGTTCAACTACTAAATCCTACTCAATATGACGGGAATGTCGAATGCCAAAAAAATCTATGTATGGCAACAACACATCAAAATCAATATAAAATGTCTCTCTAAGAATCCACACAATCATACTATGAATCAAAATCAAACAATAGTCCAAGTATTTATATCATCTAACATCATGCTAAGAAAAAATGATACAATAATATCCATGTATATAACCAATAGTAATCGAAATCAAAATATAATAAGTTTCAAAGGGAAGTGGGCACTACATCCCACTCCCCTTAGATTTGACTTCCTCCTGGAAGTCACGGAGAGAGAGGTAGGAAACAATGCAAAAGAAATAGGATCACACCCTTTAAGGAATTCGTTTTCTTCAAAACAAGTGTGGGCCTGTAGAACCCAAGTCTTGTCCATTGCAAATCAACAAGAATAAGGGAGATTGTAAGCGATGAGTTCTAAACTTTCTTCAAGTAAGTTCACAGCCATTTAATTCTAAAGAGTAACTCTACGTGATGAACTAAGCTACAACACAACGCATCAAAACAGGAAATTGCCAATGGAATCTCAAGAACAACCACCAAAGTAAAAGAGTGTTAGGGAAAATTGCATGAACTTGAGGTGACCAAATAGTCTCTCATGGCTCCCTCATACTACAATAAAAAAATTTAAGGCTTCCACTAAGGTTAAGTTACACTTTCAAAGTTTGTTATTCAGACAAGGCTAGCAAATATCAACCACGAACATCAATTTATATGAGAAAACATGTCTACTCAAAGGTCTCACAATTTTGAGATCACACAAGATGAGGTTTAACAACAAGGAAGGACACTTAAGTTAGCCAAAACATTTACAATCAAGAAAACTATTCATGGGAAGCAATTCTTTAACTTGAGAGGGTACAATTAAATTTTCATGGTAATACTAAGTAGAATCATGACCACAAGGTTTCCTATGGCCTTATTTTACACTTAAAATCGAACACACAACACTAACCTAACTTTAAAATGTCAAACATTTAGAAAATATTTCCACTATAACTTACATATCAATACAAGAAGCACCACTCACTATAACACAATGGGATTTATTTATCTTAAATTCTGGTCAAGCTCGAAATAACCATAAATGGAGCACATGAATAAATCGTAACACCAAAGAGCACTCAAGGGAGCAAAAGAGAAGAATGAGTAACAAGATGGGTCGAACTACAATCCAGAAGTGCATCATACCAAAAGTGAGTAACGACTTATGGAAATAACTTGCACTTTCCTTCCCAAGGGAAAAGGGGGCAACAAGAATAAGATGTCTCAAGAAAATAAGAAGATTATAATAAACCTATGTCACCAAGGACTAAATCAACACACAAGGAGGTTGCTTTTCTTAAAAAAAAACATAAGACCTAGTCCTAAAAACCACAACTCACACTTGTCGCGTTACGAGGAAAAAGGGTACGAAGACCAAAAATCCTACAAGGGAAAGGCACATAAGTCTATGAGCAAGGGAGTACTAAGAAAATAGAACACATGAATAACAACAAGGTGTTTCACAATTACGAGTAGGAGACAGAACTACAGGTTCAACTATACAATGCACTCAATACACATACATCTTACTCATTCTATAAACCAGCTATTAATTCAAAAGTTATATTATAGTTTTGCTTGTTAATAAGTCTTCTTACAAGTTTTCCTAATTAAAAACTCCCTTCTATTATGACCTCACATATTTTCATTATTAAGGAGCACAACTAATGATATCTCGCCATTCTGTGTATGTGGCAGAAATTAGTTATTTTACTCTAGGGAAGGTAAATGGACAAAGTCTTCTTTCTATTTGTCACATAGTTTCATTTCTTCTATTTAACCTACCAAGGTTATAGCAAGGACCATTTTATTTTTTCTAATGTTCTAGTTTACTTGTCAAGTTTCAAGTCCAAGATCCTCAATTAGGGTTTTATTAGGATCAATTAATTATTTTACCAAATATATTTCAATGGGAAGGAGGAGCCAAACCTATCACATTATTACCTTTATGGGAAAAAGAGATAAATCAACATATCACATTTTAACTATAAAGGAACAAGAGAACATTCGACATAACAAACACATCATTAATCTTGTAAGAAATAGGAATCAATCAACCAACATGTGCCTCACAAATATTTGAAGGGTTTATCAAAGAATTACAAGCACCAATAAACACTCCAAGTGGGTCTCCACAACTCTCAAAATAAATTATGAAGAAAAAAACCCAATAAAGAGGCATGTTTAGTTTTACGAATTTTAAGAGGTTTAACAATGTTTGTTGTTTAGACTAAAAATTTGGTCACATAATAAGACAAGGGAAGTTTCAAATAAACATTCCTACTTCCACAAGCTACCACCAACCCAAAACCAAGATGACAAGGAAAAATGTTACTCCAAAGACACCACATTTCTCATTAGAAGACATTAAATACAAGAGGACAATCAGCTAGTCTACCCAAACATGGATTCTAGGACCAAGAGTTGTAGTTTTAAAAGGAGTACAACATAAGCACCACTAAGATTAAAATATTAAGATCTACAAAACTAACATCTCTAAGAGAAAGGTCCAAAAGACCCAAAAGCATCCATAAGTGTCTCAACATCTCCCAATACTAATAGATTATATATTCGTATACATAATAGTTTACAATGCTAAGGCAATGGTAGATCTATTTATGGTTCATTGAGAGAAAAAAAAGTACACTTAATTAAGAACATTGCCTTAATGGGCTTAAATCTAGCCATAAATACCAAGATACATATAAACCACCAGTCAATACTTTCTATAATGAAACAAGGAAACCATGATACAAATTAGCATGCCATCGAATGAATGTCACTGCCAAACAAACACTTATCCACTAAAATTTATAGTCAACCAAGATTCAATCTGATCCTAACACAATCCATAAGCCCATAATAAAACACCTCTAATTTGACAAGGATCAAATCTCTTACCATATTTTAAGATAAACACCACCACTGCTATCAAACTACCAACTAAACCACACTACACAACGAACTCTCTCTCAAGAAAGGCTGAGTAACGAAAGAGTCACTTTAAGATCCTAGACATAGTCAAGGTTCCATCCTTCCAAAACCAAGGCATAACTTAAAAAACTTAATAATATATTCAAGGCACCTACGGTGTACCCCCATACGACAAAATGTCATAATACAAAACAACATAGAACCAACTCATCAACATGCAAGAAAGAATCATGTAATATTTAGCTAAGTAGCCAACAAGATAAACGAGCTCTAAGTCACCAATCAAAGTAAAATCCAAGAATATTGGCAATCAAGGGAAATGGCTAAGTAGCCACATTGCAATCCATGAAAATTTGCAAAAAATATAAATAACTAAAAAGAGCCTCAGAGCTCACCAATCAAATCATAAAATAAGATGTTTGTCCTTGATAAAATAACACAAGATTACGAATGTAAAATACTAAAATTCAACATCACCTTCACTTCACAACCCTTCATGGCTGCTAATAGGGGTAATATACCTCAAGCTCAGTTCTAAGAACGCATACACAAGATTGGATCAAATGTGAAACCAAGACCTAATATCCACTCACTCATGGGGATTAAGTCACCAAGGCAGCATCCAAAACTAACTTGTCTAACCACTAAAGGAGAAGGGGGAGATTTAGGTGACTAAACAAATTCTAAATTTACACTGTCTCACCCCCAAAACACAATCACAAATGCCGAACCACAAGAATCACAAAACGTAATTTATCATTCCAACAAAGAAGAGTCTCAATGGGTTTATCACATCATACAACTAAAGCAAGAGTTAGGACTCATCAAACAACTTCTTTTCCAAGAAGAAAAAGTTCCTGCTACACCAGAAGTTCACAAAAATATTAATCCAATTCAACATTTTCATTTAACTGGGTTCGACAAAATGCCATTAGGCAAGTACAACCATTTGAACAACTTTATTATTTTTATTATTATTTTAAACATGGAGGTTCAAATTCTGCTAACTGGTTTTTCAGGTTTCAAATTTGGCCTAGATTCCAAGCGTTGAACCCATGGCTCTGATACCAAGTGTTACACCCACTAAGAAATGTCCGCACAAAACCCAAGAACAACCTATGTCAAACTAGAAAAATTAAGGAACTTTTTTTGAAAAATGTGCTCGCCAAAAGGTTTTCGAATTAACAGTTATCACATTATTGTTTCTAAGTTACTTTAAATTAATAATATAAATTTCCTTTTTAATCCCCATTATAATAAAATAATAAAACTCTCAATACCCTTTTAATAAACTTAGTTAGTCTAAGGCATGGTTTAGGTTCCCCCTAAATGTTATTTCGATAAACATTTAAATTCTACTATAGTCAAATTTGCACAAATTAATCCCAAGTGTAAAGGGGTCTATTTAATTAAATACTAAAGTTATATTAATCCCACAAGGTGACAAGGTTTAAAAATAAATAACAAGGTCCTTAATTTAGCACAAGGGTTAGTAAAATAATCCCACCGCCTACACAACTAAAGTGGCCCCGTAAAAAGCCAACCCATACATATTAAATTCAAATTTCCTCTCACCCACTTCCTACCTACTTTTGGTAGGGATGAATTTCATCCATTGGATGGATTAATTTAGGGCCACAAGATATAGGGATTCAACTAACCCTAACTTTTCTTATGAAAGGCTTATTTCTCTTTTGATTTGCAGGTTGAAGGAGTGGATTCCATGGATCAAGGGAAACCCATGGAGGATTCTTCGTGGATCCAATGAGCAAGAAGAAGGGAATTCCATCCAATGGATCCTCCTTAGAATAGTTTCATCTTAGATTAGTCAGGATCCTAGTTATTTAGTTTCAATGCAAAAATATATCCTAGATCTAGTTTGAGATCTAATGTTGATTAGTTCTCTCTATATGTAATTATTTTATTTTCATTGATGGGGAGAACCCCATTAGAAGATCAAGAATCTTAGGCACATAAATCCCTATATGCAGGTTGGGATGTGGGTCCAATAAGCATACACGACCCTCACAAGTTGGATCTAACTTTAGGTGAAGTTTACATCCATAAGAGCCAATGGTTTGGTCGGAAATATGTTGTTCTTTTATTTCTAAAAAAAATTCCATGCACAGGTGACCGACAATGGTCTCTTGACTGACCGCGGTAACCTATGCTACTGACGTCAGTTGTACTACCGACACTGGTTTCTAAGGCATCAGTATATGCTTGGTTATTATTATTTTTAAATGCAAAGGAGATTCGATTTGTACCAAGGGTAACATATTATTCCATTTTATGACAGCATAATAGTCTCCAAGGTATCTGGTTCAACAAAAGCACCACGAATGTCCTACAAGTTGGAAACTTAGAATTTATGCAGTATACAGTGACCGATGTCGGTCATAGGAATACCGACGATGGTTCCGTCGCCGATGCTGGTTACTGTCAATTGAGCCTATTTTTATAAAATTTAGCACATCTTCTACATTTATGATTTACATTTTTCTAAATGGAATTTCTAACAATCATACATTAAATTTAATGTTTACTGAGCAAGTCATAATATCATTTAAGTTGAGATGTAAGCTAGAAGTTAAAATTTCAATCTGTAAACATAAAACAGTGACCGATGTCGGTACTGTGTACACCGAATGTCGGTTCAGACTAACTGGTGCCGGTCACCATGTAGGCTAGAGATCTCTAAAAATAAATTTTTGAAGGAAATATATACTGAGGGATAACTTTAACTTTACATAAATTAGAACCAAACAGGGTTTAACTATTTCTAACCAAAATGAAACTATGACAACATTTCTAATTCATATTGTGATCAAACATTAAAATTTACAACCTTCTTTTCTTTCAACACAAGGTAAATTTTAAACATGATGTCCATTATAATTCATTCCATTATATACAACAATTTGAACAGAAAGGAAAATACACATTCTTTTAATGAGGTTTCCTCCATTATGAAATCACAAATTAATAAAAAAATCTATAATATAACTTTTCTTTCAATTACAATACTATAGGTCTTTCACCTTAAGTGGGAATTTACAAGAAAGGTAGATACAATGAAAGATTGCTTAGTCTTATACAAGTGCTCCAAGTGTCAAAACTCCAACAAGGCTCCATCGTTTCTTCACTTGATCACAACAACAAAATTGGAGGAGAGGCAACACTCTCCACCTAACCAAAACTCCAATGAGAACAAGAATCAATTCTCCTCATTGGCCCCTGAGCCACAACCAAAAGGCAATAAGGAATGGATCCAACACATGGCAACTCTACAATGCTTCCACAACACATCAAAAAATTTACACAACCATTTCAAGAACATTCAACACAAGTTAAAGTAACACAATAAAAAAACTTTACAAAACACAAAAGGCTTGAATGCAAGCCAATGGAGCAAGGATCTATGGGGAGATAATTTATGCCTTCCAATGGGATTAGGTGCCTACCTCAAAACCCTCTAATAAACAACTCAAAAACCCCTACACAACTCTTATTCCTCCCTCAATAATTCTCTTATGCCTCCCACATTCTCTTATACCTCCTTAAAATCTCTTATGCATCCCTCATAAAACAAAACAAGTAATAAATACAAGAATTTTCTTGTCCAAGGTGGGGCACCTAACCCAAATCCCTCCAAAACAAAAAATAAAATCTTATGCCTCCCTACATATAAGATCCCCATAGCCTTCCTACACCATACTTAGGTAACTACGGTTAGGACCCAACAAGAATATCAAAACACTCAATAACATACACATATGCATAAGTAAAAGAAAACAATAAAAAAATAAATTCAAAGCCTCCCAGATACCTAGAGTTTCCATAGTAGATCTTTATCCAAGAGTCAACTCCGAAACTCCGTGTAAATGCCAAAATTTCATGCATGAAAATTCTAGCAAAGTCCAAAAATGCAAGAGAACAAAAAGAAATCAAGTTACCCCCCAAAAAAAAAAAATAAACTAGAATAAATAGAAAAGAGGAAGAGAGGAGATGATGTGGCTCCATGTAGGATGCCACATCATTTCTTCTCCATCCCAAACACTGCAGTCAAACCCATACCCCAAGGCATAATAAATGGGTGGTTGAGAGGTATGAAAAACCTCTTACAAACACCACTCCAACCCATACCCTTTAATGACTAACATTAAACACATGTAAGAAATGTAATTAAAACTCACCTTTTGCCTTTCAAAACACATAATGGGGTCTATTTTTGACCCCCAACCCATAGGTAGGGTTTGTATAAGAAATTAAGAGTGTGGGACAATCTTAAATTGTCCCATAAAGCCTCCTAAATTGGCCCTTAAGGCCAAATCCGAATTTCCAAGGTATTTAGAGTGTACAAAACTCAAGTTACTTAAACTTGAACTTAAAAACACATAAACTTCCGCTAAAGAACCATCTAATGATAATAAATGAACTTATTTTTCTTTACCTCATCCATAATTAGCTTCTAAGGGTAAATATGATTATGCTTCACTGAATTAGACACACCACTCTATTTTAATTAATGATAAAAGGGAATTACATCACAATAAAATTCACATACTCCAAAATTAAATAAAAGAAAGTGAAAATAACTTCACACAAACCCAGTGGTCACAATTCAGGTCATACCCCCATGGGATTTCCTAACAACAAATAAAGCCACATAAAACATAACAGAAGTTGCACATGGTGACCATTTTCGTATCCACTCAGTATTTTTCCGTGGTTGGTCTCCAATCCCCCTTTGATTGTTGTGATATAATTCCTTGAAAACACTTACCTCATGCATTTCGTGGCCATGAAAATCCAAGATAAAATATATGGGGTCATATAAACTCAAAATCATCCATATATAAATTAAATCTCATTTAGACAAATAATGCATTCTATTTTAAAATTCCAACAACATTTCAATTCTATATTTTTAATAAGCAAGAAGATCAGGAAATTAGTTCAAATTTTCTAAATCCATCAATATGCCGAGAATGCTTCTAATTCATGTAAATTCTAAGTATGTCAACAACACATCATCATCAATATAAAATTTTGATCTCTAAGAATCCACACAGTCATACTATGAATGTGTCCAAGGTATTACAAATATCTCTATAGAAGGAACATCATGCTAAGCCAAAATTTTACAATAATATCCATGTATATTTCTAAGTATGTCCAAAAATCAAAATATAATAATTCTCATAAATGTTTTAGAGTAGATAAAAATGTATCCAAAAAAACCAACACAAAATTATCTAATTATTCTTAGAATATATTGTTCATTAAATTCATTAATGTAGTAGGTGCATTCATGAGTACAAATAGTAAAACCATGAACTCATAGTGGTCATACCTGGTTGCAAAGGTTGTTTTATGTATATCCTCTTATTATATTCTTAGCTAATGATATCATGATCTTAGATCAATTTTTGAATAAAATTTTGCATCACGTATCTGATCATATAGATCATATATCCTTGACAAAGGATATCTATTATTTATTATAGCTTTGTTTATCATGTAATAATCAATGCATAACCTTAATGTACCATCTTTATTTTTGACAAAAATGACCAGTTCTCCCCAAGGGGATATACTTGGTTTGATAAATCCTTATGGGAAAAAGTTCATTTAGCTATAAATTGAGCTCAAAATTTTTGTTCTTGTTATGTGGTAAGGATATTTTAAAATGGGTTCTATTCTAGGTTTTATGTTTATTGGAAGTCAAATTTGTGTCTTGGAGGGAGTCTAGGTAACTCTAAAAAGACATTGTTGTATTCTTGTAGATATGGGTAATCAACCAAAGAAGTGTTTCCTTATTTTCTGATATTAGAAATTTTGACTCCATAAATGATGAAACCTTTGTTTTTGGTGTTTTTAAGTTGCATAACAAAGATTTGTCTCACTAATATGTTTCCTTTTATACCCTGTATTATTTTTGTTTTTTACAGGTCATCTAAGCACTTGATTTGGTTAAGACATAGTAGTCAACCATTCCTTTATGTTGTGACTATTGGTACCGAAATTTGTTCTCCTTTTTAGTTTGAGCAGCATCAGAGATATGGCATGAAGCTTGAAAACAGATAGGTCATGATGTGTGTCATTTTGTAGCTAGGGATGTCATCTAACTGGCACTCAGATTTGTAGAGAGATGGATAGCACTTTGAAAGGATTTGATTTGACCCTCACTATTTTAGGTTGTACCTTTCAACCAAGGTAAAAGAACCGATACTGTAACCCCCAAATGGTGAAGGAGATGAAGATATCCCTCAATTTATACAAATAATATGAAAAGGCCTTGGGAAAATATGATCAACACTCAAAATATGACTTTCACAAGTTGTCACTTCTAGATTATGGATATATTTTCAATGCAAGGCAAGGGTTACTGAAGACATTGTATGATCCTAATTTTCTTTATGCATTTTTGTAAATGGATTAGTATCCTTTTGTTGACACACAATGCAATGCAGGGGTAGTATGGGTAGGATTATTTTGTTTAAATGAATTTTTTGGTGGGGTGTTGACAAGACAAACTGGGATATATCAGATATTTGAAAACCTCCACAATAATTGAACAACTATCAGATAAAAACTTCAAATAATCAGGATATTCTTTCAACCAGAAGAGGCATAAATGGAAGCCCAATTGCACTCTTCACATAATCTTTGAGAACTCACCACAAAAGGATTAGAAGTAAAGAACTCAATTAAACACAAAAATCCTTGATCAAACCATGCCTAAGGTACCCCCAAAGGCTTACAAGCAATCTTTGCAACAAGGAAGGTAAATTGATTTTAAATTTGTTTATCTCTTTATCAAATGAAGGCTCTTCTAAACATGAGATTGCAAATACCACTAAACTATCAACAAGAAATGGAGATTATGTGTGATTTCAAAAAGACTTTTAAATGTAAGATTGTAACAAGAACAAAAAAACTATTTGCAGGCATTTGAAAATGATAACAGACATCATATTTTGCCATAGAAAAACATAGATTAACTCAAAAGCTTGTTAGATTCATTAGCAGGGGAGAGTTTCATGAACAATCTCAGAGCTTTGTGATGGCTATACACTTGTAACCAACTCACATACATGAAGATCCAACACATAAGAAATTATTTTGGTTCTTTCGGTGGGTTTTTCAGAAAGAATGAGCTTTCTCTCAAAATTTTCTCATGAAATTTCAACTTTTCCCTGACCCCTTTGCAAGAGTTTCTCCAAATGCATTATATACCTCTTGCCACATTTGGTCCTTCCCCCCCAAGAAAAGAATATTCCAAGGGATCAATTTTGTTACAAAACAATCCTCATGATTCAATGAAAATGACATCAAACAGAAAAACATTTATAGGTTGCCAGGTGTGCCCAAAAAGATTAAATCATTACAAATATCTGATCATTATCCATCTTGGAGGCACAACTTTTCATCATTGAGGCATGAAGATGCCTTTCCATTCATCATTTTCACCTTTTTACCTTTTCAAATTACCTCTGCAACTTTTAATTTGACATTTCACGTGTTTTCTCGGGTTGGGGCTAAAATTATTTCAAAAACATCTCAAATCAAAATATTGAGTCATGAAACTAATTCCAATGATCCTGGAAGGCCAAGAAGACACAAAATCACTATAAATTTGATGAATTTTGATGCAAAAATCATGATTCCAAGCTTCCTGGAGCTCCCATGGTGGTCAGAACAAATGGATGCACAATCAATCATTGATTTTATACATCTTTTAATCCTAGCCCTCCATCAAAGATGTGGACTTTGAAATAAGCCTGAGTTACCTTTTTAATTTTGGATAAGGCTTAACACATGTCAAAAAATGATTGGATATCAATTTGGGCTTACTTTTTGTCTTTTTTACATTTTTGAAAAAATGGAAAAATTTGACTTTTTTCTCTACCCTCCACCTTTGAATTTTAGAGCTGACACGTGGCACATGGTGTGGGTCCCATTGGGATCACGCTTCCAATTGTTGCACATTTTGACCTTTTTTGGAAAATTCGACGAAAATTTTCACTTTTTTGCCCCACGGGCCCGCACCTCTGATTTCTCATCTCGCCACATGTCGCCTTCTGATCGCTAAAATCCGTGGCCCTAATTCTCATTTTAACTCCTTTTTTGTTAAGGGAAAAAATTCAATTTGCTTCCTTTGCCAAGCCACCTACCCACTTTTCCTTCTCCACGTGTCTCCTTGTGATTCGTTGCAGGCCAGCTCTCCAAATTTTGATTTTAGCGTCTTCTTTGAAAATTGGAAAAAATTCTCTTTTGCCTCCGCCAACCCACTGTGGTCCCTTGTCGTCTGGACACATGTCCCTTTTGATTTTCTTACGGGCGAAGCGCTTAAAATTTTTACGTTTTATGGTTCTTTTAAAATTGGAAAAAATTCCCTCCTGCCTTCGCGGACCCGCCTTGTCCTCTACACGTGTCCTCATTGATTTACTTGAACGCTTAAAATTTTGATTTTACGCCCTTCTTTGTAAAATTGGAAAAAAATTCCAAGCCCTCCACCCACACTTCCCTCTAACCTTATTGGACACATGTTCACCTGTGATTGGCCACGGGGCCACGCTCTAAAATTTTAGCTTTAAACTATTTTTTAAGTCCGAAAAAGGGAAAAAATCCCCTCATTACCTCCATGCAACCCGCCAACCAGCTCTGTGAATTCTCAATGCTACCACATGTCCTCCTCTGATTGGAGTGAGGCTAAAAATTATTTTGAAACATTAGATAATTAGAGCTAAAAAAATCTAATTCGCCCCTCGTCCGCTCCTCCCTTTTTAAAAATGGACATGTGTCCACTCCCGGTTGGCGGTGGGGTTTCGGGCCAATTTTTTCACTTTAAAAATTTTTGCAAAATAAGGTCTAAAACTCTTAAAGGAATCTGACCACCCGCCATCCCACCTACCAATCAGAACATGCCACGTAGGACTACAAATTTGGAAAAAATGGGTCCTCGGGCCTGAAAAATGCCCCATTTGTCAAAAAGGTGAAAAGTGAAAAGTTACAACACTTCCCCACTTTTCCTTAGCCAATTAGAAGCTGCCACATTGTGAGGATAGAATTTGACCAACACGGAAAATGACATGTATGACCGTCAAAATGCAAAAAAATCAAAGGATGCCCTAGAATTCAATTTTTTCACCAAGGATGGTAGATTTTTCGATTTTAAATCAATTGAAGCATGATTTTCGAACATTTTCGACCTAGGGATTGAATTTTCAAATACAAACAATTATGAATTGAACAATATTGAAGTTTTTCCATGATCTGGGAAAGGGAAAAAATGACACAGCCCATAAAATTGGAAAAACTAGGGAACATAAAAGGGAAAACTTGGAAAATTATTTCAAATTAGGGAAAAACAGATCAAGTTTGTGAGCATTTTAAAGCATTCAACTAGAGGGGAAGAATTACAGATCATCAAATCAAAGAGATAAAATGTTTATGAGAAGATACAAACTTGAAAATTTAGGGCAACATGGTGCAAGCTCAAAAATGGCACCAACATCCGCTCTTATTTGGGTGGGCAATCTCAGTGAGTGCCACAAGGACAAAACGTAGACCAAGTGCCAAAATAATCCATTGGGAAAACGGATTCATGGGCCAAAATCACCAAAACAAACTAGCTGAGAATCCGAATAGTTAAGGCAGCCACGAACAAGGGCAAACCAGACAAAACACAAGGAAACAGCAAAAAACAAAAACTATACACTATACAATTGGTGCATACCTCAGATTATGGGGATTAATCCAAGAAATGATTCAAATGTCCTTCCATTAACAGGCAGCTTCAAGTAATTCCCCATCTAATTCCTTTAGGAAGAAGGTATGTTCACCAATTCTGATATCAATGGCATAAGGGCCCATCCATAATGCATCAAATTTTCCATGCTTTCCCTTATCTTCATGCCTTGCTATCCCATAACAAAACTAAGATCTCCAACATTAAAAGCTCTAGGAGTGTCACCTTCTTGTCAAATAATCTCTTTAAATTTTCCCTAAATCTGACATGCCTTTGATGGGATGCTCTTCTCTCTTCATCAAGCTCAATAATCTGATTGATCCTTGAGCATCATATGGACTAACTTCTTGATCTTCCAATTCTATTGGACAAACTGAAATGAAGATAGTTGTAGGTGCAAGGGAAGCAAATCCTAAGTTCCATACACCAATTCAAATGGGCTTTTACTAGTAACTCTTTTAGGAGTTATCCTATCAGCCCAAACTACAAATTTCAATTGTTCACCCCATTTCTTCTTGTTTTTCTCCAAGGTTCTTCTAATGATCTTCAACAATTTCTTATTGCTGGACTCAGCTTGTCCATTTCCTTGGGGATTATAAATTGAAGAATAAGTCAGATTGTTTCCATATTCTTTGCACATTGCCATTAAAGGTTTGGCTCTAAAGCACATGGCATTATCAGTTACAATTTGACTGGCACTCCAAATCTACATATGATTTGATTCAACAAGAAGTCCATGACCATTTGGTGTGTTGCTTTCTTGGTGGGGATTTCCTCTACCCACTTAGTAAAATAATAAGTGGCTACAAGGATCCACTTATGGCCAGCACTAGAAGGATCTGAAATTTCACCAATGAAGTCCATCTCCCATTGCTTGAATGGGAGCTTAAATTGATATAGGCTGCAAAGGAAGGGAGCCTGAAGCTTTCATTCTTCCAGAGAAACGTTGGACAACTATCACATTTTGTAACCAACTGGGTTGTATCTTTGAAGAGAGTTGGCCACCAATAACCATAGCTCTCAAAATATTATGTGTTGTTACTCTTCCAGCAAAGTTTCCTCCACAAACACCTCCATGGAAATCAGAAAACTATCTTGGGAGCTTCATCTTTAGTTATGCATTTCAAGAGGACACCTTCAGGGTTCTTCCAAGCTAACCCAAGGTCTAGATGATATATTTTTGAGAAGCTAACTTAAGGGATCTTTTCTAATTTTTACTTAATTGATTAGGACAACAAAGGTGTCTGAGATAAAAGATTATATCCTTGTACCACTCAGAACTTACCAATTTCCCAAGAACATCTACCCTTTCTTCCTCTACTTCATTCACTTCTACAGTTGTAGGTTTCTCTCCCATGAGCTTAGCAAGACTGAAACCTCTTACCAAATTTGTGGTTTGGATATCCATATCATACTCCTGCAATTTGTTCACCCATCTACATCTTTTACTTGAGACCTTCCATCTCTGATAAGATGTATTTTACCATGGTGTGGGGAACATACGCAACAACTTTTGAACTTAAAATATAAGGCCTGAAAACCTTTGTTTCTTTCACCAAGGAAAATTCTTGTTTCTCCATGATTGTATACTTCAACTCAGCTATTTGTAAATCCTTACTAAATAAGGCAATAGGCCTCTCATCCCCTTCATCATCCTTTTGCAGCAAAACAGAAGCAATGGTATTTTCAAAAGCAAAGGAAAAGATTTGGAAAGGCTTATTATAGTTTGGGGCTGCCAAAATAGGTGCATGTTTGAGTGCATCCTTAATCCCTTCAAAATCTTGAATGGAAGCCTCCTCCCATTTGATAACTTGGTCCTTCTTTAGCATGCTTGTAATTGGAATGAGTCAACTCAGCAAAGTTAGACACAAACCTTCTGATAAAATTAATTTTACCAAAGAAGGATTGGATGCCTTTCTTGGTTCTTGGAATTGGTACTTTTCTGATTGCTTCCACTCTCTCAGGGTCTATCATAACATCTTATTTTCACACAATGGGACCAAGTAGCTTTGCTTTTTGCACTGCCAAAATGGCACTTCTTTGGATTAAGAGAAATGCCATAATCCCTACATCTTATCAACATCCTCTCCTAGTGCTGCAAATGATCATTCTTTGCCTTGAAAACACAATCACATCATCTTGGTAAACTGTAATGAACTCATTGATGTAACCAAGCAAAAGCAACATCCATTGCTCTTTGGAAAGTGGAATCAGCATTCATCAAACCAAAGGGCATCCTAACAAAAACATATGTTCCCCAAGGAGTAGTGAATGTTGTCTTAAGTCTTTCTAATTCCTTCACAACCACTTGATTATATCCAGAGAAACCATCCAATGTAGAAAGAAACTCAAACCCTGTCACAAGATGCAACATATTTTCCATATTTGGTAAATGGATAGTTATCCTTCATGGATGCTTTATTTAGATTTCTAAAATCTACACATAGTCTGATGTCTCCATTCTTTTTTCTGACTGGCACAAGTTTTGCAACCCAAGAAGAATATCTATGGGTTGAATAATACCTCCATCTCTCATTCTTCAGTTAACTCCTCTTGCATTTTCATGGAGAGAAGTGGATTAATTGGCCTTTGTTTTTGTCTGAATGGATTATTATTTTCCTTAAGAGGAATCTCATGTTGAAACAATATTCCTCTATATTCTTTTAGCTCAAAGGAATAGGACCAAGTAGGCAGTCTTGAAATTTCTTTAGAAATTGATTGAAATGATTATTCTCTCCTTGCAAGGTTTAAGGAGAACCTAACCACCTTTAACTTTGATTTTTCCATTTGTTTTGCTCTTTCACATCAACTTGAAACTATGACATATTCTCATTCTAATCATGCAAATCACACTTATAAAGTTTGTTTGAGTTCACTCAATCTAGGAACATTTTGTTTTCTCCATACAGCAAGTTGACTAGTCTGCCAAATAATGGTGGAAAAAAAAATTCCATTTGCACACTCACCTTGGTTCCAATCATATTGTAGCCCCACTTTCTTGACAAAAGAATACCCCATTTGGTACTTGTGCATCATCAAAAATCTCATCATCCAATTTTAAATTATCCCTGGATAAGATGCAAGCTTCACTACTGAACCTTTCAACATCAACCAAAAATGTTGAGCACATTCTCTCGAGTCCAAGGCAATACATTTTTCATTGGTTGCTGTCACTTTGATATCCAAATCATTCATGACTTCTAGAGGCATGAAATTAAAATGATGCACTTCAATCAAACCCATACTGCAATTGTGAAGTAGCTTATCCTTTATGATCAAAGTTGTGAAGAATGGATCAACATTAAATTGGGAATCAACCGAAGATGTCCCCAAAAGTATATTAAACTTAGGTGTCTTTTCTAGTATCTTATAATGTTGGTTGTTTCAAGGTCAAAAATGATCTGAGGTGGATTTGTTTCAACAACATTTAAATTTCTACAGGAGTAACCTTCTCTTCTTTCAATCCCAAGTACTTTACAAATGTTCTCTTCTTATGCTCAGGAATTCTAAGCAACTCAATGATTGGAACACTTACACTTTAATTTGTCTCAATACTTGGGCTATGTCATAGGGGACACTCTTTGGCAAAACAATATTGAAAGGGAGACAAGAAGATCTCATCAGATGATAGTGGATTCTTGGCAGCTTTATGAAGGATATTCATTTTTGTTTGGGACAATAGATGATTCTGACAGGTGCATTACTCTTTTCTGGGAAAAACTTTTGGAATGCTTGTGAGAAAGGGTGTTTTAGGTTCTGGATTGAGACCCAACTCCCTTAACAACCTTACAACTAGTGTTATATTCTTTCTCTTGAGCTACAACCAACATTCATCAACAATTAAATATCTTCCTTCCAAAGGGATACCACCATCATACTTGAAGTCAATCATCAAAGCATCTTAAGTATTCAATAGTCATTGTTAGGAAAAAAAGGATGCACTAACATCAACTTCAAAGATTGAATAGAGGGTGGAAGAAATATTTGTACTCATTTAATGCAATCCCAAAAAGGTTGCAGCAGTCCTAGCACTTATTACTTCAGTAGGATGTTGCTATCTCCTTATGATCTTGAAGAACAAAAGCTCATCATGAAAATATCATCATCAGTACCTTGATCATTATTAGCTTCACCTTCTTGTTGGTCAACTTCACATGGAGGATGAGGAAGAAAGCATCTCTCTCACCAATCCATATCAGAAACATTCATCAACAGCAGCAACCCTTGAGCAATTAGAGGGTTAGGAACTATCTTTCTTTCAGTCATGCTTGGGGTTGTCTATATACAAATCCAATAGGCCCCTTACCTTTGTCATCAAACCTATACTCATTCATATGGTGATTGCCAAATCTTATCTTGTGCTTGTTGCCTAGGTTGACTGTCATCACCAATCCGGCACTATGATAATTCTTCACCGGGAACTCCTCGTGCTATGATTATTTACTAATGCACAGCCTTTAGTTTGGTGGATGTAATCTGGAAACAAAACAACAACATAACACAAGAATACCATCGACTATGATAAGACGGAATGATGACAAATCTGAAATATCAAAGTAAATTATAATATTAACATGAAATTGTTACAATCTCACCCATGAGGTACTTCAAGTGTTATTGAATTCACTTGCCTTTCACCAAGACTATGGGAGAAACTTTACAATTACACCTCTTAATGGCTTCTTCAACACACCTTTAAACTGATGGCTTCCTTCGCACACTTCCTACAATATTTCTCACTACTTCCTTCTATGCTAAATGAGGGGGGTGGCCTCTCTATTTATAGAACTTCCAGGCTTATCCATCTTATCTCTAAGATAGGATAAGAAATCCACTCTGACGAATCATATTCCATACCTTAACTCTTATCTGTACATGTAAGCTTATCTTTTAAGATAAGATAAACCTTATCATTTTACATGGGTTCCACATTTTTAGACTTTTTACAAATAAAATACACAAAATATTTATGACCTCACTCCTTGTCCTTATTACCAATATAATATTTCTAATTCCTAATCATGTAGACCCTACTTCTCTAATTACCCAAACTTTGACATTTTAACATTACCAGACCACTTACGACAAATATTTACTTTTTACAACATTCCTATTGTACTTTGACTGTTACCATACTCCACATTATTGGCGGCACCGTACTGACGGCACCGTTATCTTCTATCAGACACTACTACTAATTATACTTAACAACATCCTATTCCTAATACATACATTAATGAAATAGAAATTATGGAGGAAAATTTTAGTGTCGACATCTTCCCCCTTCCTAGCTTCTACTCCGTCCTCGGAGTAGACTATTCTGGTGCTTGGAAAATCTTCAACTTGTCATGGTTGACCCATTTCGTAATGGGAGTGCCATCCAATTCCTCCAGTCGGTACGTACCATTTTCATGCACAGCTGCTATTTTGTAGGGCCCCATCCATTTTGGAAGAAATTTTCTCTGTCTTCTTTTTTTGTATCTGGAATCATATACTAGAACCAAGTCATTCACATGAAATGGAGACCAACGGATCTTTTGATCAAAGTATTCCTTCTGCTTCATTTTCTTCTTATGGCTTGTATCCTTTGCTATTTCCCTCATTTCCTCTAGCAAATGAAGATGTACCAACCTTTCTTTTACTGAATCACTTTCATCCATCCTTTCATTTTTCATAACTCTCACAGTGGGAATATCAAACTCAATAGGAAGAACTGGATCAATGCCATAGGCCAACTGAAATGGGGAGTATCCTGTTGCTGACTTTGATGTTGCCCTATATGCCCACAATGCTGCATGAATCCTTTTATCCCACTTATGTACCTGCAAGGCTGCATCTTTTGCTAGAATTTGACACAACACAAAATTTGTTCGTTCCACCTGTCCATTTGTACTTGGCTTGTATGTTGTTGCCTTCCTGTGCTTAATAGAAAATTTATTGACTAGGGCTTCTACTACCTCATTAATGAAGTGGCTTCCTTGATCTGTTACAATTTCTAATGGACAACCAAATCTGGTGACAATGCGTTCATATATGAACCTTGCCACCTCATCCATGGAAGTTATTTTCAATGGCCTAGCTTCAACCCACTTGGTTAAATAATCTGTGGCAACTACAATATACTTATTTTGGCGTGAGGTAGTTGGAAGTGGACCTACAATGTCTATTCCCCACTTTTCAAAGGGACCAAGTGGAAGAATAGGGCATAATGGAGCTGATGAAGTCTTACGGTTACCATGTGTTTGACAAATATCACATGTCTTACAATAATTATAACAATCTTTAAAAAGAGTGGGCCAGTGATAACCTGCATCCAAGATCCTTCTTGCTGTAAGTTGTCCAGAGAAGTGCCCTCCACATGTACCATTGTGGAATTCTTCTAGCAGTTCCTTCCCTTGATCACGTCCAACTGCCCTCTTGTACTATCCATCAGGTCCTATTCGAAATAATACTCCATGCAGAATAGAATATGGACGACTGGCTTGAGTAATCTTTCTCTTAGTCTTTGCATTGGCACCATCAGGAAACTTGAATTCATTCAGATAATTCCAAATATCTATGTATTCACTAGGGATTGTGTCAAGGGATAACAATGCTGCATCGGGGAAATCATCATCATCACAAGATGATCCTAAACCATCATAGGCTCGAGAGAGTGCATCTGCATTGACATGCTTCTTTCCTGGCCTATCTATAATATCAAATTCAAATTCTTGTAGAAAAATTATCCATCTTGCTATCCTCCCTGATGGGTTAGGCTTATTTACAATATATTTTAGAGCCTGATGATCTGTTACAACTAGAAATTTTTTCCCTAGCAAGTAATTTCTAAACTTCTTTACAGCAAAAATGATAGCCAGAGCCTCTTTTTCAGTTACAGTATAATTTACCTCAGCACTGCTCATTTGTCTGCTCCCAAAGTAAATTGGATGTTCATTCCCATTTTCATCCTTTTGGCTCAAAGTACTTCCTAGTGCTGCATCTGAGGCATCAGTGTACACAATGAATGGCTTGCTCCAATCTGGATTCTTCAAAACAGGTGAAGACACCAGGGCTTCCTTCAGTTGTCCAAAAGCTTCATGCGCCTTATTTCCTGGTTCATAAGTAACATCCTTCTTCAAGAACTGGGTTAGTGGCTATGCAATCTTTGAGAAATTCTTGATGAACCTTCTATAGTAACCCACATGGCCTAAAAATGATCTCAACTTACTTCTATTCATAGGAAATGGTAAATCTTTGATTTTTGAAACTTTATCAGGATCAGTACCAATACCATCTCTGGATACAACATGCCCTAACAAAACACCTTTAGAACATCCAAAGACACACTTTGTAGGGTTTAGTGAGGCTTGTGCTTCATCTAACCTTTGAAATGTTGTCTCCATCTGGTGCAGGTGGTCCAACTTGCTCCCATAGATGCAAAAATCATCCAGAAATACTCTGATGAAGGTCCCAATGTAGGGTTCGAACACCCTATTCATCAAACGCTGGAATGTTGCTGGAGCATTACACAACCCAAAAGGCATAACTCTATAAGAAAACGTTCCCCAAGGAGTGGTGAACGTGGTCTTCAGCTGATCTTTCTCTGCTATACGAACTTGGTTGTAGCCGCTATATCCATCAGCAAAACTATAGCACTCCTGGCCAGCTACTTCGTCCAAGATCTGATCTGAAAATGGAAGAGGGTAATGATCCTTCTTTGTTGCCTTATTGAGCTTCCTGTAATCAACACAAATGCGTAGCTTCCCATTCTTTTTTATTGAGATCACAATGGGAGAAACCCATTCTGAATTCTCCACAGCAAATATGAATCCTGCATCAAGCAACTTATCTATTTCTTCTTTTACAGTCTTGGAAAAATTAGGATTCATTCTATATGGCATTTGCTTTATGGGCTTAGCACCATCTACCAGCTCAATAGAATGTTCTACCCAACTTACTTGATGGAGAGTTCCTTGTAATCAAAAGTGAATAGGTGTATGTACCTTCGAAAGAGCTGGAGGTAGGATTCCTTCTCACTCTCCATCACAGCATCACCAATCTTTATTTGTTGGAGACGATCATCAACTTCTTCTTCAGATAATTTTATGGGGTCATGAGTTGGTGTGACTGGAAGGATATCCATGACTGAAACATCAACCTCACTTTCTTCATGTTCGGTGTCCACCTCACTGGTACTAAAGTAATCAGAGGATGTCCAATAATCAGTTTCATCACTTGAATCCATAGGTTCTGCCTTATGATGTCGAGGGATCATGTTTATCTTCACCCTCTCTCTACCATGTCCAAGTGTCATGAAACCTTCATTCCAGTAGTTTCTTGCATGAACTCTCCTTAGCCATGGTCTTCCCAGCAGCATTGGGTACGCAACAGTACCATTTTTCATCACCTGAAAGTCTACCACACATACAACACCCATAACAGATATTGCCACATTTGAAACTACACCTTCTGGTTTAGTTTTTCCTTTATTTAATGACCTTAACATAAGTGTTGAAGGGCGATCAATTTTTAAACCCAACATATTCATTACAGACTCGGTCATTACATTAACTGCAGCACCTCCATCAACTAAGACATCATGAATTGAAATACCATTACATAATACCTCAGCTTGTGGAGCATAGGGATCTGCCTCTACCTCCAAAACAGGGACCTCAACCTCCTTCCTTCGTCGAGCATTGAGTCCACTTCGCAGCTCCCGCCTCTTCTCAGAAGACATAGCCAAGAGTTGACCATATGTAATATTTGCAGGCCTTTTGGACAGATCTTCCAAGATGGAGTATGGTCCTTGCCCCTGTGAAATCAGAAAATCCTGCACACCCAACTTTCTTCTCCTATGTTTCTTACTAGTTTCTCCTTTCATCTTCTTAGGATCATTTCCATCTTGATTATCTTTTTCTTTCTTTCTTTTTGTTACAAACACATCTACTTCATTATTTCTACTCTTATCTACTACATCAAAAGAATTCACAGGTGCTTTTCCTTTATCATTATCTCCTTTACCAGATGTAGAAGCTCTATCTGGACAATTATACTTATAATGACCCTTTTTATAACAACCATAACATACAACTTCAGAAATATTTCTTTTTGGACCTCTATCTCCTCCCTGAGAACTAAATTCTTTTCCTTGAAGAAGATTAATAGTTAACTGACCCATCTTTTTGAGCAGATCTTCATACTCAGTAGATGTACTAGGAGAAATATTTGTGCTCACCGGGAGTGGTTGTGGATTCTGGACCAAAGGTGCTGGTGTAGGCTCTACTTTAGCAACAATTTCTTTGGGCTCCTCTTCCATGCTTTCTTCTTGCCTTCTTGCAATCTCCTTTGCTTGTTCAATGGTAGCTGGGCGGTCATACTTCACTCGTTGTCTGATCTCTGGCTTCATCCCAAGAATGAAGTGCTTACAGAGGAGATTATCCACGCCATTCATCAACCCATCCGCTAATCCTTCCTTCCGGATCTGGGCATCGAGCTTCCTCCTTAGCTCTAGAACACGAGCATGATAATCCCTTATCTTCTCCTTCTCTCCTTGGGATAGCTTTGTGATCTCGATCATGAGATCTGCATATTTCTGTTGTTCACCAAATTCTTCAAGAAAACTTTCAGTTAATAAATCCCATGAATTTTTCACATTATCACCTAGTGTTTCAAACCACCTAAGTGCTGAACCATCCAAAAAGGTAGGAAAAAATTCAGTCCATTGTTCCCTTCTTATAAGGCCATTACAAATACAAGATCGTTTAAACTCTTGAATGAAAGAAGAAGCATCTTCATTAGATTGAGCTGAAAAAACAGGAATCTTTCCCATTTTCAAAAGTAACCACCGTGAAATACCAACCCACAAGTACAATCAACAAGACTTATGTGCACAAATAATTGGAATCACTATACTAGAAAGTGACTTTACACCTTTCTACAGTAAAATAGAAATGACCACGGTAAACTATGGTAAAACTTGACTTACTACGGTAAAAACTGACTTTACTGTGGTAAACACTATTCACGGTAAAAAGTGAAGTTACTGCGGTAAATACTATTCACGGTAAAAAGTGACTTTACTGCAGATAAATACTATTCCCAGCAAAAATGACTTTACCATGGTAACTACTATTCATGGTAAAAATGACTTTACCATGGTAACTACTATGCACAGTAAAAACAAGGTTACCCTCCAATTGATTTTTGACTAAGTGGGAATATCTCTCCAGAAAATCCACCAACGAGGAATGGTCCCGGCAACGGAACCAAAATGTCATCACCAATCTGGCACTATGATAATTCTTCACCGGGAACTCCTCGTGCTATGATTATTTACTAATGCACAGCCTTTAGTTTGGTGGATGTAATCTGGAAACAAAACAACAACATAACACAAGAATACCATCGACTATGATAAGACGGAATGATGACAAATCTGAAATATCAAAGTAAATTATAATATTAACATGAAATTGTTACAATCTCACCCATGAGGTACTTCAAGTGTTATTGAATTCACTTGCCTTTCACCAAGACTATGGGAGAAACTTTACAATTACACCTCTTAATGGCTTCTTCAACACACCTTTAAACTGATGGCTTCCTTCGCACACTTCCTACAATATTTCTCACTACTTCCTTCTATGCTAAATGAGGGGGGTGGCCTCTCTATTTATAGAACTTCCAGGCTTATCCATCTTATCTCTAAGATAGGATAAGAAATCCACTCTGACGAATCATATTCCATACCTTAACTCTTATCTGTACATGTAAGCTTATCTTTTAAGATAAGATAAACCTTATCATTTTACATGGGTTCCACATTTTTAGACTTTTTACAAATAAAATACACAAAATATTTATGACCTCACTCCTTGTCCTTATTACCAATATAATATTTCTAATTCCTAATCATGTAGACCCTACTTCTCTAATTACCCAAACTTTGACATTTTAACATTACCGGACCACTTACGACAAATATTTACTTTTTACAACATTCCTATTGTACTTTGACTGTTACCGTACTCCACATTATTGGCGGCACCGTACTGACGGCATCCGTTATCTTCTATCAGACGCTACTACTAATTATACTTAACAACATCCTATTCCTAATACATACATTAATGAAATAGAAATTATGGAGGAAAATTTTAGTGTCGACAGACCTTGTGAAGTCATACCCAAGTCCCTTCTTAGCTCTTGCCAACTTGTATGAGGTTTGTTTAACAACTCCTACCAAAGTTTTCACAACCTCTTCTAAATCAACACCTTTGCTAGCTTGAGGTTTTTCAGGGTTTATATATTTTATACAATCTCTCTTGAGATTTTTCCTAATTGCTTTGATATTGTTCTCAATTTTAAGTGCCATGGTGAAATCTTGTTTTAGATTGGTTGGGTTCTTGTTTCTTAGGTAATAGGCTTCCTTCTTATCAAATGCATCTGCATATTTGATTAGGCAAGATTCATCACAAGGCCTCAAATTAATAGGCAAACTTCTCAATTTTTTGTTAAACCTTGTGTTGAAGTCATGGAATGATTCATTAGGGTTCTCCTTGATATTCTCAAACTTAGATAAAAGAAATCTAGGATCAGTCTTGTCGCCATATTACAACCTAAATACATTTTTCATTTCAGTCCATGAATCAATAGAATTATTAGGAAGAGCCTTGTACCAATCCCTAGCATCCTCTTCTAGTGTATGAATAAACAATTTGACATACACATCCTCAAACTCTATCTCAAAATCTCCCATCATATTATCAAAAAGTTTGAGATGCTGATCACCAATAATAGCATTGTTACCATGGAATTTTGGCAACCTATTTCTGACATCTTATGGGACAACATTTGGGTAACCATCCATTCCTCTAAAATTTATCGGACCAAAGGTGTTAACAACAAATGGAGGTCTCGACTGAGCCATATTGTTTGGTGGGGGTGATCTTGGAGGTGAAAGAAGCTGATGAGGAGTGAGAGGTCTTTGGGGAATGGGAATGAAAACTTCAAAATAGATCTCTCTTAAGGGCTCTCCTTCTTGATGATCTCTAGCAAATTTAGAAAATACAATAGCAGATTTAGGAGCAAGCCTTTCAAATGTACATTAAGGTCCCTCACCTGATGGGGAATTCAAATCAGCAATAGGATTGTCTGAATCAGATCCACTTGAAGAAGAATTGCAGTCCTCTATAACAGGTTGCTCACTTTCAAACTCAAAAATAGGGATCTCCTTTCTTATAGTCAAGTCTCCAACAACCTTCCACACCTTTCTCCCCTCTAGCTCTGAGTTTCTTGAATTTGTAAAAAACTTCTTAGTAGAGTCCTTAATGAAGAGAGATCTTATTCCTTGTAGTTTTGCAGGGATTAGCAACACAAAAGTAAATGATAGAAAGGTAAGACAACTGGTATTTTCAAGACCAAATCAGCATTGAGTCACCACTAAGGAATTTCACCGAAGTTGTGCAAGAATGCACTAAAATAATCTGTCAAATATTTGCTAATACTCAAACCTTTGCAAAGCCTTATAAATCAAACCTTTTATTCTTAGATCAATAAATCACAATGTAACCGAAGTGCATAAACTGTTGGGAAATGAAAAAGGGCAGACAAAGCTTGAAACTTTTTCTTAAAACTTGCAGATCTAAAACATAGAATGATATTTTCACATTGTCGCAGCTCAAATAATTGAATACACAAATGCTCAAACTCTTCAAACACTTCAAAAACATCAAGAAATTCCAAGAAGTCCCTGGCAGTGGCGCCAGAAGGTTTTGGTACCCAAATTTGTTCTCCTTTCCCCAGTATGAGCAGCATCAGAATATGACATGAAGCTTGAAGTCATATAGATCATGATGTGTGTTGTTTTGTAGCCAGGGAATGTGATCTAACTAGCACTCAGATTTGTGGAGAGATGGATAGCACTTTGAAAGGGTTTTATCTGACCCTCACTATTTTAGGTTGTGCCTTTCAACCAAGGTAATATAACCTATATTGTAACCCCCAAATGATGGAGATGATGATATCCCTCAATTTATGACAAATAGTATTGAAAAGGCCTTATGAAAATATCATCGACACTCCAGATCTGACTTTCACAAGTTGTCACTCCTAGATCATGGAGATATTTTCAATGCAAGGGAAGGGTTACTGAAGACATTGTATAATCCTGATTTGTCTTTTGCATTTTTGTAGATGGGTTAGATCCTTTTGTTGACTCATTTTAACTCCATTTTTTGCTAAGGGAAGAAATTAAATTTTCCTTCCGTCAGGCTGCCTACTCACTTTGCCTTCGCCACATGTCTCCTTATGATTCATTGCGGGCTAGTGCTCCAAATTTGGATTTTAAGCCTTCTTTGAAAACTAGAAAAAATTCTCTCCTACCTCTACTGACCCGCCGACCAGCCTTGTCCTCTGCCAAGTGTCACTCATTGATTTGCTTGTGGGCCAAGGCTTAAAATTTTGATTTTACTCCTTTGAAAATTGGAAAAAATATCTCTTGCCTCCAATAACCCGCCGACCCTCCTTATCCTCTGCCATGTGTCGCTCATTGATTTGCTTGAGGGCCAATGCTTAAAATTTTGATTTTATGCCCTTCTTTGAAAATTGGAAAAAATTTCCATTACCCTCCACGACCCACACTTCCCTCTGACCTTGTTGGACACATGTCCACCTGTGATTGACCATGGGGCCATGCTCCAAAATTTTCCTTTAAACTCTTTTATGAAAAAGTGAAAAAATCCCCTCTTACCTCCGTCGACCCCAAGACTGTCTCTGCGCCTGCCATGCTGCCACGTGTCCTCCTCTGATTAGAGCAGAGCTAAAACTTATTTTTAAACTTTAGATAATTAGAACTAAAAAAAACTAAGTCCCTCCTCAGCCCGCTCCTCCCTTTTTGGTTTTTAGGACACGTGTCCACTCCCAATTGGCAGCGGGGTTTCGGGCCAATTTTTTACTTTAAATTTTTTGCAAAATAAGGTTTAAAAACCTTAAGGGTATCCAACCACCCGCCATCCCGCCTACCAATCAGAGCATGCCACATAGGAAAATTTGGAAAAAACGTGTCCCCAGGACTGAAAAATGCCCCATTTGTCAAAAAGGTAAAAAGTGAAAAGTTACAACACTTCCCCGCTTTTCCTCAGCCAATTAGAAGCCGCCATGTTGCCAATACCTTCTGAGGATGAATTTGACAGGACCTATGATTCCCGTATGACTATCAAAATGCAAAAAATTCAAAGGATGCCCTAGAATTCAATTTTTTCACCAAGGATGGTAGATTTTTTATTTTAAATCAACAGAAGCATGATTTCTGAACATTTTTCAACCTTGGGATTGGATTTTCAAATACCAACATGCCAGTATGAATTGATCAATTTTGATTTTTCCATGATCTAGCAAAGGGAAAAAATGACACAGCTGTAAAATTGGAAAAACTAGGGCACATAAAAGGGCAAACTTGGAAAATTGTTTCAAATTAGGGAAAAACAACAAGTTTGTGAGCATTTTTAAAGCATTCAACTCGAGGGGAATAATTACAGACCATCAAATCAAAGGATAAAATGTTTTTGACCAGATACAGACTTGAAAATTTAGGGCAACATGGTGCAAGCTCAAAAATGGCACCAACACTATGCATATTCATCTACACATGTTTAGTGGATGCATCGGGTTACACATACTTCAATCACATGAGAAGTTGTTATTTCAGTACATGTGAAATTGATCATTATGTGAGCATGATTGAACTTCTTTCTTGTGTTGGTTATCTTGAGGAAACTCTAAAATTTATCATTAAGATTGTAGCTAAACATGCGATAGTTGTGTGTAAGTGTTTTCTTGGTGCGTTTAGATCACATACAAATATAAGTTTAAGAATAGTTACAATGAAAATAATTTTTCATGTGGATCCTAAAATAGATGAAACTTAGGTTATTCTTTGAATAATCTTAGTAGAAGCGAGAAAGTGGCATGAGGTTCAAATGGTAGTAACATTGACAAAAGATAGAATAATTAAAAATATCCCTTGATGTAGTTGGACTCGAAGAGATACCAACGCAATAGGTGAGCCAAAGAGTTCATAGCATAGAAAAGACTATCTCAGGTAAAGAACAATCAAATTGAAGGAGAAAGGGAATGGAGATGCTTATAATAACACAAATAGATGATCTCAATAATTTGACCCATAGCCTCCGATAATTGGTGTCCATGATGCCAAATTTCTTCTAGCTATTTTGTCAAACAATTCACATGCTTGTTGCATTCTCCCACATTTAACATACATATGTAGCAGACAATCTATATCAAGAAAATGGTATCCATAGAAACATTCAGAACCCAGTTAGTGCCAAAGAAGACACACATAACGTATATCCATGGAAAAACATGGCAAAAGAAATGGATTTGATACATTCTCGGCCTCCTTCTACTCACCTAAGATCCGCTTGGCACTACTAGATGGTCATGGTTTGGACATGGATAATAATCCCCACATCCCCCTTTTCTAATAGTACATAGTTTCCATGACACCCTACACCAACACTGCATCTACCACATCCAATTTGTTTCCCACTTGCTTAGTGTAAGCCACCTCAGGAGTAGTTTTAAAAAATAAAAAATGTTATAAAGAGTGATTTCATGGAGAGGGTATTTAGAGACAAAATTATAATTTTGTCTAGAATTAATGTATTAAATAAATCCCGCTTGTAGTATCTTTGTAATCACTTCAAACCTTTTACATGCAAATGACTTATACATGCTGTTTGTATTCAATTGGTTTTATGGCAAGGTGAATTATTACAAGCATTTTGTGTTGGTTCCTATTGTTTTGTCATTTATAAAAATTCTTCCTTTATTTCACATGATCGAAAAAGTGGGGGGGATATTTTCAAATTAATTTTCATAATACGCATTGACATGGCAGTTTTCCATCACGTGACATGTAAGGTCAGGAAAAATAGTCTATTTGCTGATAAGGCGCCTGTGGGGTCATGTGGCACATTCACTCTTGGTGGGCAGAAAAAAAAAATAGCAATGATGAAGATATATGGGGCATACAAATGATGTTATTGTATGGTATGTTGATCATGGATGTGAATCCCTAAGTCTCGAAACAACCCAAGCGTGTTCATTATTTTCTTTCATGTAAGACACTCCATTAAGATCTCTATAGTATGTTTCCCTTGTTTGTTGTAATTGTCGTTTTTGGAGATATTACACTACATTACGAAATATTTTTATGGGTAGCTATACAAATAATAAGAAATTCGAAATATATATAAGAGGAAACCAATTTTATATAGAGTACAAAGTGAGAGAACTTGGAATATGCTTATTGGAAGCAAAGTCACCTTTAAAATTGATTCAAAATATATAGTGAATTTCAAATATTACACTTAAAAAAATTAAATCAATACATGTATATTGAGTAGGTATTTTAAAGTTGCAAATATAATATGTCGACATGTTATCATTGGAGATCCATTATTTATTTAAATGTGTTAAAGCTATAAGTTATCTTCCCCAATATACAACCATAAGTACTATAACATCATCCATTCTTTATTTATATGTGTTTAAAGTTATATATCATCAACCCCACTAACCTACAAGTACTATGGTTATTTATTATTTGAATGTGTTAAAAGTTATAAATTGTCTTCCCCAATAAGAATTTTTTCCACCACCATGTTAATCTTTACTATCGGACTTAGTTCAACATTGAAAAACCATCCTAAGCATCATGCTGGCCATGACGTCATTCGGTGCCACTTGGTGCATACTTTCAGACTTAGTTCAACATTCAAAAACCATCATAAGCATCATGCTAACCATGACATCAATCGGTGCCACTTGGTGCATACTTTCGGACTTACTTCAACATTGAAAAACACATTGTGCTTTTCACCAATGAACAGAGAGACTCAGCAGGAGTCAAACCCGTGACCTACATGTTCCAAACGCATAGTTGTCACCAGCCCACCTATTGCCTTCCACATGCTACATTGTCATTGCATACCACTTTGTTAAACAAACAACAAAACAATGATGTGACGGCTAATGTACATGCATAGGTATGATCAATTTTAATGGATCGTGCATTTATACTTTGGGCAAAGGCCCATGCCCTCTATAATTGATTATTTAAAGCTTACAATTATAAATCACAAGTACCGACTTATCTAAATATGAAGGAATATTATGTACTACAATATGCTCATCTCTACTTCGAGATGGCGAATTGAACAAAAAAATCTAAGTGTAATTATTAATTTTCTCTACTTTGTGATGGTGAATTGTACAAAAAGTCTAACACTAAAATAGCTTGCAATTATACTTTTTTTTAACTATTGTTTTTAGCAGAATAAATAATTTCAAGTGCGGTATGACCTTAGGGGCATGACATCAACAATTATTCCCCCAAACTACATTACTTTGTTTACTATATTTCCAACCACTTTAATATCTTTACTATATTCTCAACTCCTTTAATATCTTTACTATATTCTCAACTCCTTTAATATCTTTACTATATTCTCAATTCAGATGACAGTAGTTTTTTAGCTTGCAATTGTATTTTATTAATTACCTTTTCACAGGAATAAATACTTTCAGAGACATTTATTCCCGTATAAAATACTTAAATTTGTTTACTATGCTTACTATCTTTAACTATCTTTCCACAAAGAACAAATTTAGATAAACATTTTGCTTTGTTTACAGGTTCTCAACAACCTAACGTTGTTTACTATATTCTCAATTCACATAGCAGTGATTTCTTCATAATATATTTTTATCTGCAAGTAGAAAAGGGGTTCTCTAACACTTCTCTAGGCTATAGAACACAAAGTAAAGGCCACATTCTTCGGGCTTCTGAGTTCTAAGGGCTTTTTATGGCTGCAGCTAGCCATGTTTGTGTGGCAAGCCATAAGATCTGCTGCTACAATGAGGGTACCATGGGCCTTGATCAGCACCGCTATTTATAAGATTTTCGTTTGGAAAAAGTTTGACAGTAATAATTTTGTGTTACTGTCAACAGATTACAATGACACAGCTGATGCCCACCAGTTCTGCAAAAATAACAGAGCTGAGATCAGTGAACATCCAATTATAGGTGACCCATCAGTTATTGTCTTTCAGGACAACAGATCTCGATACATATGTGACAGCCAAAAGGCTAGCCAGGTAAGATTATTGATTGCTGTTGAGCTTAATCGTGTGCCAATTGTTAAAGAATTTAAAACTGTCAATGGTTTTATGGGTGTGTGGACTCTGTGCTCTGCTGATGAAGCCATTCGAATTTGTTTTCTAAGCAAAAGTTTTAGATTTTCCTTCAGAGAAACAGTTAGTTTATGTTTGATAGAACATATGCCACTCATTACGGACAGTTTTTGGATAACAAAAGAGCTATGTGGTATTCCTTTGTATCTAAATGCTAAGGGCAATGAAAAATTTTCATCAATCTTGACATTAGCATTAATCATTTTGGACTTCACTTACAACATTTGGGTGCCACTTGTAGAGAAGGCATATCTGATGCATATCAGATGTGTACAATTATTACTGTCAACTCTTTCTCCAAATTTGAGGTTTCTCTTCTTTTACTTCCTCAGCAACTTTGACAACAAATATTTTCCCTGCTCAATCAGTGATTTGAAGGTGAAGATGAAGAAGACTCATGTCTTCTATACAACCGACAACACTGTTTTAAATTGTCCAGGGAATTGTATAAGTAAGATGAGCTTTGATGAGGTTGATATAAGAGGACAAAGGTATGAGTTCCAAATGAGTGCTTTCAGGGTGCATTTAGCATTGCAGCAAGGAGACAATTTTGTGGATTTTGAGCTCAGAATGCTGGATGTTCTTTTTGATCTTTTCAAGGCTAAGTATACAATGAGCGTGCATAATTTCCAGACTTATATTGGCTGCTGGAATCTACTTGCAGAAGTTAATATCGGTCTGGTTCAAATTCTGGATGGTGGTCTTATAAAAAAGATGCATCTATTTGGGTTTGATGAGACTATCGATCTCTTTTGGGGCAGCAATGTCAATGTGTACAAAGTTGATGTCGATGAACCCCACTATTTCTTGATTGCTTGGATAAAGTTAGACAAGGTTTATTTCATAGTATAGTTTTTAAGATATAACAAGTGTGCGTTGCTTAACATTTTAATAAATTGTAATTTGTCTTGTATGGAAGTAGTTTTCAAAATTATTGCTTATTTTGAGTGAAGAGATTTTTAAAGATATATTGTAATGTTGTTTCTTTACCAGCATCGGGATCATGTTATATGTTTTCTTATTGATTATTAGTCAATATTATCGAAAACATTGATTAAGAATTCTTTCCCAAATAATTTTTCCCCCTGTTTCTCATATATTTTACAAATGTAACAGTAATCAATTCTCTCCAACTGTAACAATAAACAGTTTCATCATTTAAAAAAATCCAAGGCAAGAGGCCTTCTAAACTCCTCTACAAGCACCAAACAAATATTTACAGTACATTAAAAATTCATACAAGGGAATTAAAAAATCAATCCAATGAAACCTATATAAAAATTTCCATTTATCTACTCACAAAATCCATCTGCACAAGTATTAACTTGAGTCAGTTCGCGATAACTAAGCATGATAAGGCTACACATTGAAACAATATGCTAACATTTCACAATATCATGAAAGGAACGTTCTATTCAAATAAATGGATCCAATCAAAAACCACTAATCAAAATTATTCACACGAGATAAAAAATTTCACCAGAAAACAAGAAGGAAGTCAAATATTCCAGTTAAGAACAATATCTCAACTAACCAAGGTAAGACCACATACTTTATAAGTTAGGAACAAAAGTAAAGAGTATTGGGATTTCAATCATGTAATCCTATAAATTACGTGATTGAAATATAATACTCGATTTATCCATCACTAAAATATTTGAGAAGCCCAAAACATACTAGATATAATCATAGATGCAAAATAGAAAAGGTGAATCAGTCCTTCTAGGAGGGAGGTTTCATTGGCCTAGAAGCTAGAGCAACCAAATGAGTGTAAGAAGGGAAAACCATCACGTGATAAAAGGAGTTGAAAATAAAGTTCATCCCACAAACTATATTCTCTCATTGAAAAGAGACTCCATAAGGTAATGGTAAGAGAAGAATGGAAGCTGAAAAAACCCAAAATGGGCATTACTCAACAGCCAAGTTACTTGATAAACAAAGAACGGGATGATGAAAATCCTCTTAACTTTCAAATACATTTAAGATGAGATTAAAATTTAAACATCCTTCTGGATTTCATAACATTTTGGGTTTCATAACCCTCCTTAAAAACAATCCATAGTTGCAGTCTAAACAAGAAGTTTACCACCTCTTCCTTACAAGATCTTTTAAAAGTAATACTAGTTAACATAATCAAAACCACTCTTCAAATGCATTTAAATGAGTCACAAAAGCCATTATTCTAACAAAAAAACCCCATCATAATTATCAACTTATCTAATTAATATAAAGGAAAAGTAACCCCCAAAATTCATTAATAATTTGTAACAATTTTCCGACATAGGCCAGCAATGTATATATATAAAAATATTCAATTTGTAACCTCATGACTATCCTCATAACGTATCATCAAATGTCATGAGTTAACAAGAGTCCTATTTCAATAATGACTACAGTCATCCTAAACACATTTCGAATTCTAATGCAACACAGAGGTTTAGTCATAAACTTATGACCATTAATAATACATTCACTAACGATTCACATATTATCAATAACCTCTCAACAAGGAGAAATTTGACCAAGTTAAAGTAATGGTAATTATAACAGGGCCAGGGTTCAGAAAATATAGATTAAGAATTCTTTCCCAAATATTTTTTTCCCTTGTTTCTCATATATTTTACAAATGTATTAGTAATCAATTTTCTCCAAATCTAACAATAACCAGATTCAAGACTATCTTTCACGGATAATTTTTTTATTCATGTTTATTTTTTATTTTTTATAAGATTCATAAAATCATATGACTGTTAAAACATTTTATTTTTTTCTCAACACCTATTGAAAAAAATTAATATATTTTCAAAAATATTAATCCTAAAAATGGTTTGAAAAATATAACAAAACTTTCAAACTATTATATCTACTAATTCATTTTTCTACTTAGTCTTCTTTGTTGTGCAAGTCACTTAGATCACAACGAAGAGGAGTTCATATTGTACTCGTATCCATCCAACCCATCCCAGGGTACCACCTTCATATTCTGAGTTCATTTTCTTTTCTTTAGTACTAATTCACTAATTTGAGCAGGTAAGAAAAAATTTTGGTCGACAACAACCTTAATAAATAATTGAAAATGCTCTAAAACAAGTTAGTATCACACTGAATACTCCATTATAAGATATAAGATATAACGAATATTACTTGAGCATGGTGTATGAGCCTCAGAAAAAATGAATTGTTGTGGAGAAAGGATAGATTGTTTTTAAAATATTTGCAAAAATATTATTCCTAAAAATGGCTTGAAAAATATAACAAAAATTTCAAACTATTATAAAAAATTTCATATATTATTTAGATCACAATAAAAAAAATTCTAGACACAAAGTATTGTCAATCTATGTGGATAAACTATTGTACTTCAAATCTTATTTTATTATTTAATAACTACAGTGTTTTTAAAAAGAAAGGTGCACTTTGAAGGATTCTAATCTTTCAATATTGATTTTTTTCTTTGCCTTATATTATTTAACTATTATAACTGATTACGATTTGATTATTCTAATAATTGTATAAGTCAGTCTCAAGTAAGTCGAAGTTGGATTTTATTTCTTCAGCTTGGAATTAGAATTAATGAATTACAATTTTTTGGTACAAATTTATATGTCTTTGGAAAGGTTGATGGGTCCATACTTTCTCCTTATTAATCTAAAATAAGTGTTAATTATTTAAAAATTGGAGAAAAAAACAAAACAATCTTAAAAAATTTAAATTTTATTTAGCATTTCCGGGATATGATACAACAAAAATTAAAAACCATACTAAGAAATATATATTTGGGAGGAGAGGATGGAGACTATTTTTTTGGCTATCTACTCTTACAAGTTTATACAAATAGTTATAAATTTATTTTCAAGGTAGAAACTTTCGTAGAAAGAATATTAAATGGTGGACCTTAAATAAGGAAAAAAATCGGTTGATAAAAAATATGATAAATACAGAAAAAATATGATATACTATATATTTAAAAATTCAATAGTTTTAATAATTTAAAATATAACTATACAACAAATTCAAATTTACAACCTATGAAGAACTTATATATGTCCATAACAAATTACACTTCTTACTACTTAATATCTTTACCCTGCCTGTATACTATATAGTGTGTTATAAAATATTAAAAGGCATGCTTTTAATGAATAATAAATAATACTAATAATAGCAAAATTTTGAAATCCATTCTTTTTGGAGTTTTATATTTTCCTTAGTTATTTTGATCCACCACTATTAAATTTTTGAAGTTTTCTATATTTTAATAATGTAAACATTGAAAAATACACCATCTAATATGGTGAATTGGAGAAATTGCAAAAATACAAAAATTCTCTCAAAATCCACCGTATTTAGTAACTTTGGTTATTTTTAACTTGCACTTCATGAATTAAAACATAAATTTACTTCAGTTGACCCACCTTTTTAATTTCATACTCATCTGAGCTTTTCAGAATACCATATCTTTAAGAAATATTGCGATATGTAATACTCTTACATAATATAATAATTTTTTAATCCTAAAAAAATATATGGATTTATTAATACAAAAGTAACTTATAGACCCCAATGAAACATGAAAATTTAGCCCTTGGACACATCTATATTGACTTTCGATTATAGTTGTATGAAATAGAAATACATGATTTCAAAATATAAAAATGTTTTTTTTGCTATATTATAAGATCATATATATGATTATCGACAGAATGAATCTTTGGACAATTTAGAATCATTAGCATGTTTTTCTTCTTAAAATGCTTCCCATTTTCAATAAGTTTATTTGAATTGGGTAGGGAAATTTGATCTGGATGAAATTTCACTGTACAATACTTAGCTCTAGCTAGAGAACATACCAACTGATGGAGGCTACTGTGGTCTTTGAGAGTCGAGGAGAACCAAAAATCATCAATCCAAGCATGATTTTATAGGTGTCAGGGTTTGAAAAATAAGCTCATTGACATAGAATTTCACAATATTATGAGTGAGATCATAGAAGATGTGCACTGAATAGCTCGTAGAAACCTTACCATAGAGACCAAAAGGCATATCAACACAGACATAGGTGGCCTTTGGATTTCGATTTGATTGTATCTTGAGAAGATATCCATGATTGATAACATCTCATAGTGAATCCTATTATGGCATTGATGATGGCATCAATGGATGAAGAAGAGATGTTATCCTTGGGACATGCAAGGTTAAGGTTGTGAAAGTTGATAGAGATGTGGATATATAATTTAAATTTCATAAAAATGGGCACGTTGTTGGATTCCCATTCAGAATAGTCAATGGGAGAGAAAACATTTATCTCAAGAAGCTATACAAGCTATTTACGAAACAAGTTATTGACTTCGGGAGGGAATTTGAGAATATTTTTCTAAAAAAGTGTGATATCAACATAATTAATAATGTTGTGGATTAAAAAATTAGGATTAATGTCAAGCATGTCGAAGCATCCCCAACAAAAAAAATCTCCTTAATATTGTGAGGGAATTCATGATCTTTATACTGTAGATGGGAGCAGCAATTACCTAACAATATGACTACATGATAAGGATCATCATTGATTTGGGCGTTGATGGTGTTTTTAAGTGATCGTGGTGTTTCCATATTGAAAACGATAAGGAGATTTAGGTTGTTTAACAATGTCATCATAAATAACATTAATAGCAGTAACAATATTTTTAAGAGAGTGGGTGTATCATGGATTGGAAATATTAGTATATAAAAGTGAGTTGAAGTACATAGGATCAGTTGCAGAGTTTTAAAATGGACTAACCATGCTAGATAGAACTAAGATTTCTGGGGGAGAGAAGATATAGGTGCCACATGGTCAATTGTGGGAGGGGAACTTGTATGCATAGTGCTATACTTGTAAACTTATTGAAGAACCCAAGGGGTTGCAAGTAATGGGGGATTAACTAGTGGGACATAGGGAAAAGCCTCTTCATCCTCACTATGGATGGTATCATAGGAAGGAGGATAAAAATTGTAAGATACAGAGATTGTTGACCAAAATAAGCTCACTCTAATTTTGAGTCAACTGACACCACTTTCCCCCTTTTCTTCTGCAATCTTAATTCTTGCATATTCTAAGCAGTTAGGCCCCCCTAAAATCATTTCCATTAGATCGAAAATTTCTTCCTCTTTCCAGAGATATAAAGAACTCCTTCCTACTCTTCATATTTTTCAAGTTATAGGCTGGCGGGCCTAGAAGGATTAAAAATTTGCCCATCGAAAAAACCTGCAGACCGGCGGGAGACATTTTGCCATTTTTTACACTTTTCGCAAAGGGGCAAAAGACATAATTGTGGGCTAGCAAGCCCAAGAATGATTACTTTTACAAAGTGGAAAAAAGTGGGAAGTTGAGGTTGCCCAAAGATGTATTTTTTCCCAAAAATGGGAAAATGTGGACCGGCGGGCCCGAGGATGACTTTTTTCCAAAACTGGGTCTGTAGGGCCTAAGGATGGAAATTTTACCCATGTGTAAAATCAGGACAACGGGTCTACAAGGGAACTTTGAAACTTTTCCACTCTTTGTCAAATGGCATAGTTTCAATTGTGGGCCCACAAGCCCGCAAAGTCTTATCGGTAGTTGAAATGTCACATACCAGCAAAAGCTACCACATGTCCAAATGGTGCACCTTCAAGGGTTGAATCCAAATCTAGATACCCAAACAAGCACATGATCGCCATGTGGTCCTAGCCATTCAAAAAAGTTGGACCCTAAATCAACTTAAATTTATGGGAAGAACCAGTGAAAGGGGCCACGTGTCGACTCGGCGCTACTATAAAAATAAAATTTGGAGCAGGTTTCCAAATGAGCGTGAGGCTTCCATGTGTCCTAGGTCCAATAAGGGGACAGGTAGCCAGCCATTTAAATTGGCTAAGTATAAGAAAGTGTCAATAAGCCTCCATATGTCTCATTGGTGCAACACCAAGGATGGGTCCAAAGTGTGGAGACTCAAATTGCTAGTGCCAACTCTCCACATGTTAAGGGTCCAACAAAGTCAGGAAAGGGAGATAGAGTGGGCCCAAAATGACTAAGTATTGAGAATTAACGGATAGCGCCACGTGTCTCATCAACACAAATTCAAAGGTGTGACCCAAAATGGAAACTCAGATGATTGTGGGCCTTCCATGTGTCCTAGGCCCAAAAAGCTAAGTCAAGCAGGCTCGAATTAGATAAGTACTATAAGCCAAGTGGAAGCCTCCACGTGCCTCATCGTTGCAATTTCAAAAAAGAAAATCTGGAGGTAGCCACTTCAAATGAGCACTAGCCCACCATGTGTCTAGAGCCCAAAAAGGCAAAATTGGTCATTTTAAAAAGTCAAAGTCAGGCAGGCCAGGAGAAGGAATTGTGTTAGCATCACGTAATTTCAAAAGTAAAAATTAGAAGTAAGTTCCCAAACGAGTGCCAACTTTTGCCATGTCTCCCAGAGTCTGAAAAGGTAGGGTCAACTATTGAAAAGTCCAAATGAATCTTGCGGAGGCCTCCACGTTTCTCATCCACGTAATTTCAAAGGCAAAAATTGGGGGTAGTTTCCATACAAGCCTGAAGCCTCCACCTATCTTGGGTCAGACACATTGTCTTCGCCAACAGGCCCGAGGGACTCAAGTAGAATATAAGGAAACCGAGGAGCCCACATAAGCTACCATGTGTAATTCTAGCACGATTTCAAGAGTGAATGGATGGAGCCAAATCTTTAAGATGCACGAGGCTGCCACATGGACCCATATAGACAGACTCTTTTAAATATTGTGCCCCATGACCCTATCTTCAGACAGCCATATATTTTGACTAGAAACTCGATATTTGGGTGGAGAAGACATTTTAGAAAGATCTCGACCTCCTCTACGCCATGGAAGCATCAAATCCCTATTTTTGAGTAAGGATTTTGTAGGTGGGTAATTTGGAAAATAGATCACCATCTTTGAATCCATTAATATATGATCCGATTGCTTCAACAGTAAGGGATATTTTATTTTGGTCTGCCATCGTTCTTCTTTTTCAACATGAAAAATATACATGGGGAGAATCGACATACATAGGAATATTTTCAAGGGGGCATTGATGGTTGGTAGGTTGAGTTTTTAGAGGAGAATTCAATGAATTCAAGGGTTGGCTTCATCATCAGATTTCAAAATTCTTCCTCTACCTCTTCTCTCTTATTCTTCTATATATTGTAAAGAAGGGGCATTTTCAAATGTTGGTCATTATTTCTCTTTTGCCCCCCTCTCTCTTTCTTCCTTAGGGTAGAATGTGGAGTCTAAGCCTCTTCTCATGGCTCTGTAATGGAATTTTCTTGCCTCTTGCCCACTGATGATGTACCATGTGACTTTTGGAGCAATAGAATATATTTCGTGATGCATATGTCTATCCTTTGCTTATTTTCTTATTTCTTCTCACCTCTCATCATTGTAGGGAATAGCGTGCATACTCTAATATTTATTAAATATTCTAGGAGCTGTGCTTAATGGGTTTTGAAGTGGTGTTCCATGTGAACATTCATCTCTTGGTATGTGATGCATCTTTTCCACCCTTTCCTCTACTCACCTCTCTCCTCTTCATCTAGTCGGATCCATGATCAGCCACTTCCTTTTCTGGTGTATCACCACTTAGTGTAGGCTCTCTTTCACCCTCACTCTCTCTCCCTGTCTCCTTGGAATGGTTAGATTAGGATAGATTAGGTCTACCTACACTAGAGTAGCTTGTGGAAGGTAGATTAGGAAGTAGGAACCAACCTTCTCTGGAGGTCCATCTCAAGTTTTGCAAGTCCCACAACTTGAGAGATGGTCCAATGTTGTGTAATCACACCGAATGCCCCACTCACCAAAACATAAGGCCATTTTGGGGTGCTGTGATTTTGCACTAACAGTTTTGGCACATCTGGTGGGACATTAAGGTTAGATTTCTTCCATCTTATCTGAGGTGTCTCATTACCAATAGCAAATATTAAGCCACCATGTGACCACACTAAAGTTTTGGGACACTGCTCTCATAAAGGTGAATCATTCTCATAGCATCAAATTTGAAGTGGGAAAACCTCCTTATGCTCACTAATAGGAAATTTCATTTCATCAAGTTGATGTGTTCTTGGTGAGATTCAACCTTTTGAGGCACATTCAAACACATCTGGTGACTACATTTCAACAACCCATCTTATGAAGTTGTAGACCTTCTCCCATCCATTTCCATCTTTTCTTTCCATATCTTGGATCATTTTCTTGTATTCAATGAAGTTGTGCAATCATGAAGTTTCATTTCTTAATCATGAAATTCTCATTTATAGTAGCAGAACTATTTCCATTGGGCCATCCCCACAGTTTCAAAACCCTCCTCCAAATCAGTTTTATAATTACCCATTATCCTGAAAATGCATATAACCCTTTTTTTCTAACCAAAATGTTTATGAAGAACATGTTTATGTAGATGATGGTGGAAACTCCTTGGCTGAAGCTGATTTTGAGAGGCATTTGCAAGAGATAGAGATGGGCATGATGCAGCTCAGAGTCAAGTGCTCCATAATAGATAGCTGAAGTTGGCTATTCCCTTGTCCATGGGTCAGCCCTGTACCAGGTTGGTTTAGCACCCAACAGAAGCTTGTACTTCATCATATGAGATGCTTCCCCTTCTTATTACAGAATTTTGGGAGATGAAGAAATGGAGATTAAAAAAGATAGTGGGAAACAGCCTTGTCAATGGGTGTTTTAAGTTTTGCTAAGCAACAGTCCCATCAAATTCATTTTTCTCTTTCTCAAACTTTTATCATCTTAGCAGGTCGTCATGACATTCAAACTTCCCATGGTGTTTTTCCTATTGCTAAATTCCATTCCCATCCCCTATTTTCCATCTCACCTTAGTTTTTGGTTGAATCCATTTTCCCTTCTAGATTCAAGTCCCCTCTTCCTAGTTGTACCATAAAAGAACAGCCCCCTACCAATGCCCCTTCCCCAGCCAACTCTCATCATGTTTGATGACTACAGGATAGTTTAAGAATGGCGTGACTCATGCGACTCCGACATGGGAAGAGGAAATCATACGGGTGCCTATTCCAGAGAAAAATTAGTTAGCTCCAGGGAGGGCCCCATAGTTCTGGAGGAGAATTTGTTCTCCCATATTGCCACAGATTTCACGCACCCCAACCTATGAAGCACTCTATAAAGAACCATGTTCTAGAGGCTCCAAGATGCCACAAAAGAACCTTTAGTTCTTCCTCCCACTTCATCCCCTTCAAATCTGAGATGTCGAAGAAGAGTTTGAGCTTTCAAACTTCATGTTTGAAGAATGAGGGGAACCATGGTGAGAAAATTGTTAGATCCGAAGGGACACCATGGAGGAGGTCGAGACACATGCAGCCTATACAACAAGGAGGAAAATTATCTGTCAGACTTGGAAGATTTCATTTGATGGAGAGGAGCCTGAGGAGATCACATCATTTTCTGCCCCATCATCCACCTTACAAGCACATGAGCTTTGGTTGCCATGAAGGAGAGCATTCAAGGTAAACAACCTTGTGCACTTCATGATAGCCCTCTAGAACCAAGGTTGGAAGATCATGATCTTCCATGTTCTTCTCAAGAGGAGGAAAGGAAAAGAGTGCAGAGGATGAGATCTATCATCTTCTCACACCATCCATCCAGGAAGGTCCACAAGAAGACTCCATTTTTGGAGTTGAATATTATAAATGGGCACATCCATCGGATCAGAGCATGCCCTATCAGGTACTTGGCTTCATTGGAGCCAAGGGAGAAGCCAAAACCAGTCATGCTTACTTCAGGGCATGAGGATGAGTATCAAAGCACCAAGGGTCACCATCAACACCTCCAAGAGTCCAATGCAAATCAGAAATTGAGGAGGTATTTTATTTGATGTTGATACCTTGATGATATGGGTGGAAGATCACCTCTTGTAATTTTTTCACTCATACAACTAGCCATATTCAGTGTCCAAATCATTTACATGGCTGCCCTTTTTTGAGAAAGGGAAGCTACTTCTCCCTGCTTGTGCAGGATTTGTTTGAGTCCCCTTTCTCTCTGGTTAGTGTAGGAGTAGGAGTAGATTTTTTTTCAGTAAAAGAAGTTCTTGTGCACACTCTGCATGTTCCACTTGGGCATGTATGATTTTTTTTGTATATAGTGTGTTGTGGTGTTTTGTTGCTCATGTGCACAGGTTGTATCATTAGAAGTAGCAATTGGTGCCCAAGGTCCAATATCTAGTTCAAGTAGTAAATTCCTCAGGTGGCTCAGGGAAAGCAAGCGCAAGCATCAAAAGTTTTCATCAAAAGTAATATCAGGATTACCAGGTCATGACTCCATGCCCAATGGATGCTTCAAGGGCACTGATCATTTCACCTAGCAGGAAGGTGATCACCATGAATGTCACCAAATTGTTGACCAAAATAAGCTCACACTTATTTTTGGGTCAACTAACACCATTTTCCCCCTTTTGTGCTTCAATCTAAATTCCCCACATAGATTTAAGCACTTAAGGTCCCCTGAAATTTTTCATCAGATAGGAAATTTCTTCCCCTTTCCATAGATACATAAATACCTCCTAACTCCAATAATTTTAAGATATGGCAACTGGGCCTTAGAGCAGTTTTGCCTAAAAGCGGACTATGTGTAGGAAAACCATGGGCCAAATGACAAAGAGGCAAACTAGCGGGGCGGATATGGGGAGATATTTTTTAATTTTTTTACTTTTCACAAAGTGGGGGGCCCATAAAAAAATGTTTCCCGGTAGGCCCAGAGATGTCTTTTTTGAGCACAATTGTGAATATGGGTTGAAAAGATTTCGGGCCTGAGGATGAATTTTTGAAAATTGGGGTCCGCGGGGGACTGGGGCTCTACAATGACAAGGAATAGAGGGGCCTAGCCTAGTGAAAAGTGAGACAACTGTGGAGGTGTACATGTGACTCTTGGTGCATTTCTTCAAAGGTGACAAATGGCACAGAAACAAGTCCCAACCCGCCAAGCAATGCAGGGGGTCTTGTTATCATTGAAAAGTCACATTCTCTTCATGGATCAAATCTCACATGGAATCTCAACTGGCACAACTTCGAGGGTTAAATTTCAAAGGTATGGTTCCTAAACATTAGCATAGGCTTCTCCACATGTGTCAAAGTCAAGAAAAGTCTAAATTGATCTAAGTAATAGGATCCACCAAGGACTCATGTGTCAGTACTCGGCACAACTTCAAAGATAAAATCCAACAAGTGGAGACTCCAAATTATCTTAGCACCAGCTTGCCACGTAGTCAAGGTTCAAGAAAAGGGATCGGCCCGAATTAAATTGCTAAGTATCATAGACTTGCAGAAGGATCCACGTGTCTCTTTGCACATTTTCAAAGGTAAATCTAAAAGTGGGTCTCCTAATAAGCGTTATCCTTCCACATGTCCCAGGTCTGAAAAGGGAATGGAGTCGATTGAAAACTCAAGATGAGGCTAGAGTCATCCTGATGGAAGTGCCAAGTGTCTCAACGACGTAAATTTAAAAAGGGCGGCCTGAAGGCTAGTCTCAAGTGAGCACGCGTAGCTTCCACGTGTCCAAATGTAAAAAAGGTAGATAGAGCCAGCCACTTAAATAGAATAAGTATGGAAGCAACAACGAAGGCCTCCATGTGTCATCTCCATGCAAATTTAAAAGGTAGAAAATCGGGAAGTAGGTCCCAAATGCAAGTGCTAGCCCTCCATGTGTTCCCAGGTCAGACATATGGCCCCACTAAACACAAAAGGACTTAGCCAAAACACAAAGAAACAGGCTGGCAAAGTCACGGAAGGAGCCATGTGTCTCTTTGGAACAACTTCAAAAGAAAATCCAAAAGCAATTCCCCAAATGAGGGTACGCCAGCTCTACACATGGCCCATGTCTCAAGTCAAGGCAGGAAGCCGAAAGGTCGAGGGAATTTTGAACTTTTTGTCTCGAAAATGCTTCAAAGTATAAAAATGAGCCGCACCTCTGCCAACGCCAAGAAGCTCCACGTGTCTTAGCATAAATTATAAGCCAGAGGCCGCCAACAGGCATGGGACTCTTGATAGAATCACCAAAATGGAAAAAGCGGAGCCGGCAGGCCTAAAGATGTCAGTCTAACGTGCATTTCAAAAGTGAATTGCGGGCTTGCAAGGGGAATTTTATCTTTTGTATGTGTAAAAGGCTGAAAAGTAAAGTGGACCTGCGTATGAACAGTTCTTAAATATTTTCGTTGTTTTTTATGGATCTAACCCAAACATTAAAATGGGTATATCTTTCGATGGAAACCTCAAAATTTAAGTGGGAAGAATTTTTAGTTGGAAAGATCTCAACCTCCTCTACACCATGGAATAGCATGAAACCCTAATTTCGAGAAGGTTAGGTGGGTAAAAAATCTAGCGAAACATTTTCAATGCCATTAATATGGATCTGATTGCTTCAACAACTAGATCAAGATTCGATTTGATCCCCCATTCTTCCTTCTTCGACATGCCAAATAGACATAGGTGGATAGACTCGATAGATTGTGGGTGAATTTGTAGGTTCATTGATGGCTGGTAGGGGTTGTGCTTGAATCAGTTTTCCCACCTCCTTCTCTCCTCTTTTCTTTGTTCATCTATAAATTGTAAAGGAGCTTAGCTCATTGTAAAGGGTTGGTCATTTTTGTTTTACCCCCCCTCTCTTTCTTGTCTGCAGGGTAGAATTTGTGGAGTCTAAACCTCCCATTCATGGCTCTGTAATGGAATTTTCTTGCCTCTTGGCCAGTAATGTGCTGTACCATGTGAACTCTTGGAGCAATAAAATATGTATTTCAATGCATTTTGAATCCTTTCGTATTTTCATTGTTGTCTTCTGATCTCTCATTGTTAGTTTACTTTGCATCTGTGCTAATGTTTATTGCAGGTTCTTGGGAGCTGTGTTTAATGGGTTTTGAAGTGGTGTTCTGTGTGAACTTCATCTTTGGTTAGATGGTGCATCTTTTCCACCCTCTCCTCTACTCACCTCTCTCCACTTCAGGTGTTTGATCAGCCACTTCCTTTTCTGGTGTATCACCTTGTTAGTGTAGGTTCTCTTATCACATCTCTCTCTCTCCTACCTCCTTGGCAAGATTAGAATATATTTTAGAGTAGATCCTCTGCAATTTATTTGCTGTGCACTCAAACAGAGGAATATGAACCGACCTTCATCTAGAGAGCTCTCTCGAGTTTCAAATTCCCACACTTTGAGAGATGCTTCAATGTTATGCAATCACATTGAGAGTCTCAACCCATAAGGTTTCATATTTCAGGGGTGTCATGATTTTACATTAACACTAAGACCATGTGAGTATCATGGTTAAAACAATGAATATTTTATAGGCTACACTAGAAATGAAGAACATATACATGACATGATTCAACATTAGATAATATTTATTATTTACGCTAAGTTTCATTACAGCCTGGGTTGAGCTACTACGGTTCAGATCGACAAATGCTAGCACATGCAACACCATAAAACTTGTAGCAGTCATTGATCTTCTCTATCATGTGCATCCCTTTTGTGATGCGTCATTTTACAGTACGTAAGTTGACTATCTTGGTGTCAGCTGTAGCAGGAATGACCATACAAAAAATATAATTCGTCCAAGTTCAACAAGAGGAGATATATTTTTTATGAATGTCTGTGATTGTATTGGGTTTAAGGAATACTCTATTGAACGACTAGGGGTGGTCAGGCTCTATAAATGCAGGTGTAGGCCGTGAAAGAGGATGTTCATTAAAAAATGCTTCTGCTTCCGAGGGTTCAGATTTTTCATCGCAGGGGAGGTTTCCAGTCGTCATTGTTGCGCGGGAAGCAGATTGGTTCTCATATTTTTCTTTAGCAGCATGTTAAATTTAACTTGGTTTGTCTAAATTGGAATGCCAGTTAAACCCAAGCCTTCCACACCAGATCCCTGGGCCTACATATCGTTTGCTCATTCTGTCAAATAGTTTTCCAGTATTGTCTGCTGTTTGGTTTTTCCAAGTCTATGATTGGTTTATGAAGATGAATTGTGATTTTATTTACCATTTAGTTTTGAAACATATTTAAAAAAATAAAAACTACTCTATAGCGGTTGCATCGATGGTAATCGTTTCATCTCTAGCGTATGGTCTCGTGGGCTCTATCATGGCATTTTCAACATTCTTCTTCAAACGAGGGTTCATCGAATGGACCTTTTTTATTTGATTGTTAGTTGAGTTTATTAGATGGGTCAGGAACCATGAAGGCAAACCTGGCTAAATAACCAATATTACAATCTTGCCAATGTCCAAGGTGAATGGATTTTAATTCTAAAGTTTGGTTCATGGAATTTGTTCCATCAGAATAAACTTATTATTTATCCCAGGATTTTATCACTAAAAGTCCACCATTTATTAAAGGTTTGTATGAATTTTTTCTTTTAATATCATAATTCATTTTCAGAAAATCTGTGCTCGGTCTAAGTAATCTACTTTTCTGGATAAAGGAAACATTGTTTATTTTGTATTTCAGGAATTTTTTCCTCAAATTTGTCTGTCCCCTTCGACCAGGGTATTGTCGTCGTTTATTATCGTTATTAAATAATTAGAGAGTTGTAGTGTATTAGATTTTCCTGTAAATGTTCTGGGAATTGTTTTTGAAATCTCACCAGTAAATTGTCATTTATTTTTTCAAGTGTTTTGCGAGTAATTTTAAGATGGGTTGAGGATGTATATTCCCATTACTGTATTAGAACATTACCTAGAAATATGCGCATTTGAAATTTGGGTACATTTGAAATTTGAGTATTGTTTTCATTTTTTGGTTTACCAATTGCTTTGGTTAGTGCGTTTTTCCTTCCAGTCCCCACAAGCATATGATCTCTTACTATTTTGTTTAAAATTTGGATTCACATTTCATAGTTGTCAAAAGATTTATGTATACTCTGTTTATCTTTTTAATTCAACTATGTGGCTTTTAATAATGTAAATACGTTTCAAACTTTCTATTTACTATTGATCACTAGTCTTATCCAATGGATTTGTTGTTCTGATAGAGGTTCCGGAACAAAGAGGCATAGGTTTGAGTTCCTACGCATTTTAATATTGACGTAGATGAATATCCTATGAATTTGTTTTAAGAAACCTCCACAAAATTATTCTTTAAAAATAAAAAGGACTATTACCTTTCATCTCCTTGAAAATCCTCTTGTTAACATTATTTTATTATTAACAAATCATATGGACTTATTCTTATAATACACATGTTCCAAAAAATAGTGAATCTCTCAAAAATACAAGTTGTTCTATATTTGTCTAAGTACCAGATACATTTTGGACATAGGTATGGGTAAAAAGTATCTGATACGCGGATACAAGAAAATTTTATTTGGTCCCAGATACGGCTTTGGATACGACAGTACAAAAAAATATATAAATTAAAAAATATATAAATTCCAGCTGTAGTACCCACATTTCTATAGCCTCAGTTATCTGTTTACTTCTTTATTCATAGATACGTTTTGACAGACATTTGATATATTTGGACAAGGTTATGTTATTTGATCTTCATCGACATGTATGGTGATTTGGGCACGTAGCACCAATTTGACTTGATTTGTATGTTGACACATTTTATTTGATGTTGTGGGTACTAACATATTTTCGATGATATTTGGACCCATTTGATATATGTTGGATACTTAGTTTAGTCGCATGTCTTGATTTTATAGAGTATTTGATTTATTGATGAAGACAGATGATGGCATGGTGATATGACATTTATATGTATTACAATGGCTAACGTATGAAGAATTGTGTGAGATTTTTGCGTATTTCACATTTACGATTCCATGTTGATGTTGTGATATCATAAATTTGCATGTTTAGACTTGATTGTTTATAGAGCAACTGGTATACACTTGTATTGGACAGATACTTGTATTTAATAGAGTGGTATACACTTGTAAATGGTGTGCATTGAGTGTGCAAGTGACAGGTCACATGAGAACGTGGGTTTCAATGTGGCTACGCAAATATATACTGCATAAGTAGCCCACAGGGCTAAGTCCTAACCATGTTAACTGTATGAGGCCTTGGTGTATGTTTGTATTATTTGGGCACCATGAGTGACCCTTATTTGTAATGTTGTAGGTCATGTAAAATTAATTATGTTTAGGTTGTTTATTTTGTTAAGTAAACTAGGTTTGGGGACTTAATGGTCCCCCCTTGCATTAGTTTTGTATTTGGGTAAGTGTGTGTTAATTACAAAGGATTAAGGTCACATGTTCACCCTTGGGTGGGTCCCACATCCTCTACACTTGTGCTCAAATGTGACAAACCCGAAATTGGGCTATTTATGGCATTTTAAGTGACCCCTTTAAGTTTTAGGAGTTCACTTAGCATGAAAATAAGCCCTTGGACCCTACCTATTAGGTAGGGGCGATTAATTTCAAGGCATAGAGGGAGTTTCCCTCTCATTTTGCGTCTCTTTCTTCACCATCCATGTAAGATGGATTGGTATATGTGTTTTGTAAAAAACTGCAAAAACTTGTTTTCTTTTCTTTTTGGGCAATTTGGGAGAAGAGTGTTTAAAGTGAATTTATTTTTTCTTCTTTTTATTTTGGGAATATTTGACTTGGAGGGAAGAGAGGGTGACACATGTCACCCCCTCATTGGTGAGGAATTTTTTTGGCTTTTCTTCAAATTCTCCCTCATGGGGGAGAAAGATAAATTTTTTTTATGCTTTGGCTTGGTGCTTGGAGACTTTTTGGAGCTAGAGTTTTCTTGGATAAGGAAGTGGGAAATGCTTAGAGTGTTGGAGAAATTTTGGAAGTAGGATTTTGATCTCATTCTATGTTTTATGTCATGTTAGATCTTAGATTTGTTTCATGTTTTGCATATTGATTTGGGTATGTTTATTTTCATTTTATCCATCCATCATATGGCTTGATAGATTTTGGAGTTTTATGGGGGAAGAGAGAGATATTCTCCCTCTTAAACCTCATGGCTTGATGGGCAAGCCATGTAGGTTCTTTTCACTCCTCTCATATGGTTTGAGGTGGGGAAGTGGTTCATATGGTTTTAACCCCTTCCCCATTCTTGGAGTGGAAACCCAATGGGTTTGAAAATATTCCCAAGAAGGATTTATGTGAATGGGTGGAGCAGTAAGAAGGGTTTGTTATCTTGGAGGAATAAGGAGGTTGTGAAGAAATTGTTAATGTACATCCTATTGTTGGACCACACCTTTGGAATGTTTAAGTATCTCATCTTCTATTCCCCATTCGTGAGGATGAATATGATTTTCTCCTCCTTTATTTTGTTTGCTAAAAGTTATGTTTTCCTTAGTGCATTGACTTGTCTTGTGTTTTCCTTAGTGCATGGACTTGTCTTGTTTATGTTTCCCTAAATCTTGTGCACATTTGTGGAAGCTAGCTCTCTCTCCCATGGGATTGGGTGATCCTATCATGTCTTCCAACCTTTGGAAAGACATGTAATGATTCATATAGATTGGGTGGTAAAACAAGCTCTTTCTCTTTGTGTTCATCTCTTCAAAAAACATTAAACGTTGGAGCTCAAGTATGGAGATGGTTGGAGATTCCTTGACATCATGGTTGCCCCTGTTTTCTCAAATTTTTGTGATCACTTCTCTCATTGTAATCTCATGGACATGGCTATATGGGAATTTCTTTTTCTTGTAAAGTTTCCTCTTTGTGAATGGGATCACTTGAAAACTAGTGTCACATTTGTTTTGTAACCTTCCTTCAATCTTGTAAGAAGATTGTAATGTGGTTTCTTGAGTAGTTTAAGTATGTTGGAATTATGGAAATTGTGAGCTTAAGTTCCATGGAAATATAAACTTTTATTTTATGGTAGATGTTGCAAAAGTCTTAAACTTGGTAATGCAATACAAGGAATAGGTTGAGAGTTACTCTTGTTAAAATATTGTTTTAAGGTTGGAGTTTCTCCTTTGCAAGTAAAAGAATTGATATATATATATATAACAATGCTATTTTTATATCCTTGTGAGTATGGTAAATGTTTAGGAAGAAAATGTGATATTTCAGTAGGGTTCTCCTTCTTGTCAATTTGGTAGCTTTATTGAATGAAAACAAATTATCTATTCTTGTAAATTTTTGGAAATATTATTGAATGGAATGAGATTAGTTTTGTTTCTTTCCCATATAAAACTTAATGATTTGTTCTTATTAGGAAATCAGATTTGAATATGTGTTCTTCCTTGCTAATTTTTAGACATACTCGAAGCCTCTTTGCGTAGTTGAAATATTTTGCTACAATCCTTTTTATCACATAAAATAGTAAATCATCTTAATATAGGTATATTGAAAAAAATTATTGAGTTTCATATTTCACAACAATGCCTAAACATAATCTATTGTTCTACAACTTGAAATAATTTTAACATTATATATATTTATCTCTATGTATATATGTGTATTGTATATATTGTACACATGTGTGTGTGTGTTCGTGTGTGTGTGTGTATATTTGTGTGTATGTACACACATATAGTTATATAGTTATATTATATAATATAACTATGAATATATTCCCCTACAAAATTACATATATTCCACCCCACTCATACACTCCCCCACAAAACCCTTATATATAAATATTACCATATTAATTATATACATTCAGTTATATATTTTCCTATATTTTATACTATGATATATTAGTATCTATTATAGTATATATTATATTTTATATGTTATATTATAATATTATATATATATATATATACTATATATATATATATTAAGAAATATTAAATAAAACAAAAAAGCAATGTTAAAAAAACTTCAACAAATTTTTCATTGTTTAAAATAAAGAAGTTCGATGTGGGGAGGGGTCGAACCCTCCCCAAAAAGTTGCACCAAAACTACACGCACCGCCCACTCCCCTACCCCTACTCCAATCCCCACACCTCTCCCTCCACGCAACTTCCACCCCACTCACCCCTCACACTCCCCCACAAAACCCTCATCCCATATCCTCTCTACAAACTGTCCTCCATTTTCAAAATCCGCAGCCACTATAAAACCTACTTATATTCTCACATTCAGTTTACAAATAAAATTCGATATTTTCCTATTTAGTAGGTTTATACACACAACACACACACATATGCAGTTTTGCCTTCCCTTACAAAATAATAACTGTATTTTACATACCCAATAACCCGGAATTTTTGGGTAAGAAAATTTTATAAAAAAAAATATGGTAGAATAATTAGACTTTTCATCAAAAATTCCATGAAACCAAGTATCCATGGCTCCTCAACCTGCACAACAAAAAGAAAACAAAATGAAATCCAAATGAGAAGAGAAAAAGAAAAGATAAAGTTGAGTTAGGTCATCTTTAGGGCAAGCTGAAGATCTAAGGTCAAGATTTGATTAATCCTAGGGCTCACATTTAACCGTACACACTTTTAAGTCATAGGAATTTAATGAGAATGAGAAATAAAATAAAGGGGAGGTGTGTGGGCAAATTAATTAAAAGGGAGAAAAATAATTAAACAAAAAGGGGTGTTGACTACATTTGTGACCCTAACAAACCTATACTAGAAATAAATAATTAAAATTGAGAATTGGATTTGTGATTAACAAATTGGGTAAATCAAATTAATATAAGATAATTTATTGGCGGAAATCAGTTAAGCCAATCGTTAGGATTCATTGTTCATTTCAAAAAAAATGTACCCAAATTTTTAATTACATTTTGGTGGGGTTTTCAATGTCCCGAGGCAGGGCACTACACCCACCTTTTAAATATGATTTAAGTTATTAACCACATACTATGCACATGAAAGACAAGATAAAAGACAAAATAAATAGATAACTTATAAGTTATAAGCTAAATAAGTGAATGTTATAAATTTAATAACGTCAAATGTTGTAATTAAAATGTATAAGATAATAGTATTATAAGTATTACAAATGATATAATAGTGAACTTTATAAACATAATACTTTTTATATTATTATTACATTATATACATACAATAATCTTATACATTTTATAAAGCTCTAACATTTATAACGCTACAACATTATTAACAATATCTAAGTTTAGATAAGATAGTGTATGATAAATATTAAAATGACATCATAAGAATATTAAATATAATACTATTATATTTATATAGTACAAAATACTATATATATTATTAAGCTATAGTAGTACAAAATATTAATATATTATATAGATATAGTACAAAATATTACAAAATATATTGTATATAATATTAAGCTATTTATCTAACTTTAAAAACATGTAAAAAACCCAAAAAAATACGTTTTTGGGGAGATACAATAGTGGGAGTGGGCAGGGTACGAAGGGTATGCCCCGAATACTTCTAGCTATGACACAAGCCATATCTGCATGGTACTCATTGTACCTTGCCCACTCCTACTGTCGTATCCCCCCGTCCCTGCTCTAGGTACATACCGTACCCATTTCTTGCCCCCCTTGTCATATTGGTATCATACATATTTGTTTCCACTGATTTTTGGTAAGAAGGGTTACCAGTCAATCTCTACATTGCTGAACAATATGGGGCACCAACATGTTTATCTCTAAATAATGCTAACTTATTTTATTTTGAAAGGAAAGTATGATGAAAAAGGTTATATTAATGCAAACAAGTGGAGAACTACTGCTGATGACTTTCAATATAAATTTGGAAAGTAAAAATATTGGGTTATATTCATAGACAATACATTATTTCCAAAATGATGGGATAGACAACATATAGTTATACACACAACTTTCCCTTGATACTAAATTGTATTGTCAATTCAAAATTATATACAAATAATAGTTGTGTTGGTGTTATCCAAAATAGATCCTAGTGTGTTGCTTGTTGGAAAAGGCCTATTGGCACCCAAAAGGCAATTTATGGCATGCAATGATATAATCTTGCAATGGTATTTCAGTAATGTCTTTCGTTCTCTACTTTATATTATTGTCCCTACAATTTTGTAATACCCACAATGACATTATTTGAAACAATCTATTGCCTTACAATTTTATATTTTCTGCTTACAATCGACTGAACTTACATGTTCTAGAGTAGATGAGATTAGAGATGCAAATCACATGTATAAATCTTCGCATTCTCTATGCCTCAAATCAACTTAAAATGTCGCACCTTACAGTACTTCACTCGCTTTCGGGGTCACCTATTTTCTTATTTATTAATTCAAACCATGTAACCAATGAGTATTTTATGACACACTTACAGTACTTTAAGTGTGACTGATTCCCCGCTTTGGAAAAGCCTAGACAATATTCAGAGATTGGTCACTTTATGTTACAAAAGCCTACATTATTTTCCAAAACCCGTCTTCTTGAGACTTTAGACACTATGTGTAATGAAATCAACAGAAAGTTTATCCTAATGGTTGACAAATTGGCAGCGAATTATTTCCAACTCTTGTTAATACCCTTCTATGTCACCAAAGCTAAATTTTATTGCCTTACTATTTCTCTTGGTCTTTTAGTTTTCAAATTTTATAAGAAGTGGACTTTGGGACTTAAATGTAACTTCCGTATGTTTTTGTGTTAATGGTATGTGTTTACATTTATTTTTTGTTGTGTATTTTGTGTTTATATTATCTATTTTACGTGATTAAGGAGTACACTTTATATGTGACATTAGAGCCATGTGCCAATGTGAGTTGGGGCCATTCTACAGAGTAGAATTGGAATGCAATGGTGCCCTGGGGAGATCCTAACAAGCATTGTGGAGCTGATTGCAGTTGGATAAGGTATGTAATTACAACCATTTTCTTGTTTGAAAATCTTGCATTTTTATTTCTGGAATATGTTGAATTTCAATCTTTATTTGTGTTGAATATTTTTGTTTTTTGTTTATTTTAAAACGGATCCACTCTAAAAGGGATTATGCCTTCGTGATTGCTAGTCACATAAGAAACACAAGTGAGGGAGATCTACACGTATTGGGAAACAAAGAATTCATTGATATCAATCAAGCTCACTTTTTATGGTTATCTTTAATTTCAGTTATTCCAGTATGTATGTTATAGATTCGGTTTTGATCATTATTCTTAGTATTTTTTTGGGCAAGATTGAAATCAGAAGGAGTTTAGGGAAAGAAAGAAATAAAACAAGACAACATTAAGTTCTGTGTTAATTATTTTTCATGATGAAATTGAATCTTTTCAACCGGATTTTAGCAATCCAAACATTGCATTGTTTAGAGCCGAGACACTAGGGCCACCATTCATTGGGGTGATTAATTAAATTACTTAGTAATATATACACTCTATTTGACAACCCCTTTATTCCTAATATATATATATATATATATATATATATATATGTATTGATTATAAAGATGACGAAATGGCAAAATGGCATGAATGATACTATGGATGCATGCATTGACTCAACATACCTGGTAGTATATTTTTCATCTTGCTTCTTTATTTACGAGAAAAATCCCTTGTAGGAAAAATTGTATTTTGACTTTATTTTTATCATATATGCAAGCACTTGCAAGCATATGATAACTCAATTCCCTATGTGAATTCCTCAATACAAATACATATTGAACTAGACCAAGGAACATGACCCTTTTGTTCCCATTTGCTTCCTTGAATTTATGCAAATAGATTGTTGCATTCATCTCTATATGTGCAATGTTTTTTCTCACTGCTGTTTGGACTTTGCAGAAGCAAGTATTTTTCTTGCAGCTGCATGAACACAGACGATACCATAAGAAAAAAATAATATGCTGATTTCTTGGGCTTCCTTGCTGTTTGCAAGAACCAAAGACTATTTCAAATTGTAAATATTTATTCACATTTCTCACTAACACTAATTGCTTATTTGTTTTATCTCTTCCTTCCCATGTCTTCAATTTTAACTTGCGTAAGCAATTCTTATTAACTATATTTTTTATAACTATATAGTGTTGCGTAAGCAATTCTTATTAACTATATTTTTATTAACTATAGTTTTTATTTTGTGTAAGGAATTCAAAGGGTTACAGTGTTGCATAAGCAATTCTTATTAACTATATTTTTTATTTTGTTAGGTTACAGATACCTAAATGTTAGGCATGTAGTTGTAAACCATAGGATATGGGATGCTAGGTATCACATCTGTAGTACGGTATGTGAAAAGGTTTATCACTGAATAACAGATCTACAACCCTTTTCTAATCAAAATTTGAGTTTAAATTTGGATGCTCTAAGGAAATGAGGCTATATGGAACACAATGATTGCAGGGAATTTATTCTGTCATTATCCTTCCAACTCGATATGGCAAAATCCAGCCCAAGGATATATATGAAACAATTAAAAAAAAATATTTGGCATGGCCACAGGTCGTCATTTTCTTATGGCTCAAATTTGCACATATTGAAATGGATCGAGCTAGTTCTTTTTCCTTTTGCCTTCATGGGCTATGCATGGTTTTGTTGAGGACATGTAGGTAAAATGTAGAACCCTACACTTAGCACTTGAACTGTTTGGTTGACTCGTGCTTCCAGGCATGGTTCTTCTCTCCCTATCTTTCATAATTCTCTCCTTATCTTTCATAATTCTTGTCATTTATTTTTTCATTTGCAATAAGATAAAATTTTAAACCATAGGAATTATCATAGATCTGATTGTTTAAATAATTGTGTTTTTAAAACAATAAGATGTTATAACGTAACTTACAGGATCTAATATTCCTTGGTAAATAATGGACTTAAACCCTTACTTTGTGATGATCTAGAAAATTTCCCAATCAAAACAGATTACTTCAGTACCCATTTTTATTGACAAGTTGAAGTTGAGCCCCTGTAAATATGTTGACCGCTCCCTTGTTAAAATAGATAAATAACAATTTTTAGAGACTTTCATAATAACCTTTGTAATTCTAGAAAGCAGATGTTAAGTTTCCTACATGTACCTTGTCATGTGAGAAGTCACTTTAATCCTTGAATCGACCTCGAATGATTGTATGTGATATTTTTGATGCCCTTCTAGGAGCCCCCTTACACCGTTTTGAAGCGGTAGGAAGCTGCTAAATTTGAAAAGTTGGATTTCGTATCGGCCCATCGTTTGAATCCTGCACAACGAAATGCATATCCACCTTTGCAAATCTCTAGTGTTTTTATTAGACAATTGCTTTGAATCTTCAGTTTGGGGAAAATAACTCTTCTTAATAGTTTGGGAAAGGCATTTTAGAGGCCTTCAGTCATAGTTTGACTAGGTCAAAACTAGACCAATTACACTCGGTGGCTCTAGAAACTCTATTTCCATTCGAAAATCATTTGCTAGTTCTCAGTCTCATCGACTATGGTGAATTATACATATACAGGGGAACTTGTAGGAAGTTTCTCGTTGCACGTTCATCCATCGAATGTCAGTTTTGGACGTGGTTTTCTTATCCCTTTAGCTAACTTTTGATCATTTGTGCTATGTAATGCCCCGTTCAACATTATTCCAGTTCTCATTCCGGTGACCCTATTACTAAGCTTTGAACATTTGTGTGATTTTCCATTCATAGTTAGTTGGCTTAGACCTTGTTATAGAGAAGTTTTAGCATCCTTCCTCTTCGTCTTTCCTTCTTGTGTCACTGTCGATGCTTCTAATTGCGAGCCTTCGTCGCTTCCTTTAGGATTATCCTATTAAAGGCCAATCATGTTCTCATTTTGTTGAGCTTTCTTGTCAGACATTATTTATATGATTAATAATTATTTTAAGTTGTAAAAATAATAATAATAATAATAATAATATTTTAAATATTGATTAATGATTATTGCATTTTAGTGTGGATTTTTGTGAATACTATTATTAATTACCTCTAAGATATTTTATTTTATTATTGATCACTCTCGTTGACTGAGCCTAGATTCACGCAAAAGAGGAGGAACTTGTTTGTTGGTGGCACCATTGTTTAGGAAGTGGTGTTCATGTTTATTGTTTAACATTTTCTCCTTGGCTGACTAGGTGTCCTTGCATGCTTTGTATTTATAGCATTTTTTTGGTAAAACATTTTGTTTGTGTGGAGGCATCCACCCACCCCCACCATTGTTTCTTCCCTGTCAGCTGCATACTTTAGTTTTATTTAAGATCTGGTCATTAGTGGAAATGTGTTGGAGGATGGGTACCTACCATTCCATTAATATTTTGTAAGGAAAAACGTGTTGCTCACTGTTATTGGTCTTAATGCCAAATGGGAGGTTGGCCGCTTATTTTTCCAAGTTGTCTATCAATCAAGTCTTGCCTGTTTGTCTTTAATGACCTACACTACCTTTATTGTTTTATTCATGCCATGTTTTTAGCTCATGTTTAGAGGGAATAAAATGCCAAATCTGGAAGTCTGGTTGATGTTTTGTAACTTTTTTCTTTATTGAAATCATGCACTGGATTTTATGGTGGTTCAAAACACATTGCCTGGCCATGTGAGTGTGGTGGATGGAGTTCTGGTTGTATAAAATCCATTGATTTTTGCAAGAAAATGTTTTTTTGGTGCAAGTATTCCATTTATTTTTCTTCATGCTTCCTGTTGCGTCAAAACAAGAGACATAGAACAACCATAGGTGTCCTGCATGCTAAAACAAGGAGATGCACTAGGGGTTGTTGTTCGAAAGGCCTATCATAATTTTTTGCAGTTCAAGAAGATCTTATCAGACATGATAAGCACCACCCATTTTGATATTTTTCTTTCTTTAATAATATCATGAAATGAATCCCCTTTCCCTGGAATGGATTTTCAAGTTGGATTTTGTGGTTGTTCAGTCATTTTTGTTTACCTTGTTGATTATTCCTTGATTTTTATTTGATTATGTGATTCTGGGTTGAGTAATTTTTATTATAATGGAAAACCAAATTGCTTATAAATCTACATGGTGTGAATGTTGTTGTTTTCCTAACTTTTAAACATTTTTAATAACGGTGGGATTCATTCTAAGGTTATTACCTGGCAATAATGTTTTTAGTTTAAATCACTTATGATCACTGATCAAAGAGAATGGTTACAGATATATTCCTGTAGACCCTGCTTTTGGTTGCACATCTTTTTCTTTGACTAGCTAAGAGAAATATTTTCAACCAGTTATGAGCCCTTGTGAATTGATTTGATGTGGAAGGATACGAATTAGAAAAAAAAAGGGGGGATTATTAGACTTTCAAACTGTTTGGTTGTATGATAATTTTAATAAAATATAAGAGAAACATTCCTTAATTGTGGTTGTTAATAGTGTGGTAAAATTTTGAATTTCATTTACTTGCGAGGGATACTTATATACAATATTAAGTTTCCTCTATTGTGGTTGTTAATAGTGTGGTAAAATTTGAATTTAATGTACTTGTGAGGGATACTTATATACAGTATTAAGTTTCTTCTATCGTGGTTGTTGACTGTGTGATTCAGACTTTGAATTCCTTGTGCTTGTGAGATACACATACCTATATATATAATTTTTGTGCCGAAACCCATGGGTAGGACTACAACATTTACGGTACTGTTATCATGAGGAATGGGTGAGTTTTGTTGTTGAACGAATGCAGCTGGGAACTTCGAGTTATACTAATATATATAGAGCATGTATCCTTGTAGAGAAGGTACCTAGAAAACTAGGGTGTCTACCTATATACACATATGAATATATCCTTTAATTGAATTCCATGTGATGGATTCAGATATTCTAAGTATCACATTAACTTCCATTGTGGATTCTAGGGTCAAAACCCTTAGGGATATAGTTAAGGGAATGTTTTATTATTGTTTTTTTAAATCATAAAAGGGCTTGTATTAATTCCTTTTTTTGAAAAATCGAGATAATAGTGGTGGCAACGGTGCTCTATGTAGTTAAATTGATAATGAATCCTTTGATTCATGCCTAGGTAACCGGTGTGTTCTACTTTGAGATCTTGGCTATTGAATTTCGATCTAGAAGACTCTGTCTTTAAGAAAATTTCTATTGAATTTGTTCAGTCAGTTGAAAGGATGCTTGACCTTCTGGGTTATCCTTGATCAGTACTCGAAAGAATTATCTAAAAAGGAATTGGGAAATTTTTATAGCCTTGCGTACTCTTACCCAAGGTCTTGTTTGTTATCATGCTTGATTCAGTTGTTAGTTCTGCTAAATTAGACTATTGTAAGAATAGTATCTTAGGTTGGCCCATAGTATCAGCTATAAAATGGATATGTCCTTTGATTTCTATAAGTTGAACTTTCTTTTCCTTTGGGATTGATAGATTACTTAAGTGGTTACTATTAAATCTGTGTTTCAGAGATAGGGCACAATATTCTTTTGGAGTTTCTATTAATTTCTTCTATGCCTTTATGATGTCAAAGAAAGTTTTGTGAATACTATTATTAATTACCTCTAAGATATTTTATTTTATTATTGATCACTCTCGTTGACTGAGCCTAGATTCACACAAAAGAGGAGGAACTTGTTTGTTGGTGGCACCATTGTTTAGGAAGTGGTGTTCATGTTTATTGTTTAACATTTTCTCCTTAGCTGACTAGGCGTCCTTGCATGCTTTGTATTTATAGCAATTTATTGGTAAAACATTTTTTTTGTGGAGGCATCCACCCACCCCCACCATTGTTTCTTCCCTGTCAGCTGCATACTTTATTTTTATTTAAGATCTGGTCATTAGTGGAAATGTGTTGGAGGATGGGTACCTACCATTCCATTAATATTTTGTAAGGAAAATCGTGTTGGTCATTATTATTGATCTTAATTCCAAATGGGATGTTGGCCACTTGTTTTTCCAAGCTATCTATCAATCAAGTCTTGCCTGTTTGTCTTTAATGACCTACACTACCTTTATTGTTTTATTCATGCCATGTTTTTAGCTCATGTTTAGAGGGAATAAAATGCCAAATCTGGAAGTCTGGTTGATGTTTTGTAACTTTTTCTTTATTGAAATCATGCACTGGATTTTATGGTGGTTGAAAACACATTGCCTGGCCATGTGAGTGTGGTGGATGGAGTTCTGGTTGGGGGCCTATAAAATCCATTGATTTTTGCAAGAAAATGTTTTTTTGGTGTAAGTATTCCACTTCTTTTCCTTCATCCTTCTTGTTGCATCAAAAAAGGATACTTAGAACAACCATAAGTGTCTTGCATGCTAAAACAAGGAGATGCACTAGGGGTTGTTGTTCGAAAGGCCTATCATAATTTTTTGCAGTTCAAGAAGATCTTATCAGACATGATAAGCACCACCCATTTTGATATTTTTCTTTCTTTAATAATATCATGAAATGAATCCCCTTTCCCTGGAATGGATTTTCAAGTTGGATTTTGTGGTTGTTCAGTCATTTTTGTTTACCTTGTTGATTATTCCTTGATTTTTATTTGATTATGTGATTCTGGGTTGAGTAATTTTTATTATAATGGAAAACCAAATTGCTTCTAAATCTACATGGTGTGAATGTTTTTATTTTCCTAACTTTTACACATTTTTAATAACGGCGGGATTCATTCTAAGGTTATTACCTGGCAATAATGTTTTTAGTTTAAATCACTTATGATCACTGATCAAAGAGAATGGTTACAGATATATTCCTGTAGACCCTGCTTTTGGTTGCACATCTTTTTCTTTGACTAGCTAAGAGAAATATTTTCAACCAGTTATGAGCCCTTGTGAATTGATTTGATGTGGAAGGATACGGATTAGAAAAAAAAAGGGGGGGATTATTAGACTTTCAAACTATTTGGTTGTATGATAATTTTAATAAAATATAAGAGAAACATTCCTTAATTGTGGTTGTTAATAGTGTGGTAAAATTTTGAATTTCATTTACTTGCGAGGGATACTTATATACAATATTAAGTTTCCTCTATTGTGGTTGTTAATAGTGTGGTAAAATTTTGAATTTAATGTACTTGTGAGGGATACTTATATACAGATTATTTCCTATGTTTGTTGACTTGTGATTCAGACTTTGAATTCCTTGTGCAGATACCATACCTATATATATAATTTTTGTGCCGAAACCCATGGGTAGGACTACAACATTTAGGGTACTTGTTATCATGAGGAATGGGTGAGTTTTGTTGTTGAACGAATGCAGCTGGGAACTTCGAGTTATACTAATATATATAGAGCATGTATCCTTGTAGAGAAGGTACCTAGAAAACTAGGGTGTCTACCTATATACACATATGAATATATCCTTTAATTGAATTCCATGTGATGGATTCAGATATTCTAAGTATCACATTAACTTCCATTGTGGATTCTAGGGTCAAAACCCTTAGGGATATAGTTAAGGGAATGTTTTATTATTGTTTTTTTAAATCATAAAAGGGCTTGTATTAATTCCTTTTTTTGAAAAATCGAGATAATAGTGGTGGCAACGGTGCTCGATGTAGTCAAATCGATAATTAATCCTCTGATTCATGCCTAGGTAACCGATGGGTTCGATTTTGAGATCTTGGCTATTGAGTTTCGATCTAGAAGACTCTATCTTTAAGAAAATTTCTATTAAAGTTATTTAGTCGGTTGAAAGGATGCTTGACCTTCTGGGTTATCCTTGGTCAGTACTCGGAAGAATTATCTAAAAAGGAATTGGAAATTTTTTTTAGCCTTGCGTACTCTTACCCAAGGTCTTGTTTGTTATCATGCTTGATTCAGTTGTTAGTTCTGCTAAATTAGACTTTTGTAAGAATAGTATATTAGGTTGCCCCATAGTATCAACTATAAAATGGATACGTACTTTGATTTATATAGGTTGAACTTTCTTTTCCTTTGGGATTGATAGATTACTTAAGCGGTTACTATTAAATCTGTGTTTCAGAGATAGGGCACAATATTCTTTTGGAGTTTCTATTAATTTCTTCTATGCCTTTATGATGTCAAAGAAAGTTTTGTGGTTGTTAGTTAAACTGTAGTTGGGATGTATTTGATTCATATGGAACCACACTGACTTATATTAGTACCATTTTTGAGTTCGTGTTAAACCTAGTGTAACTATATTGAAGACCAACTTGATAAGACAATACAATTGGATTAAATTTAATCATTTGGTTAACTGAATATTGGTTATTCTTATCTTATATGATGGATGTTGTGCATGGCATAGTGATTTGATCCGTTGTTATTCGAAATTTCCTTGTAATAACTTACTCTATATGTTAATTTACAAGAAATAAAGTATCAAAATGTTTTGAAGTTGTTTTCGAAGGTGGTAAATAGTGGTTAGGTAAATGGTGTTAGATTTCTAACTAAAAATCTTATAGATCATATGAATTATTTAAGGAAATTTTTATTGATGGTTTGAGTATTAGATTTCAATCATATAATCTATATGATTACATGATTGAAATCCCAATACATGCAACACTTTGTTTCAGACTTATAAGGCCATTGACCCCTACTTGAATGATTGTTATACTTTTGTTGTTTTAGAGGCAATGTTTGTAATGAGTTCTTATGACTTATTTCTTAATTTTAAATGATATAATTTCTTGCATGCCTTAAGAGTTTGTTAGTGGTTTATATCTTAGCACAATTTCATTAAATAGAAGGTTCCTTCTATGATATTGTTAAATTGTAGCATATTGTTGTTATGTGTAGTTCGTATCATGCTCAGTTCTCGCGAACTGACTCGGGCTAATAAATGTGCAGATGGATTTTGCGAGTAGAAAAAGGAAATACTTGTAGAAGTTGCTTCGGTTTTCTGAAATTGTGGAGTAAGGTTGTCATAACCAGCTGTATCAAATCTTGTAAAATATTTTGTGAATGGTATAGATGGATCTTTGCTTTTTTATGAGTAGTTATGTTATTATAACAAATTTGAAAGATAGCTTAGCTTTTTTGGACTTGTATTGCCTACCTGCTAGTTTTCAAGTCATGTACTTTAGAATCTCTTTATCATCCTTGGTTGTGTATCTTTTGATAGGGTACTATGTATCCTTGACTAGTTCTTAAAGGCAATGGTTAATTTTTTCTTTGAGTTATAATTTGGTGTAGTAACCCTTCTAGGTCATGGAAATAATGCAATTATAAGAATAATAAAATGGTTTTGTAATCCTTATAAAATTTATTTTAAAAAAAATAAAGTTCAAGAAAAATAGATAAATAAATAATGAAGTTGTGATCTTCTTAATGAAATCAAGAGTCTTTAAGTGGAAAAGGAGGTATCTATCTACTTGTGTAAAAAGGTTATACCCTTACTACCCTTAAGCTACTAATAAACTTTAGCATTATTGTTATGAGACGTTAAATGATCTTAAAATGTAATCAATGTTTAGCTTTTGGGAGTATAATTAGGTATTAGTAAGTAGGGGTGATTAATCCAGAAACCATTTTACCTAACTCATTTTTTTAAAACCGAAATTGTATCCTTTTGTCAAACTTAATCAAGAAAATCCTAAATGAATTTTTTAACCATTCCTGATAAATTTATCAAGTCTCAATAAGATACTAGTTAAATAACCAAAGATATCTTGATGATGATTTCAATTTAACCTCGTTCCCCTAACCCTTCTCAAGCTTCATTGTAATTTTTCTTAAGTAATATTAAACCTTTTGATCCTTGCACAAAGGAGATTATTGTCTCGAACCTTAATGATACTTTCCCACAATTGGAGCTTGTGCTTGTCATCTTGTGCAATGAAGGTATGAAACAAGTTTCAGTTCCTTTAGTTTGGATTAACCTTTTGTGAAATGGAAAACCTCCTTATTAATCAAATGAATTTAGTAAGTTGTCAACTTTTTAGATATGACACTATTTCGGTAAATTTTAGATCTTAAGCTAATAACTCATTAGTATAAAAGGAAGAAATCTATCTCTTTAAGAATAATTGTGTGAATCATATCATGAATCTTCTAGAACGTAAGTTAAGAATTAAAAGATGTTTTAGTAAATAAGAAACCTTAAAAAAATAATTTCACTATGGGATGCCCGTAACCGAAAGTGTGTTCTATGGTTGGACTAGTATGTGATGTCTTAGTTGAAATGTGAAGTGAACAGAAATGGGTGTCTTGATCTCAATGGTCAATGAAAGCCTAAGAGTTGGTGTTAATCATTGTTGCTTTATGGGCGATGCCCACGAAAAACTATCCACAAATCATACATTATTTTTCATTTCTGAATTCCATCAGTTTCTATAAATTCTCTATGTATAGGAACACGTAGTATTTGAAACTATGCTAAAATGTTAAGAGGGGTTAACCACGACTTTTTGACACTTGTAAATAGTGTTGAAATTTGAAAAATTTGAATTTTGGGAAAATAGTGTTCCTCTTGCTTTCCTTTCTCTTTATCTCTCAAAAACAATATTTTATGCCAGATGGGGATGCCATGCCTAACCATGAAAGTGTGGATTGAAACTCTATTAATTGTTTTTTTAGAAGTTCTGAATATTTACTCGATGCATGTAACTAGGTGTTCTTTTGATTCATTTTACATATGGGAAAAAGATTGTATCATCCACAACATTTGAAGTGATTTGAAGTTCTGTAATTTAAGAGGATGCTAATATTTTATTGTGTATGTATGTTAAATGAATTTGAATTTAAAATATTGTAGTGCATTTCTAGTGTTCAATAGATGATTAATTAATTTGTGTGTTGTATACTTACATTGTAAATGTAATAAATAGATCTAAAAAAAACATTCAACCCTAGTATAAGACTTGTGTATAACTACCTTTCCTGTGTGAATCCTTTTAGTGTGGGATCTAGATGACACAAATGGAGTTAGTGAAATAGTTGTGTTATGACTTAAACTCTTGTTAATGATCTCTTTAGTTCCTCGTAGATAAATGTGTTACCTTGGATAATAACAACATAACACCTTGGTCTTTCATGAAGATTCTTTAGTATAAATATGTACTCTCACCTTAAACTCATATATAGTTGGGGTGTATATCCTTAGGTCCAATAGGAATTAAACCAAACCTTGGCTAATTAAGGGGTCCACTTGTGGGTAAATTTGGTAAGTAACACCTTACGAATGAAATTTATTTGAACTATGTTGACTTTAGAGAACACAGGAAACAAAAAACTTGGTTTCATAATCCCTTGTTATTCCCTTTTATGACATTAGGAATAGAAGAAATTTCTCATGCGGAATCATGAAATGCACAAGCATGGGATCTTACGTTTAAAAAATATATATATCTTGTGGTTCTTGTGTATTTATAATACTTTTGTAATTGCTTTTGTTATAAAAAAATTCTAATAATGAGCCCATATTGTGATGTAAGAGTAAATCATATAAGAGTAAACAAGATTTGAGGTTAGGAATAATGTCACTCTTGGAGTCATTATAACTCAATTAGACATTTCCTTGTGTTAAAAAGAATATGGATTGGCTTGGTGAGATCAACTTTGAGAAAACAAATGATATTTATAGATCTAAATAAAATTTTTTGACTTGGAAATGTTGAATGGGTTCAGAAATTTATCAATCTATATTAACTAAGATAAGGAAATAAGTATACCATGATTGATGAATGTTCATGGAAAAATGTATCTTCAATCTAAATCTCCCTTAAATCCTAAGATTTCTTTCGTGACATCACGTCAGATTCACTTGTGTAGCAGGGGTAAACTTTAAACATTGAATAAATGTTTGAGAAGCATATTCTTAAAATAAGAATGAGCGAATTAAGAACTTTGTATGCAATTTGAAATATGCCAAATAATTATGTAAGTTATGGAGATTGTCGTAAGAGATAAAGAGCCAACTTAAATGGTTGAACTATAAGTTGAATGCGAAATGAATTTAAGAATCTATAGGTGGAAAAAAAAGAGATAAAATTATCCTTACACAATAATGTTCTTGGAATGTTAATCGTAATGATATGTTGTGGGTTTCCCAATCCTTGAGACCCCCGCTTTTTTTGGTTGGGTCATTGCTAGTATTCATTCATTGGGGAAAGTGTGGCATTGACATGTATATGGTGTTGTCATGTGTCTATGTGAGTCGATGACTTATTTAAGTGTCTTATGTGTTGTTGAGTTTATCTACTTGGAGACCTTGTGGTGTTGTGTAGTGAGAAATGAAATTAATTTTTTTATCCTGGTATTATTACTGTTGTATTTGTGTGTGTAATTTGTGGGCGTTACATTTGGTATCAGAGCGGAGGTTCAGGCTCTCAAACCTTTGGGAAAAATTGGAGTAGTGATGATTTTGCATGGTGGTGGTGGATATTGGAAGAGTAATGTGATATATGTTGTAATGTGAACAATGTTGTAATTGTGATATTATAAACACACATGTTGTACATGTCATTTAGTGCGTATTTGTTATCATGTTGATATGCTTGTGATGAGAGTATTCACTCTCCTTTTTATGGATTCTATGAAGAGTTCACATGTGATGTACTGCCTTGTTGTGTGTGAAAAGAGTGTTATTGTGGATTGTGGATTGTGGGAGAATTTTGGCATTATATGATATGAAGGTGTATTGATGTATTGCATGACAAAATTAGTGTAAACTTAATTGGATTGTATCATGATGTTGTCACCATTTTGTGATGAATAATATGTGTCACCATGTTGTTAGGTTGTGGAGCTTGATTTCATATGTGAAAGTGTTGAAGACTATATACTAAGAGTACTGTACACTTTCAACAGTTGTCTCACTAGGGGTTGGCCTCGAAAAATGTGCCTGATATACTGAAGAAATGTGTTTTTCTCATATGGGTGGGATTTTTGACCCATAGGTTTATGGGATGGTTTTGGACCATGGTTTGATATCGATGGTTTTGTAAAATTGCTTAAGAAGTCATTTACTTATGTGGTTTTGTGCATATGGTATGGTTTGATGTAACATTGCAGATGTGTCTGAATTAGGGTGTGAATTCTATAGAGTTTTCTAAGCATAGCTGTAACGCACCAACAATACCAACACAAGAACAACACAATGAAATACAGGATAACTTTTTTTTTTTTTTACTTGCTTTGACTCAACACGACACAACATGTCGTCACAAGGTTACAACCAACACTTGGAACCACTTGTTACGGGGAGGACCACAAGGTCAGCACGGAAACGTTCACACCTATCAAGGACAATGTACTCTTCTTTTGACAAGACAACATGGAAGTCCAGACCACATGACACACTCACAGCTAGGGCATCCCATGAGGAATTTCTTGTTAAATTTTCTTGTTTACTAAAGTGTCTCTTAATTCTTAACTTACGTTCTTATAAATTTTCATGTAATGATTCACACAATTCTTTTCACAAGGGAGAACTTCTTTCTTTTCAACGGTTGATTAAATAGCTTAAAGCCAAGCTTTCTAAACTGGGATCATCAATTTTATGTCCAAATCTTTCTTATTCATTTGATTTTAGAACATTTTCCATTTCTTACAAGGTTAATTAATCTTACTCAAGCCACTAACGCCTATTCCACAACTCTATTGCACAGGTGAAGGCATAAGCTCTGATAGAGTGGAAAGTACCGCTTAGGGTTCATACCAATGACCTTCTTGTTTAAGGATCAAATTTTGACCTTTCTTAAGAAATGTCACCATGAATCAAGGCAAGGGTTAACAGAACAGGACAACAGAATTTAGCTTCAGGGTCACATTGTTTACTATCAGTCTTTTATCGAGGTTAAGAGTTTATCAAGATTGGTTAAGTGTTCCATCTAGACTTTACTTCATTAAGTTTGACAAAGGAGAGCATTTCAAACGTTAGAGAGAGATTTAAGGTTTAAATAATCAATTTACCTCCTACTTATTAAATCTTATCATCTTCTAAAATCTAACCATTGATTTCACCATGAGATCATTTAAGGTTTCACTGAAAAAGGATAGTGTTTATTGGTTTGGCTCAGGAAAGAAATAAGTAATCATATTTCGTTACAAAAGATAGATTCCTCTTGATTGTTCCAGGTCTCAAAGGTTTCAAGTGGATCACATCTACATTAATATGCTCATATACATAAATTTTCGTTTAACTTTTATAAGGAATATCCTGTTCACATTATGGTGTTTACAAACTCATCACTACTATGCCTTAGGAGGATTTACAACTCAACATTTTAACTCAAGAGCAAAGTTTAACAGTACTCGTTTGTGCAAACAAAACAAGGTTATATCAATTCATTCCAACATGATGTACAAATCAAAGGGACATATCATCTCTATTGAACCATGACTAGGGAGCAAGAGAGTAATAACATGGGACATGCCCCGCTACTATACTAAGGGTTAAAGTTCACTAGAATATCCCATAACCAAGCAGTAATCAAATTTCATCTTTCACATGATAACCAAACAAGCCAAAGTTTCAACAGTTACAACAACAATACTCTACAATACATTTACTAGGCACTGACCCTTCTTCTAAAATGTCCAAAGGCCCTTTCCAAATTTTATTACATAATACACATTCGTACAAAGGAACATTATAACCAAGATTGATGCAATAATCTACAAGTCTTTCCATCATCTAACCACGTAAGCCATCTGCAACAATTAATAACCTGAGTCAGTTCGCGAGAACTGAGCAAGATAAGACTATACATAGCAACAATAAGCTACTAGCTAACAATATCATGAAAGGAAACATTCTATTTCAGGAAATGGATCAAAGGTCTAACTTCTAACAACTTTTTGAAACAAGATGTAATTTTCAACATATCAACTAAGAAGAAAACCATAAGTTTTAGTTATGAAGATACCTCTAAAACTACAAAAGTTTGACAACCAAATACGCAAGACTATGAAATTTAAATGATTAGACACAAGAGTTGAGAGTATTAGGATTTCAATCATGTAATCCCGTAGATTACGTGATTGAAATCTAAAGTGTAACCCATCAATCCACATTCTCAAGGAGAAGTCAAAAGATTAAAACCAGACCCGATCTTAGCTGCCCAAAAGAGTATAGTTTTGGAATCATTCCGTAGGGCCATAGGCCTAATAGGCTAGAAATGAACAACGAGGGGAAAGCAAAGTTCCATCATGTAATCAAAAAGGTTTAAAGGATGAAAAACTTACATTCAAACCCACAACCATTATATCCTAGGTAATAAGTGACTTCATAGCTAATAAGGAGGAGTGGAAAGAACGGTAAGAATGTCCGGAATAGGTAATACCTAACAACTTACCTACTGAACATAACCGGGGCCGGAATAGCGATAAGCCTCATTAATAGCCAAGTTGAGTAGGTAATCTAGCATTCTAAACACATCCTTGCAATTTTCATAATACCCTAGATTTATAATCCTCCCGTTTTAGAGGAACATAGCCATGAATCTAGACTTGGTTAAAATTTTCCGACATCAACTCACTTCCTAATATCATAAACGATGTATACAAAGGAAAAGGTCTCTCAACTCTCCTTAATTTACATCTCACCACTAAGTTTATGGTAACCTATGCAGAGATTAAACACATAACATACCATTGAAGATAGACATCCTCCAATAACGAACTTCTATAACGATGTAAACATAATCATTACGTTCGACACATAAACAAACTATTCCATAACTTCTTTTCCCTTTTTGACAACAAAATATATTCCTGACCTTCCAACACAATCATTCTAAATTTGCAATGAAAGGTCACTCATCAAGAAGGAAGTACAAAACAAATTTGACTAAATTAAGGAACTTCATGTTACCTTAAGCAGTTGATGAAAACCTTAACTTTCACGAACCGTGAAAGATATTACCTTACTTCATCAAGGCATTATGTCGATACATGATTAAATCGATCACACAAGGAATCATCAACATACATATCTTAACACCATAAAGGTCATTAATTTTATCAAATTTTACTCATCGAAAGAGTAGAATCAAAATGGGGTTCTATCAATAATTTATGCCCTTCTATCAACCCAGGACATATTTTCGGCCCAAAACTTCCTTCTTAACAAGCATATATATATTGAACTTCTAATTTCCAAAAGCCCTAATAATTTGCACAATACACGAAGTGCATAATCACGCTTATCATAATAATAATAATAATAATAATAATAATTTAACTGTATGTTTTCCTCTAGGGCAACAACATAACAGAAAACCGATACTAGTCAACGCTGCAACGTTCTAGGGGTGATTACATACCCAGGTTCACAAAAGCAAACGGCGATATTTTTACAGAAGGAAGTAACTTTAAAATTATATATTATATATATATTTCATATGATCAATCAAAGCATACACTGAGAACCTTTGTTTGTTTTATATATATAGATGGGTTGATTACGTCAACAAGAACAACCAACAGAGGCAAAACCAGAAGTAACAAACTGTTAACCATGTACTGAACGCAAATCCACAAAATCACAGATTTAAAACAATTTCCAGAAAGATAAAGGTTTCATTTCAAGAGGTTATTAGATACTAGCATATTATGTATATGGTTAGTCTATCTTGCCTGTTTTAACGCATCCACCAGACGTGAACATCCAGCAGGGACTGCTACAGCCACACGCCTTCTGCTTTATCCTCTGCTTTTGACGACCCATCCTGGTAGTTGACCGCACAAGAAAAGACTTTGAGTGTCCAGACCATAAGAGCCCCAGTTCCATCAATCCCTCCTTCCTTCCAAGCATCCCCACTCATATAATAACATGGCAGCCAAAGAGATAGGAAAAAGCAGCCACAAAAGTGATACTCCCACAAGGACTTCTGTAGAGCAGCATGGAACTATAGCCCAGCGTCAAGGGCACCATAAAAAGTAGATTTGACGACAACCCAAAAAGGCAAGAAAGATAGCAGAGCTCCTGGCTCTGAAAGGCATCTACCGTATTGATGGATAAACCCTTTTCCTTCATCAGATTTGGGGACACCATCAAACTCTCGGTGCAAACATTTCAGCTGTAGCTTGTAAGGTGTGATAATTCCAATATAAACCTTTATGCCTGCCAACATAGATCAAGGGCACTAAAACAGACCCCAACGCCTTTCCACTGAACAAGGACACTCCCCTGATGATTTTCCATTACCCAAAAAATAATGTTTGCAGGGAAATCTCAGTCTAAGGTCCTCGCCCCATCTGTTGTCACCCATTGCAATACTATCTAGATAATATGGCATAGCATCCCCACCTACAGAATAGAGAAATCACATCCACACCATCTTCAACAGTAGTATCAAATGCAGGAAGAATGTCAGAATGATAGCAACTAGACATCCAGCATACCTTATATGTTGCAAGCCGAGATTTGGGTGCCATTCCTTTCTGTGCGCAACTTTGACATGAAACAGATCCGCCTCTATGAGGTCCTCTCCCATGGGTTACATCGTAGAACAAGCAAGGTCTCAGTAGGGAGTCTTTGTAAAGAAATTTCATCAAGTCTGCTGGAAGCATTCCCACTGTCACACAGTCGATTTGGGGATACACACTCAGTGTATGTTCTGGATCTGAGAAATATTTTGCTACCTTCATCTCCCAAGACATTTTCTCCAACATTGCATAGATCTCCTGCCCGTGGGTGTGATCTGTCACCTTACACAAAAGCATGCGCCATTTTATTGCCTGCTAATATAGTGACTTTAAGAAGATGCTCATATAATTGCAAAGCAAAAAGTGCTTCATGAATATTCTGATCTGAAACAGATCCACGCCTAAGAGATTCTCTTCCATGCGTTACAGCGTAAAACAAGTAAGGTCTCAACAGAGAATCTCTGTAATAAATTTCATCGGGTCTCCTGGTAACACTCTCACTGTCACTTAATCGATTTTGATGAAAATATCTTAAAGGAGAGTCCCGAATTTGAGGATGCGTGGATACTGAACAGAAAGCAAAAGAGAACCGATGCACCAGCAAAACCTTGGAACTCGTTTTTCTGTACTGCTACAGCTGCAAGATTTTGCACAACTGAACACGACTGGACGCGTGCAACCAGAACACCAGGATCAACACCACGGCTCCCTGGGATCGCCCTGCAAGAGCTGTAAACACACCAAAAGCTCTCCTCACTGGCGCTCCCAGGAGAAGTTTTGTTCTGCGCCCCCCGGATTTCTTCCTGAAAAGCATGATTTTACAAAAACCCACGCCCACCCTTTCAACCAGTCGAGGAAGGAATTGAAGTCAACACGTCTGCTTTGTTACCTGAAGCTTCATAAAAAACGACCAAAAAAATCACGCAGCCAGTAACAGGAAGGCGCCTGGACAGAGTAGGTTTTACTGGCCTCTCACCCACTCCACACGCAACCAAGAAGAATGCGCCCCAAACTCCACCTAAACGCATTGAAAGAGAATCAAAAGAGATCACGGCAAGGAAAAAAAAACGGGACTCCTCCCACTATCACACGCCACCCAGGAGCTTACAGACTTTAAGAAGGGACATGATATGTCACCCATCGGCCAGCTCAGACAAGGTTGCAACGAGGCATTACATTCTCCTCCCCTTAAGAAAGCATCGTCCTCGATGCGACATTACACAGAGGAAAGGAAATGGTATGCAACAAGGAATAGATAAAGAGGAATACACACCCTATGGTTTAAAATTTTAGTTGATTAAAGCACGGTCACAAGGTAGCCTTAGGAACATTTGGTAGAATTTTTTAACTTTCAATGTTCTGTGAAGATTGGCAGTTCTTTCTTGTTCATCATTTCATTAGTCTCTTTCCATTATCATTATTTCTAGTTTTAGTTTCTTTAAAAAAAATATCATCATTGAAGAGTTTTGATTTATTCCTTATTGTGGGTGCCCAACATGAACTGCTAACACAACACCCTATCAGGTTCACAAGACACTACAGATTCACAAGCACACAAGTATATACTTCAAGATTGTATTACACCACAAAAAGGTTACTCAAATACAGAATGGAATAGGCACAGTCCACATAACATAGGTACTCATCACACATCAATGACTGACATACCAAATACTCAAACAGAAGAGTACTACAATCCACCAGACATTTCCTCAATTTGCATCAATGAAAGACTCACATAACAACAAACCATGCTACAGGTACATAGTGTCCACAAGGGAATCAATGACATGTCCACAACATCACAACACATAACCATCTGACATGAGTAACACATACATCAAAAGACCACTACCAAACATCACAATAACTCAACATATATCCTGAAACATCAACCATACAAACAAATATCATAAGCCTCCCTCAAACTCTTATGCCTCCCTCAAGTCTCTTATGCCTCCCTCAAACTCTTATGCCTCCCTCAAGTCTCTTATGCCTCCCTCAAACTATTATGCCTCCCTCAAACTCTTTTGCCTCCCTCAAGGAGGCCGGTTGTCTCTCTGTGCCCAAGGCACATCGAGTTTGGACACTCCTAACCCAAGTGACATAATAACGCGTGGTTCAACAACCCGCTAGTTATATGTACCCCTTGGGGCGTACCCCCATACAACGAAGCGGGTCCATAGGTCCAACCAATCCATGGTGCATCCCATGACCCTATTCCACACATCACGACATTAGAACCAGCACAACAATCCAGTCAAAGTGCCAAGTGGCAAAGTACAAGCCTTGGGCAAGGCGGTAAAAATTCCAAATTTAAAAGAAGACCCCAAATCAAGCTAAAATAAATGGCCAAATAGCCAAAGTTAGTATCAAATCCCCATGTTAGTGCCACAAACCAAGGAAATGCCCAAAATTGTAAAGCATTGCAATCAAGAAAAGATGCTGGTCCTTGCAAAATAAAGGTAAAAGCTCAATTTACGAATAAAATCAACTTATAATAATGTCACATTACGATAACTGTGTGGCCTTATCTAGCCACCAAAGGGGTACTCAACGAGTTGCTGGCACTCGGAACATCGAGCCTCAGCTCGTAAAATATATATATATCAATCCCGCCACCCTTCGACAAGGCTAAACATAGTCATAGATACACTAAGGTTGCATACATACAACCACATAGGGAGAGAGGAAAGAGTCACATGTAATCTACTAAACCGAGTTTTGACTCGAGTTATTGACCCATGGTACACCATTCCTCACTCTCAACATACACTTCTACCGATCTCCCTCAGGGTCGGTTAGTGTAAGGCTCACAACATAACATGTAACTACATCACTAACACCATGGTGGTACACACATAGCTACCATAACGTCTCACGTATGGTAGGTATACGGGGTAGATCACAATCATACATTCACAGGGCGCAATACATCACTTTACCACATTCTGCACCCAAAGTGCAATCACAATACGATAGGGTTCATACACTCACCGTATGACCCTAAATCACGACATGAAGCATTACATATTACACATAACTCAGATATACGATGAACATGATAACATCAAAACATAACATCATTGCTACATAACAAGGTGGTACACACATTTCTTCAAAACATGGTAAAAACATCATGATACAACTCGTTTCTTTTAACATCAACTAGTCATACAACACATTGATACACCTACATATCACAATATGCCACAATGCTCCAACACTACGTCATCCACATTATAATTCTTTTCACACATCACAAACAGTAATTCACACGTGAACTCTTCATAGAATCCACAAGAAGGAGAGAGAATACTCTCATCCCCAACACATCAACATGATGACAAATACGCACTGAGTGACATACACATCACGTGCGTTCACAATATCACAATTACGACAATAATCACATCACGCTTAAAGCACATTACTCTTCCAATATAAATCATCATCATGCAACATCATCATCATCATGCAGTATCATCATGTAACCCCACCACCACCATGCAACATCACCATACAACACCAATCCGGCCCATAGGTTCGAGAGCATGAACCTACGCTCTGATACCAAAATGTAACGCACCAAAAATACCAACACAAGGACAACACAGTGAAATACAGGATAACTTTTTTTTTTTACTTGCTTTGACACAACACGACACAACATGTCGTCACAAGGTTACAACCAACACTAGGAACCACTTGTTACGGGGGAGACCACAAGGTCAGCACGGAAACGTTCACACCTATCAAGGACAATGTACTCTTCTTTTGACAAGACAACATGGAAGTCCAATCCACATGACACACTCACAGCTAGGGCATCCCATGAGGAATTTCTTGTTAAATTTTCTTGTTTACTAAAGTGTCTCTTAATTCTTAACTTACGTTCTTATAAAATTTCATGTAATGATTCACACAATTCTTTTCACAAGGGAGAACTTCTTTCTTTTCAACGGTTGACTAAATAGCTTAAGGCCAAGCTTTCTAAACTAGGATCATCAATTTGATGTCCAAATCTTTCTTATTCATTTGATTTTAGAACATTTTCCATTTCTTACAAGGTTAATTAATCTTACTCAAGCCACTAACACATGTTCCACAACTCTATTGCACAGGTGAAGGCATAAGCTCTGATTGAGTGGAAAGTACCGCTTAGGGTTCATAACAATAGCCTTCTTGTTTAAGGATCAAATTTTGACCTTGCTTAAGAAATATCACCATGAATCAAGGCAAGGGTTAACACAACAGGACAACAGAATTTAGCTTCAGGGTCACATTGTTTACTATCAGTCTTTTATTGAGGTTAAGAGTTTATCAAGATTGGTTAAATGTTCCATCTAGACTTTACTTAATTAAGTTTGACAAAGGAGAGCATTTCAAATGATAGAGAGAGATTTAAGGTTTAATTAATCAATTTCCTCCTACTTATTAAATCCTATCATCTTCTAAAATCTAACCATTGATTTCACCATGAGATCATTTAAGGTTTCACTGAAAAAGGATAGTGTTTATTAGTTTGGCTCAGGAAAGAAATAAGTAATCATATTTCGTTACAAAAGATAGTTCCTCTTGATTGTTCCAGGTCTCAAAGGTTATCAAGTAGATCACATCTACATTAATATGCTTCATATATATAAATTTTTAGTTTAACTTTTATAAGGAATATCCAGTTCACTTTATAGAACTTACAAACTCATTGCTACTATGCCTTAGGAGGATTTACAACTCAACATTTTAACTCAAGAGCAAAGTTTAACAGTACTCGTTTGCGGAAACAAAACAAGGTTATATCAATTCATTCCAACATGATGCACAAGTCAAAGGGACATACTATCTCTATTGAACCATGACTAGGGAGCAAGAGAGTAATAACATGGGACATGCCCCGCTACTATACTAAGGGTTAAAAATCACTAGAATATCCCATAACCAAGCAGTAATCAAAATTTCATCTTTCACATGATAACCAAACAAGCCAAAGTTTCAACAGTTACAACAACAATACTCTACAATACATTTACTAGGCACTGACCCTTCTTCTAAAATGTCCAAAGGCCCTTTCCAAATTTTATAACATAATACACATTCGTACAAAGGAACATTATAACCAAGATTGATGCAATAATCTACAAGTCTTTCCATCATCTAACCACGTAAGCCATCTGCAACAATTAATAACCTGAGTCAGTTCGCGAGAACTGAGCAAGATAAGACTATACATAGCAACAATAAGCTACTAGCTAACAATATCATGAAAGGAAACATTCTATTTCAGGAAATGGATCAAAGGTCTAACCTCTAACAACCTTTTGAAACAAGATATAATTTTCAACATATCAACTAAGAAGAAAACCATAAGTTTTAGTTATGAAGATACCTCTAAAACTACAAAAGTTTGACAACCAAATACGCAAGACTATGAAATTTAAATGATTAGACACAAGAGTTGAGAGTATTAGGATTTCAATCATGTAATCCCGTAGATTACGTGATTGAAATCTAAAGTGTAACCCATCAATCCACATTCTCAAGGTGAAGTCAAAAGATAAAAACCAGACCCGATCTTAGCTGCCAAAAAGAATATAGTTTTGGAATCATTCCGTAGGGCCATAGGCCTAATAGGCTATAAACGAACAACGAGGGTAAAGCAAAGTTCCATCATGTAATCAAAAAGGTTTAAAGAATGAAAAAATTATATTCAAACCCACAACCATTATATCTTAGGTAATAAGTGACTTCATAGCTAATAAGGAGGAGTGGAAAGAACGGTAAGAATGTCCGGAATAGGTATTACCTAGCAACTTACCTACTGAACATAACCGGGGCCGGAATAGCGACAAGCCTCATTAATACCCAAGTTGAGTAGGCAATCTAGCATTCAAAACACATCCTTGCAATTTTCATAATACCATAGATTTATAATCCTCTCGTTTTAGAGGAACATAGCCATGAATCTAGACTTGGTTAAAATTTTCCGACATCAACTCACTTCCTAATATCATAAACGATGTATACAAAGGAAAAGGTCTCTCAACTCTCCTTAATTTACATCTCACCACTAAGTTTATGGTAACCTATGCAGAGACTAAACACATAACATACCATTGAAGATAGACATCCTCCAATAACGAACTTCTATAACGATGTAATCACATAATCATTACGTTCGACACATAAACAAACTATTCCATAACTTCTTTTCCCTTTTTGACAACAAAATATATTCACGACCTTCCAACACAATCATTCTAAATTTGCAATGAAAGGTCACTCATCAAGAAGGAAGTACAAAACAAGTTTGACTAAATTAAGGAACTTCATGTTACCTTAAGCAGTTGATGAAAACCTTAACCTTCACGAACCGTGAAAGATATTACCTTACTCCATCAAGGCATTATGTCGATACATGATTAAATCGATCACACAAGGAATCATCAACATACCATATCTTAACACCCTAAAGGTCATTAATTTTATCAAATTTTACTCACCGAAAGAGTAGAATCAAAATGGGGTTCTATCAATAATTTATGCCCTTCTATCAACCCAGGACATATTTTCGGCCCAAAACTTCCTTCTTAACAAGCATATATATAGAACTTCTAATTTCCAAAAGCCCTAATACTTTGCACAATACACGAAGTGCATAATCACGCTTATCATAAAAATAATAATAATAATAATTTTAACTGTATGTTTTCCTCTAGGGCAACAACATAACAGAAAACCAATACTAGTCAACACTGCAACGTTCTAGGGGTGATTACATACCTAGGTTCACAAAAGCAAACGCCGATATTTTTGCAGAAGGAAGTAACTTTAAAATTATATATTATATATATATTTCATATGATCAATCAAAGCATACACTGAGAACCTTTGTTTGTTTTATATATATATATGGGTTGATTACGTCAACAAGAACAACCAACAGAGGAAAAACCAGAAGTAACAAACTGTTAACCATGTACTGAATGAAAATCCACAAAATCATAGATTTAAAACAATTTCCAGAAAGAGAAGTTTCATTTCAAGAGGTTATTAGATACTAGCATATTATGTATATGGTTAGTCTATCTTGCCTGATTTAACGCATCCACCAGTCGTGAACATCCAGCAGGGACTGCTACAGCCACACGCCTTCCGCTTTATCCTCTGCTTTTGACGACCCATCCTGGTAGTTGACCGCACAAGAAAAGACTTTGAGTGTCCAGACCATAAGAGCCCCAGTTCCATCAATCCCTCCTTCCTTCCAAGCATCCCCACTCATATAATAACATGGCAGCCAAAGAGATAGGAAAAAGCAGCCACAAAAGTGATACTCCCACAAGGACTTCTGTATAGCAGCATGGAACTATAGCCCAGCGTCAAGGGCACCATAAAAAGTAGATTTGACGACAACCCAAAAAGGCAAGAAAGATAGCAGAGCTCCTGGCTCTGAAAGGCATCTACTGTATTGATGGATAAACCCTTTTTCCTTCATCAGATTTGAGGACACCATCAAACTCTCGGTGCAAACATTTCAGCTGTAGCTTGTAAGGTGTGATAATTCCAATATAAACCTTTATGCCTGCCAACATAGATCAAGGGCACTAAAACAGACCCCAACGCCTTTCCACTGAACAAGGACACTCCCCTGATGATTTTCCATTACCCAAAAAATAATGTTTGCAGGGAAATCCCTGTCTAAGGTCCTCGCCCCATCTGTTGTCACCCATTGCAATACTATCTAGATAATATGGCACAGCATCCCCACCCACAGAATAGAGAAATCACATCCACACCATCTTCAACAGCTGTATCAAACGCAGGAAGAATGTCAGAATGATAGCAACCAGACATCCAGCATACCTTATATGTTGCAAGCCGAGATTTGGGTGCCATTCCTTTCTGTGCGCAACTTTGACATGAAACAGATCCGCCTCTATGAGGTCCTCTCCCATGGGTTACATCGTAGAACAAGCAAGGTCTCAGTAGGGAGTCTTTGTAAAGAAAATTTCATCAAGTCTGTTGGAAGCATTCTCACTGTCACACAGTCGATTTGGAGATACACACTCAGTGTATGTTCTGGATCTGAGAAATATCCTGCTACCTTCATCTCCCAAGACATTTTCTCCAACATTGCATAGATCTCCTGTGCCTGTGGGTGTGATCTGTCCCTTACACAAAAGCATGCGCCATTTTATTGCCTGCTAACATAGTGACTTTAAGAAGAAGCTCATATAATTGCAAAGCAAAAAGTGCTTCATGAATATTCTGATCTGAAACAGATCCACGCCTAAGAGATTCTCTTCCATGCGTTACAGCGTAAAACAAGTAAGGTCTCAACAGAGAATCTCTGTAATAAATTTCATCGGGTCTCCTGGTAACACTCTCACTGTCACTTAATCGATTTTGATGAAAATATCTTAAAGGAGAGTCCTGAATTTGAGGATGCGTGGATACTGAACAGAAAGCAAAAGAGAACCGATGCACCAGCAAAACCTTGGAACTCGTTTTTCTGCTACAGCTGCAAGATTTTGCACAACCGAACACGACTGGACGCGTGCAACCAGAACACCAGGATCAACACCATGGCTCCCTGGGATCGCCCTGCAGCAGCTGTAAACGGAAAAGCCTCCTCACGGCACTCCCAGGAGAAGTTTTGTTCTGCGCCCCCCGGATTTCTTCCTGTAAAGCACGATTTTACAAAAACCCACGCCCACCCTTGCAACAGTCGAGGAAGGAATTGAAGTCAACACGTCTGCTTTGCTAGCCTGAAGCTTCATAAAAAACGGCCATACAAAATCACACAGCCAGTAGGGAAGGCGCCTGGACAGAGCAGGTTTTACTGGCCTCTCACCCACTCCACACGCAACCCAAGAAGAATGCGCCCCAAACTCCACCTAAACGCATTGAAAGAGGATCAAAAGAGATCACGGCAAGGAAAACGGGACTCCTCCCACTGTCACACGCCACCCAGGAGATTACAGACATTTAAGAAGTGACATGATATGTCACCCATCGGCCAGCTCAGACAAGCACATTGCAACGAGGCACTACATTATTGCCTGGATGTATCTCTAAGTCTTCTTGTTAACCACATTGAATACCGTGCACTTTGTGAAAGTAATATTTCTATTTGTATCTACACTATTTCCCTTTGTTAGATAAAAACATGTCTTGTCTCCATAGTAGTGGGTATTCATATATCGATTCTTGTGAGGGATTGTTGTGAATAAATTTAACCTGTATTTCCTAACAATTGAGCTATCGTAGTCTATTTTCTGTATACTTCCCTGTTAACCTCAAGGGAAATGATTAGTTATGACTTGAAGCTTTTCCATGATTTACCCCAAGATTTAGGTTTGACGTTTTTCTTAACGTGAACTCTTCTTTCTATTCTTTAGATGATGTAGATCGAAGATTAACCTGTATTGGAAGGATATTTATATTCTGATGTATGAGTAGGTGATTCAAGCCTCAAGCATTGATATGGGAATTTGTATTTTGATGATTTATCATTGTATAGTATATTCAAGCTCAAAGTGAGGGAGCAATCTGGCTATGGTCAATAATGCATATGTCAATAATTACTTTGGAACAATTTAATCGACAAGTTTCATTTTTAGAATACCCCTCTATATAAATTAGCATTCATTTTATCATCGAAGACCCCTCAAAAAAACTGACTTTCGAATCGTTGGTGAATTTATGCAAAAAATGTTTCGTGGAAAAGGTGATTTTCCAGAGCATTGTTCCCTCATTTTTTCACAATTTTTTGGCCGATTAGGTTAGACAGGTGGGTTAGATGGGAAGGGGTTGGATTGAGTGGGGGTTGGACAGGTGGGGATTGGATGAGTTGGTAGTTGGATGAGTGGGGTTTAGACAGGAAGGGGTTGGACGGGGTGGGGGTTGGATGGGAAGGGGATGGATGGGCAAGGATTGGTCGGGTGGTTTGGACACAGTGGGTTGGATGAGATGAGGGTTAGTCGGCTAAGGGTTGGATGGGCGGGTTGGACGGGTGGGTTGGATAAATGAGGGGTTGGACGGATGTGAGTTGGGCATTGTTACCAATGTATTTAATGTCTCATTAATGATACCCCTGGGCCCTATAAATACCGTTTCAAGGTGAATTTTTTCATTTTTATCCGTAAATTTCTAGTGCTTTGAGCTCTCTAATTTTACACAAAAATTTGAGTTCTCCCTAATTTCAGCAATGGCCAGTACCACATCTATTCCTACACCAAAATTTCAATACAAAAACCTCATGTGCCCACATATTTTATCTCTACTAAAACCAAAAGACGCTCCAAAGGATTGGCTGGAAAAATCAGAATTTTCCAGGCTTGTGAACATGCCCCAAATCGAAATTGATACATCCAGTTCTTGATCATGCCTACTCGCCTCTTACAACGACAAAGATGAAAAATTTTCCATTCTTGTTCGTGCATCCGAAACATAATGAAATTAATTTTTCTATTGAACCCAAGGACGTGCATTGGTTAACAGGTTTACCTTTCGAAAATAAGTTGCCTGTTACTACAAAGGCCAGTCCTTATAGACGAAGACAAAAAAATTTGGAGTTTCATTACAATGTACAGGTTGATGGTAATTTTATTATTTTCAAATGATTTTTTTCTTAACATTACTCAACCACACAAAGGATCTAATGTTTCTTTTCTATAATTGTAGCTCCTCTTAATCGTTCATCAACAGGCCTTCTTCTACAAGGTATTACAAAAAAAATTCTTTATTACAGTTGCTTCACTTTTTTTAGGCCTAGGATTGTATTATAGGGTAGATGTGTAGACATTTCCTATTGGGAAATTCAATATTTATTACGGACACTAGCATGTCAATAATTTGATTGGTGTAATTATTTTTCCAACTGAATAAAATCAGATATCTCCCATGCCTACGTAAAGCCAATCAAACTGATAAATCAAGGATTGTATTTTCTTGTTGAAATTTTATTCTTGCTTTCTATAATGAAGTGTACTACGAATTGACGTAGCATACGATTCCTACTACAATAAATGATAAGATGATTGGTATTAGTATTGAAGAACAATAGGTAACAGTTACTTTTACTATTTACTTGTTATAACGATTTCAATTTGAATATTTTAAATAAAATAATAATTGTATGATTTTATTTTGCAGAGATAAAATTTATAGCTGCAGTATCTCATAAGGAGGCAATTGCTAGAGGTAAAGTTCCTCCAAAGGTCTCTGTTGATTCTGACATGGATTTAGTAGAATCAACACTAGTAAGACCTCGTCAAAAGTGACCTAGGGCGTCAATATGCACAACACGTTTACCATCACATTTAACTACGGATACGAATAATGAAGTTATCTTTATATATAAATTATAAATTCAAAAAATTACTATAGATTATGTATTCTAATATTTCTAATGATATTTTTTACATGTATTGTATTCAGAAACTACTAAGATGTGGATGATGAAGATGAAACTCATTCTGGGTCTGGAGATCAAAATGTCACGATTGTGTCTCCGTCTATGCAAGGTATATTGTACGGTAGTTTGATTTGCATGTTTTGTTTCCTTATAATTTTTTAGCATTTACAAAGCACCATCCATTATATTCTAACAATTTGTTGTTTGCTCCATGCAGGTAATATGGCTTCAAGTCATTTTCCTCTTGCAAGGAGGCCACCAATTCCTCCAACACGTCAAGTACAAACACAAAGGAGAACTTCAGGAAAGAATATTAGGTTTCCTATAGATTCAATAGGAATAGTTCATCCTGCTACAACCAAGTTTCCTAGGTTGTCACTAGGTGGGGTTTTAAGTGTAACAACCACACAACTTTTCAAAAAAATCACCCTTGATGAGGAGTATTTAGGCTTCGATAGTGGGGATACAGCCAAGAGTAAATATTTTAACACCCATGACATGATTCAATCTACTCCACCTCAACAATAAAATGTGCATGAAATATAGGGCAGTGACTCTCCTCCTCACCCAAGGGATTCTCCACAAACAGATGATGAAAAAACACAGTTTATATTATAAAATATGATATCATATAGCATGGGGGAAACAATTCAATAGGTTTTAATGTCTGATGTGGATTTTGTATGATCTTGGGAAAGGAGAAAAAAAAATTTGATAAAAGAAATAAATACTAGATACCATAATCATGCTCAAATGAATTCATTGTTCACTTCTGTAGAGAGCCAACCAACATGGCAGGATGTTTTGCTAAACAAAGCTGAATCAGGGACAATTTCATATAGTAATGATTATAATGATGAAATTGTAGACATAATGCTAAATAGGTTGGAAAATCTCAATGCTGAAGCACAAGCTTACTACAACAAATGGTCTAAAGACAAGACTAATTTTGTAATAGCAAATGCAGAAAACAAGAAAGTTGTTGTAAGTGGACATTTACTTTTACATGAAAAACTAAAAATTATCTAATATTATAACCACTGGAATATTTTTTTCATATTATTTGATAGACTAAAAATTTAATATTTCTATTTTACAGGCAAATATGAAAATTTAAAGAAAGAAGCAGTTGTTTTTTAAGCACATTTGAAGAATGCCCGCAAAATCTTGAATTCTTGTATACAGTTGAAGGAAAAACTTATTGTTATTAATAAACAAAATAATACATTGAGAAGGATAATAAAGGAGCATAATATGGATCCATAAATATTATTGAAGGAAAAGACAAATGCAGATGTAACACTTTTGTTTGTAGGAGATGTAACAAGGGAGGAGTTGAATATGCTAGAAAATATCAAAACTTACGCAAAAGATCTTTAGGCATCAAGAGTTATTCCTCCAGCTCTTATGTAGGAACAAGAAAAACCTTCACCTGCATCATAAAAATTGATAAGTTAGTTAAGTTCACCATGTGACAGGTGTGTTATCACAATTCCGACACTAGTGTAGGAATTAAAAGATAGTGGCAAGCCCATTTTTAGTTTTTATTTTGGGTGGCAGCCGTAAGCACAACTATGATTTTGAATCATAGGAAGAAAAGAGGATGACCTCATAATGTGTCCTTATATGATAGAACTTGTCTGGAAGCTTTGAGATGTTATAACAACCCCTTTTTTGAATTGTATTGGCCGAAAATGTTGTATGAGTTTATACTTTTTCATAAATTAATCCTCCACGTGAGAAATCAATTTCATACGAACTTTAGAAGTTAGAATTGTATAATGTTACTATAAATTAATACAAACTATGTTTATTTTCTATTGTTTACGTAAATGTTTCTTAAATTTACACTATTTTTGTTTCAGTACGTTTATGAATTCTTGCAAATGTAAAATAAATAAATTAATAGATATAAAAGATGAATGTGTTCTTATTTCAGTTTGTATTTGAAAATCAAACATAACAAAAAATGGCATAATTGAAACAAATAATGACATTGTTGCAATGACGAATGATCAAATAATGAAAAATATAATATTACATTTATTGAAAGTTATAATCACTGAATGAAGTACATAAGTAGTCTCAATAATGTATAGAAGAAATGAAATCTATGTGAATTCGAACAGTCCTAGAGCATCACTTTCATTTGTGTCTTGGAAATCAACTGCAACATGATTTGTGGATGTGTCTCGATCCCCTGGTTCAGGAAAAATATTACTTACTCCTCTTCTATCTACTAGTGAATTCCATAATGCCAGTGCTCTATCATAAGGAAAAGACTCCACTGAGTAACTCGGTACATACAATCTGAGATAACTTTCTAGATTCCTATCCAATCTTTTTCAAACTTTTGACTTTAAAAAGGATAGTGCACTGAAAACACTCTCATCTTCCACAAAACCCAAAATTATTGTTTGAAAAAGCTCATATAACTTAATATACTCACTCAAATATTCACTTAGAATACTACTAGAATAGATATCCTTCCAAATCCTTTTAATGGCACTGTAATCAGTGGGTTTTGTAGAAGTTGAACTTGTCATATCATTGTATTAGCAAAATCCATTGACTGTGAACTAAGTAGTTTTCTTTCAAAAATTCCGTCTACTGAAACTCCATTTACCTCTACAATCTTGCAGAAATGATCAGTAAGATCACCCATGTTTTTGAAAAATAAAGGACTGATAGATGTATAAGGTTTACCGCCAGAAAAATTCTAGAACTACGGATTTACAACTCCCATTTCTTCAAGTATTTTATCATTTTTGAATCTTTCCTGGATCTCTTTAGCTAACGATTTAGAGATCTTTCTCAACTTATTCCTAGTTTTGATTAATACCGAATCATATAAATTTTGTGTCACTTTTACTTCTTCTATTTCTGAGTTAGCCATATCAATTATTTTTTGGTACGTATGAAGTGGAATCTCTTTTCCATGTGCTGTTATGCATAGATGATCATTTATATTGTACTTTAAGAAGCACATAGAATTTTTCAAATCTGTCAATGCATTCCATTTTTCAAAAGCAACACCTTGAAAACTCCCATCATAAATATATAAAATTTCTAGACTCCAACAAACACATCTTCTGAGTCTTATAAAGTTTGTAATGTAGAAATACCGATCTTGAGCATGCTTCGTTAAAATATTAAGCTCCCTTAACATGGGTAAAATACTGCAAAGTGTGAGTAAATTTTCTATGTCAGTTAGATGAAACAATAGATGTTTAGATTTATCTACATCCTTGCGGTATTTAAACATAAATCTTATCAGTGAAGGATATTCATCATATATTCTATAGGCATGTTCGTACATAGATATTCATCTGCTATCTACACCTTTGAGAAGTTTATTTTTCCTTTTGTTTGTCCAATTGAAATTTTTTGAAATTCTAAAAATCTCTTAGGATTGCAAGAATAATAGGCATGGAGATCATGTATCAATTCCTCCACTTTTACTACATTTTCAAATGTGTTCATAATTTTGTATGCGAGATTCATTCTATGAGCCATGCAGTGGATAACAACCATATACAGAGCAATAGTTATCTGAAGTCTAACACACAAACCATTTCTGGCTCCCTGCATTACAGCTGCACCATCGGTTCCGACATAAACTAATTTTGTTGTAATGTCAAAGTCATCCATTCCAGTGATATCCTTTAGATTTGATACCACCAATTTATAAATATTCTCAGAATTGTAATTATCTGTCATTTTATGAATTTCCAAGAGGTGTGGAGTCCTCGTTTCATTAGTAAATGTGTAAACATGAATACATATACATGAAGTATTATCGACTGTGGTAACCTCATCTAAAGAAATGGAAATATACTTTTCCTTTTAAACACATAGTTTCATATCCTCCTTCTCTACCAGACACAGACATTTTGCAATCTCCCAACCGTTGTATCTAACCAATGAGATTGTGGAATGTTCTTTAAACCAATAACTTGATACAACATTCTATTTTCTCTAAAATCTGACATCGGTCTTCCCCTTTTCATTATATGAAATACGGTTGCAAATTGAATACCCTTTGCTTGCTTTTCTGCCTCCATAGGTTTGCTCAATCTGGCTACTATGGTCCCACCTTTTTCATTTACATATTTGATACATTTTTGTTCCTTTTTGTACTCTTCTACGTATTTGACATGTAGGCAATCTTTTGCATCTTTCCATTTATGTGTTCTGATTATGCTGTCATCCTTCAACTTTTGGGAAATGTATATTTTCTCATAGTATTTTTCAATTGTGTCTAGTTTGAGCTGCATCATGTGATCCTTCCCCTTTTTCCAACCACATATTTTGCATCAACATTGTGTTGGAACATCATTACAATTTTTCAATGTGCACAGGTTCAATAAAAGGATGTTTTGCAGCCCATTCAAACTGGAATTTCCTTCCAATTGTCCAGTTTACCATCTTTCTTATATCATATTTTCTATTTTTTCCTTGGGATTCAACTTTTGCATCTGGGCTGTCAACATAAATATTTTGAATCTCATATCTCCTCTTTCTAGAAATAGACCTTGGAGTATTAGCTTTCTCTACTAGTGTATCCTAGGAGTTCGATGAATTTTCCTGTACTTCTATTTCATCAAGGGATGGAATTTTTGCCTCAACATATATTGGATCATCAATATCTATGAATTTATTATTCTCTAAAGGAATTTCTGAAAATTCTACAAATAATTTTATAAAATTGTTACTTATATAGTATTAATCTTATATATAGTTAAATTTTTACAGAGTACAAATGTCACACCAATCCGGCACTATGATAATTCTTCACCGGGAACTCCTCGTGCTATGATTATTTACTAATGCACAACCTTTAGTTTGGTGGATGTAATCTGGAAACACAACAACAAACATAACACAAGAATACCATAGACTATGATAAAAAGGAATGATGATAAATCTGAAATATCAGAGTAAATTATAATATTAGCATGAAATTGTTACAATCTCACCCATGAGGTACTTCAAGTGTTATTGACTTCACTTGCATTCCACCAATACTATGGGAGAAACTTCACAATTACACCTCTTAATGGCTTCTTCAACACACCTTTAAACTGATGGCTTCCTTTACACACTTACTCATACAATATTTCTCACTACTTCCTTCTATGCTAAATGAGGGGGGTGGCCTCTTTATTTATAGACTTCTAGGCTTATCCATCTTATCTCTAAGATAGGATAAGAAATCCACTCTGACGAATCATATTCCATACCTTAACTCTTATCTGTACATGTAAGCTTATCTTTTAAGATAAGATAAACCTTATCATTTCACATGGGTTCCACATTTTTAGACTTTTTACAAATAAAATATACAAAATATTTATGACCTCACTCCTTGTCCTTATTACCAATATAATATTTCTAATTCCTAATCATGTAGACCCTACTTCTCTACTTACCCCAACTTTGACATTTTAACATTACTGGACCACTTACGACAACTATTTACTTTTTACCACAACATTCCTATTGTACTTTTGACTATTTCCGTACTATACATTATTGGCGGCGTCGTACTGGCAGCGCCGTTATCTTCTATCGGACGCTACTACTAATTATACTTAACAACATCCTATTCCTAATACATACATTAATGAAATAGAAATTACGGAGGAAAATTTTAGTGTCGACATCTTCCCCCTTCCTAGCTTCTACTCCGTCCTCGGAGTAGACTATTCTGGTGCTTGGAAAATCTTCAACTTGTCGTGGTTGACCCATTTCGTAATGGGAGTGCCATCCAATTCCTCCAGTCGGTACGTACCATTTTCATGCACAGCTGCTATTTTGTAGGGCCCCATCCATTTTGGAAGAAATTTTCTCTGTCTTCTTTTTTTGTATCTGGAATCATATACTAGAACCAAGTCATTCACATGAAATGGAGACCACCGGATCTTTTGATCAAAGTATTCCTTCTGCTTCATTTTCTTCTTATAGCTTGTATCCTTAGCTATTTCCCTCATTTCCTCTAGCAAATGAAGATGTACCAACCTTTCTTTTACTGAATCACTTTCATCCATTCTTTCATTTTTCATTACTCTGACCGTGGGAATATCAAACTCAATAGGAAGAACTGGATCAATGCCATAAGCCAACTGAAATGGGGAGTATCCTGTTGCTGACTTTGATGTTGCCCTATATGCCCACAATGCTGCATGAATCCTTTTATCCCATTTATGTACCTGCAAGGCTGCATCTTTTGCTAGAATTTGACACAACACAAAATTTGTTCGTTCCACCTGTCCATTTGTGCTTGGCTTGTATGTTGTTGCCTTCCTGTGCTTAATAGAAAACTTATTGACTAGGGCTTCTACCACCTCATTAATGAAGTGGCTTCCTTGATCTGTTACAATTTCTAATGGACAACCAAATCTGGTGACAATGCGTTCATATATGAACCTTGCCACTTCATCCATGGAAGTTGTTTTCAATGGCCTAGCTTCAACCCACTTGGTTAAATAATCTGTGGCAACTACAATATACTTATTTTGGCATGAGGTAGTTGGAAGTGGACCTACAATGTCTATTCCCCACTTTTCAAAGGGACCAAGTGGAAGAATAGGGCATAATGGAGCTGATGAAGTCTTACGGTTACCATGTGTTTGACAAATATCACATGTCTTACAATAATTATAACAATCTTTAAAAAGAGTGGGCCAGTGATAACCTGCATCCAAGATCCTTCTTGCTGTAAGTTGTCCAGAGAAGTGCCCTCCACATGTACCATTGTGGAATTCTTCTAGCAGTTCCTTCCCTTGATCACGTCCAACTGCCCTCTTGTACTGTCCATCAGGTCCTATTCGAAATAATACTCCATGCAGAATAGAATATGGACGACTGGCTTGAGTAATCTTTCTCTTAGTCTTTGCATTGGCACCATCAGGAAACTTGAATTCATTCAGATAATTCCAAATATCTATGTATTCACTAGGGATTGTGTCAAGGGATAACAATGCTGCATCGGGGAAATCATCATCATCACAAGATGATCCTAAACCATCATAGGCTCGAGAGAGTGCATCTGCATTGACATGCTTCTTTCCTGGCCTATCTATAATATCAAATTCAAATTCTTGTAGCAAAATTATCCATCTTGCTATCCTCCCTGATGGGTTAGGCTTATTTACAATATATTTTAGAGCCTGATGATCTGTTACAACTAGAAATTTTTTCCCTAGCAAGTAATTCCTAAACTTCTTTACAGCAAAAATGATAGCCAGAGCCTCTTTTTCAGTTACAGTATAATTTACCTCAGCACTGCTCATTTGTCTGCTCCCAAAGTAAATTGGATGTTCATTCCCATTTTCATCCTTTTGGCTCAAAGTACTTCCTAGTGCTGCATCTGAGGCATCAGTGTACACAATGAATGGCTTGCTCCAATCTGGATTCTTTAAAACAGGTGAAGACACCAGGGCTTCCTTCAGTTGTCCAAAAGCTTCATGCGCCTTATTTCCTGGTTCATAAGTAACATCCTTCTTCAAGAACTGGGTTAGTGGCTGTGCAATCTTTGAGAAATTCTTGATGAACCTTCTATAGTACCCCACATGGCCTAAAAATGATCTCAACTTACTTCTATTCATAGGAAATGGTAACTCTTTGATTTTTGAAACTTTATCAGGATCAGTACCAATACCATCTCTGGATACAACATGCCCTAACAAAACACCTTTAGAACATCCAAAGACACACTTTGTAGGGTTTAGTGAGGCTTGTGCTTCATCTAACCTTTGAAATGTTGTCTCCATTTGGTGCAGGTGGTCCAACTTGCTCCCATAGATGCAAAAATCATCCAGAAATACTCTGATGAAGGTCCCAATGTAGGGTTCGAACACCCTATTCATCAAACGCTGGAATGTTGCCGGAGCATTACACAACCCAAAAGGCATAACTCTATAAGCAAACGTTCCCCAAGGAGTGGTGAACGTGGTCTTCAGCTGATCTTTCTCTGCTATACGAACTTGGTTGTAGCCGCTATATCCATCAGCAAAACTATAGCACTCCTGGCCAGCTACTTCGTCCAAGATCTGATCTGAAAATGGAAGAGGGTAATGATCCTTCTTTGTTGCCTTATTGAGCTTCCTGTAATCAACACAAATGCATAGCTTCCCATTCTTTTTTATTGAGATCACAATGGGAGAAACCCATTCTGAATTCTCCACAGCAAATATGAATCCTGCATCAAGCAACTTATCTATTTCTTCTTTTACAGTCTTGGAAAAATTAGGATTCATTCTATATGGCATTTGCTTTATGGGCTTAGCACCATCTACCAGCTCAATAGAATGTTCTACCCAACTTACTTGACGGAGTTCCTTGTAATCAAAAGTGAATATGTGTATGTACCTTCGAAAGAGCTGGAGGTAGGATTCCTTCTCACTCTCCATCACAGCATCACCAATCTTTATTTGTTGGAGACGATCATCAACTTCTTCTTCAGATAATTTTATGGGGTCATGAGTTGGTGTGACTGGAAGGATATCCATGACTGAAACATCAACCTCACTTTCTTCATCTTCAGTGTCCACTTCACTGGTACTAGAGTAATCAGAGGATGTCCAATCATCAGTTTCATCACTTGAATCCACAGGTTCTGCCTTATGATGTCGAGGGATCACGTTTATCTTCACCCTCTCTCTACCACGTCCAAGTGTCATGAAACCTTCATTCCAGTAGTTTCTTGCATGAACTCTCCTTAGCCATGGTCTTCCCAGCAGCATTGGGTACGCAACAGTACCATTTTTCATCACCTGAAAGTCTACCACACATACAACACCCATAACAGATATTGCCACATTTGAAACTACACCTTCTGGTTTAGTTTTTCCTTTATTTAATGACCTTAACATAAGTGTTGAAGGGCGATCAATTTTTAAACCCAACATATTCATTACAGACTCGGTCATTACATTAACTGCAGCACCTCCATCAACTAAGACATCATGAATTGAAATACCATTACATAATACCTCAGCTTGTGGAGCATAGGGATCCGCCTCTGCCTCCAAAACAGGGACCTCAACCTCCTTCCTTCGTCGAGCATTGAGTCCACTTCGCAACTCCCGCCTCTTCTCAGAAGACATAGCCAAGAGTTGACCATATGTAATATTTGCAGGCCTTTTGGACAGATCTTCCAAGATGGAGTATGGTCCTTGCCCCTGTGAAATCAGAAAATCCTGCACACCCAACTTTCTTCTCCTATGTTTCTTACTAGTTTCTCCTTTCATCTTCTTAGGATCATTTCCATCTTGATTATCTTTTTCTTTCTTTCTTTTTGTTACAAACACATCTACTTCATTATTTCTGCTCTTATCTACTACATCAAAAGAATTCACAGGTGCTTTTCCTTTATCATTATCTCCTTTACCAGATGTAGAAGCTCTATCTGGACAATTATACTTATAATGACCCTTTTTATAACAACCATAACATACAACTTCAGAAATATTTCTTTTTGGACCTCTATCTCCTCCCTGAGAACTAAATTCTTTTCCTTGAAGAAGATTAATAGTTAACTGACCCATCTTTTTGAGCAGATCTTCATACTCAGTAGATGTACTAGGAGAAATATTTGTGCTCACCGGGAGTGGTTGTGGATTCTGGACCAAAGGTGCTGGTGTAGGCTCTACTTTAGCAACAATTTCTTTGGGCTCCTCTTCCATGCTTTCTTCTTGCCTTCTTGCAATCTCCTTTGCTTGTTCAATGGTAGCTGGGCGGTCATACTTCACTCGTTGTCTGATCTCTGGCTTCATCCCAAGAATGAAGTGCTTACATAGGAGATTATCCACGCCATTCATCAACCCATCCGCTAATCCTTCCTTCCGGATCTGGGCATCGAGCTTCCTCCTTAGCTCTAGAACACGAGCATGATAATCCCTTATCTTCTCCTTCTCTCCTTGGGATAGCTTTGTGATCTCGATCATGAGATCTGCATATTTCTGTTGTTCACCAAATTCTTCAAGAAAACTTTCAGTTAATAAATCCCATGAATTTTTCACATTTTCACCTAGTGTTTCAAACCACCTAAGTGCTGAACCATCCAAAAAGGTAGGAAAAAATTCAGTCCATTGTTCCCTTCTTATAAGGCCATTACAAATACAAGATCGTTTAAACTCTTGAATGAAAGAGGAAGCATCTTCATTAGATTGGGCTGAAAAAATAGGAATCTTCCCCATTTTCAAAAGTAACCACCGTAAAATACCAACCCACAAGTACAATCAACAAGACTTATGTGCACAAATAATTGGAATCACTGTAATAGAAAGTGACTTTACACCTTTCTACAGTAAAATAGAAATGACCACGGTAACTATGGTAAAACTTGACTTACTGCGGTAAAAACTGACTTTACTGTGGTAAACACTATTCACAGTAAAAAGTGAAGTTACTGCGGTAAATACTATTCACGGTAAAAAGTGACTTTACTGTGATAAATACTATTCACAGCAAAAATGACTTTACCATGGTAACTACTATTCACGGCAAAAATGACTTTACCATGGTAACTACTATGCACAGTAAAAATAAGGTTACCCTCCAATTGATTTTTGACTAAGTGGGAATATCTCTCCAGAAAATCCACCAACGAGGAATGGTCCCGGCAACGGAACCAAAATGTCATCACCAATCCGGCACTATGATAATTCTTCACCGGGAACTCCTCGTGCTATGATTATTTACTAATGCACAGCCTTTAGTTTGGTGGATGTAATCTGGAAACACAACAACAAACATAACACAAGAATACCATAGACTATGATAAAAAGGAATGATGATAAATCTGAAATATCAGAGTAAATTATAATATTAGCATGAAATTGTTACAATCTCACCCATGAGGTACTTCAAGTGTTATTGACTTCACTTGCATTCCACCAATACTATGGGAGAAACTTCACAATTACACCTCTTAATGGCTTCTTCAACACACCTTTAAACTGATGGCTTCCTTTACACACTTACTCATACAATATTTCTCACTACTTCCTTCTATGCTAAATGAGGGGGGTGGCCTCTTTATTTATAGACTTCTAGGCTTATCCATCTTATCTCTAAGATAGGATAAGAAATCCACTCTGACGAATCATATTCCATACCTTAACTCTTATCTGTACATGTAAGCTTATCTTTTAAGATAAGATAAACCTTATCATTTCACATGGGTTCCACATTTTTAGACTTTTTACAAATAAAATATACAAAATATTTATGACCTCACTCCTTGTCCTTATTACCAATATAATATTTCTAATTCCTAATCATGTAGACCCTACTTCTCTACTTACCCCAACTTTGACATTTTAACATTACTGGACCACTTACGACAACTATTTACTTTTTACCACAACATTCCTATTGTACTTTTGACTATTTCCGTACTATACATTATTGGCGGCGTCGTACTGGCAGCGCCGTTATCTTCTATCGGACGCTACTACTAATTATACTTAACAACATCCTATTCCTAATACATACATTAATGAAATAGAAATTACGGAGGAAAATTTTAGTGTCGACATGCTTCCAATCTGAGGTTTAGATGGATTTGGTTGGAAGAAGGATTCAAATGCCTAAGGTCAGACGTGCTACTGGAACTTATTGAATCCTTGAATCTTCTAAGGTTCAGGTGACTTAGGAAATTGTAATAGTTGATCTGATCAGGGGTTTGACTGTGATAGAATCCTTAGGTTGGATTTCTAAATGTGGGAAGGACAAGGCCAGTAGGGATTTAAATCATCAACAAACAAGTGCACAAGATTGGACCAAATACAGAGTTAGATCAATTTATGATCGGCCAGTATGTCAAAACAATTATGATAGATGACATCAAATCCATCTTCTCATAGAAGCCTTACAAGGGGCTTAGTTTCAGACCGTAGAGAGATGGAGGCACAAACCTCAAAGTAAGTTGGATGCATTTAGAACAAGAATGAGAACTATTCTCATGATATTTCCACGTAAAGATCTTCAACAGTGATAAGGAATCTATAACGGACATTTGTGATCCTGTGAATGCAACAATTTGGTTCTGAAGGCGTACAAAATATTACCAAAGGGTTCCAAAAAGTCTCAATTTTTGTAGATTCAAAACTCTTCAACTTAGAAATTTTCCCTTGTGAAAAGACTACAAGCCTTATACTAATGGATGCATCCAACTGGAAGTTGGATATGAAAAACCCACTTTAACACCTCTAAGAAGATATTTTTAATGAAAAATTGTTTAATATGAAGATGTATGAGAATAGTTCAGTATCAAATCATTTAAATGATTTCAATACGATTGTGAATATGCTAGCTTTTTGTTACAATAGAATTTGATGAATAAGTTAGGTCTTTATTAATTTTATGCTCTTTACCTGAGAGTTGGAATAGCCTGGTAATGGCAGTAAGTAACTCGGTTCCAGCTAACTCGAAGTTTGAAGTTTGAGGATGTTGTAGGGGTGATTCTAAGCGAGGAAATGCAAAGAAAAAGTATCTGGTGAATCTTCTACTTCAGGGAATGCTTTGACAGTGGAAACTAGAGGGAGAAATAGAAGAGATAGAGGAAACCATGGGTGATCAAAAGATCTAGGCAAGGTCAAAATCCAAAACAAGATTGTATGCTAGAATTGTGGAAAGCCTGGGCATGTAAAGAAGGATTTTTGGGAGCTTCTAAGAAGAAACAAATACAGAAGAAAACAAGGTTATGAGCAAATGTGGCAATGGGTAATGTATGTCAGGATGCCCTTGATTCTTTCTTTGCATAATATTACTGAATCTTGGGTTTTAGATTCTAGGGGCTTCTTTCCATGCTTTCCACATAAGGCATTATTTTGTTGATTATGTTCAAGGAGATTTTGGGCATGTTTTTTCTTGGTGATGATGAGCCTTGCAACATAGTGAAAAGGTTCTATTTAGGTTAAGATGCAGAATGGAATACATGGCTATTAAAGGATGTCATACATGTGCCTACTTTAAGATGAAATTTGATATCGGCATGGGTTTTTTCCAGTTAGGGAAGTGATGGTTGTACTGTGATATTTACAGCTAGACTCTTGGAAGGTTACCAAGGGTGCTCTTGTGGTGGAAAGAGGTAAGAAGGTTGGAACCTTGTATTTAACCACTTATAGTACTAATGTCCTGTAATCTTGTGGCTTCAGATGCAGAAATACAACATTATGGCATAATAGGCTCAGTCATATGAGCCATAAGGGCATGAAGATCATAAAGAAAATTTTCTGGATATACAGAAATATAGTTTGGATTTATGAGAGATTGCATATATGGGAAACATAAGCGAGTAAGGTTTCTCAAGGTTGGACCTACAAAGAAAGAGAGTAAGTTAGAGCTGGTACATTCTGATGTGTGGGGGGCCAACTCAGGTATCATCTCTTGGGGGTTCAAGTTATTATGTTACTTTTATTGATGATGCAACAAGGAAAGTTTGGGTTTATTGTATTAGAAACAAATCTAATGTATTTGAAACTTTTGTTAAATGGAAAGCCTTGGAGAGAATGAAACAGGTCTTAAGCTAAAATGTCTTAGGATCAAATAATGGAGGGGAGTATATTGCAATAATGAATTTGATGATTACTGTTCTAAGAATGGAATCTGCAGGCAAAAGACACTTCCAGGAACTCCACAGGCAGAATGGGGTATCAAGAAAGGATGAACAAAAAATAATGGAACGTGCTAGGAGCATGAGGTTACATGCAGGACTTGCCTCTTTATTTTTGGGGAAGAAGCAGTGAGCACAGCTGTGTACTTGATAAAACAGAGGACCCTCAAGTGCCTTGGATGGAGGCATACCTGAGGAGGCTTGGTATGGTAAGAAAGTTGATTATTCATTTCTTAGAGTCTTTGGATGTGAGTTGTTTGCATTCATATAGACAAGGATGATAGGACCAAACTAGAGGCTAAATCAGAAAAATGTACTTTCATTGGTTATGGTTTGTGATGACTTTGGATTTAAATGTTGGAGTATTAAGGACAAGAAAATCATTTGAGTCTAGGGATGTGGTCTTTAATGAGAAAGTCATGTATAAGCAATAGTTTACAGGAAAACACCTATTTACTTGAATAATCCAAGAAGGAATATGCAGTGGTAGAGGATATTCCAGATGGATAAGTGACACCATGAATCAGTTCAGGAACCTCCTCAACAGGAACCCCAAACTCCTATATTGAGGAGGTCTTCTAGGGTAAGTAGAGAACCTGAATGTTTTTCTCCTTCTCTTTATTATTTATTACTCACTGATAATGGAGAGCCATAGATCTTTGATGAAGCAATGCAGGTAGATGTAGGGAAGAATTGGGAGCAAACCATGGATGAGGAGCATCAGGATCTCATGGAAACCAAACATGGGATTTTGTGAAGCTACCCAAAGGAAAAAGAGCATTACAGAACAAATGGGTGTTCAAAGTCAAAGAGGAAGAAGTAGGAAAGAAAAGATACAAGGCCCGGTTGGTGGTAAAGGGGTTTGCACATAGAAAAGGTATAGATTTTGATGAGATATTTTTCTCTTGTAGTAAAAATGACTTCTATTAGAACTGTTCTTGGAATAGTTGCAGCAGAAGACTTGCACTTAGAACAGCTTGATGTAAAGGATGTCATTTCTCCATGGTGATTTGGAGGAGGAAATATATATGCAGTAGCCAAAGGGCTATGAATTCAAAGGTAAAGAGGAGATGGTGTGCAAACTGAAGAAGAGCTTGTATGGCTTGAAACAAGCTCCACGTCAATGGTATAAGAAATTTGATAGCTTCATGATGGAGCAAGGTTATATTAGATGTCCATTCTGACCATTGTGTGTATACAAAGAAATTTGAGGATGGAAGTTATATTATCCTGTGTAGCTTGTATGTGGATGACATGTTGGTTGTATGTAAAAACATGCAGGAAATAAAACTACTCAAGAAGAAGCTAAGTGAATCCTTTGCTATGAAGGATTTGGGGGCAGCCAAAAAAATCCTTGGTATGAGGATATCTTGAGATAGGAAGGAACAAAAGCTGACTTTATCTCAAGAAGAGTACATTAAGAAGTTCTTGGAGAGGTTTAATATGTAGGATTCTAAACCTAGTTGGGACTCCTTTGGCACAATGCCATTTCAAGTTATCAAAGGAGCAATGTCCCAAGACAGAGCAGGTGAAAGAACCAAATGTCCAAGGTACCTTACTCATCAGTAGTTGGAAGTTTGATGTATGCCATGGTGTGCACCAGATATGCCTGATATTGCCCATGCAGTGGGAGTGGTGAGTAGATTTATGAGTGATCCAGGTAGAGATCATTGGCAGGCAGTAAAGTGGATCCTTCAAGTATTTGAGAGGGACCATGGGGACAGTTTTTGTGCTACAGTGGATCAAACACCACTTTGCATGGTTATGTAGATTCAGATATGGTTAGAGATGTAGATGGTAGCAAGAGGACACGACAGGCTATATTTACAATGTAGGTAGGGACAGACTAGTGAGCATCAAAGGATTTCATGACTACATTGGAAGTTGGTGGCTTTGTCAACCATAGAGGTTGAGTATGTTAACAACTGCACACAGAGGCAAGCAAAGAGATGATTTGGTTACAAAAATTGCTTGAAGAGTTTAGGACATAAGCAAGAGGAAGGAAAGTTGCATAGTGATAGTCAGAGTGTCATATACACCTAGCTAAGAACACTACTTTCCACTCTAGGATGAAGCATTTATAGCTTACGTACCATTTCATCAAGACAACTTTGGGGGAAGAGAATTTGAAGTTGGAGTAGATTCATACCAATCAGAATCCTGTAGACATGGTGACCAAGGTGGTCAAAAGGGAAAAAATAAAGTTGTGTTCAAGTTTGGTTGGTCTTCATGGAAACTAGTGAAAGGTGAAGAAGCTTTTTCAGAGGAAAACTAGTCTCCAAGTGGGAGATTTTTAGGTTGTTGAGTTTGTTTTTATATGTGAAAGTGTTGAAGATTGTACAGTAAGAGTACTGTACACTTTCCACAGTTGTCTTGTCGGGGTCCGAGGGTTCGGGGCCAGGCAGGCCCCCGGGTAGCAGGGGTTTGGGCTCAACCCCCGAAAAAATTTTTTTTTGGCCTGATATACTATCGGAAATGTGCTTTTCTCATATGGGTAGTATTTTTTGACCCATAGGTTGATGGGATGGTTTTGGCCCATGGTTTTGATATCCATAGTTTCGTAAAACTACTAAAGTAGTTTTCTGCTTATATGGTTTTGTGCATATGGTAGGGTTGATGTAACATTGCAGATGTGTCTGAATTCGGGTGTGAATTCTGTAGAGTTTGTTGAGCATAGCTCCAAACAGATCTGGGTATTATATTGAGAGAGCGGTGGCTTGTAATAAAATCTGAGCAAGTGATTCTTGGTGGACGTAGCCCAAATTGGGTGAACCACATTAAATATTGTCTCTTTGTGTTGTGTTATTTTATTCTGCACTTTTATTTGAGATCTGTAATATTTTCTGCATATTAGTTTCTATTGTTGCGATTCTATGAGGGATTATTCCCACATACTTATCCCTTATTTCCTAACACATGTTATAATTATGATTGACTATATGTTGTAATGATAAAATTTTTGTTCCTCATACATATAATTCATGTAATATGTGTATGGTTCAGGTCATGATTTAGGGACATATGGTGGACGTATGATCCCTATTGTATAGTGCTTGCAAATTGGGTGCATTATGTGGTAATGTAATTTATTGAAACCCAAGAAAGTAATGATTTTGTTATACCCTGTATATATACCATGTGTAAGACACCATGGTTAGTGTGTGTGGATCACCATTGTGTTATTCATGTAGTTAATGTGTTATGTTGTGAACCCTACACTAACCGAACCTAAGGGAAATAGGTAAAAGGTGTATGTTTGGAGTGAGGAAATGTATACTGTTGACCAGTCACTCAAGCCAAGTATGAGATAGGAAGTGGAGTCTTACATAGGATGAAAACCCACTTTTGTTTGTTTGGTATGTATGGACACTTGCTCATGCATGTTGTGTTTCACGAAACCTTAGGCTGAGTAGATGGTGACTTGTACTCCTTTCTCTCTCCGTATATGGTTATCATATGGATTTAACCTAGGTGTAGTTATGATTATGTTGAGCCTTGTTAAAGTGGTGGTAGGATGATTCATAGAGATGATTATAATGTTGTATTATTTGATATGTTATTTTACGAGCCAAGGTTTGATGTTTAGTGTCAGCAACTCTTTGAGTACCCATTTGGTGGCCGTATAAGGCCACATAGTTATTGTAATGTGCTATCTCCATATATGTATTTTATTTGTAAATTGAACATTTCCCCTTTTCTTGCTAGAACCAACAATTTTCTTGATTGATATGTTCTTATATTTTGGGCATTTTATTTGGTTATTACACAAACATGCAGATTTTTGCACTAACTATGACTATTTGGCCATTTGTTTTGCTTAGATTTAAATATTATTTTTAAGTTTAAAATTTTTATAGCCTAGCCCAAGGCTTGGGATTGTTTCCATTTGGCATTTGAAATGGATTGTTATGCTAGTTCTAATGTCATAATGTGTTGAAATAGGGTCATGGGATTCACCATGGAGTGGTGGAACCTATGGAAATTCTTCATTGTATAGAGGTACGCTCTAAGGAGTTACAAATAACTAGCGGTTTGTTGAACGACGAGTTATTATGTCACTTGGGTTAGAGGTATCTAGAATCTATACGCCTAGGGTCATATGGTGACCTGCCTCTTTTGGGGAGAAAAAAGGAAAATTTATGTTTATTTTATTTAATTAAGGTAGGTATAAGAGACTTGAGGGAGGCATAAGAGACTTGAGGCAGACATAATTATTTGTGTGGGTGTGATTGACACTTTGGGAGAGTACATGGAGTTGTCTTGTGATTCTTGGGAGGTATATGTATTTTTTTTGTGATGCTTGGGAGGTATATGGAGTTATTTTGTGATGCTTTGGGAGATGTATGGAGATTATTTCATGGTGTTTTGTGATGTGTGGAGTTGGTGTTATAATTTATGTGTACTCTTGTGAGTCTTTTTATACATTGTTATGTTACAGGCTTGACATTCCTCTGGGTTGATATATACTATTAGATATTGTCTTGGAATTGTGTCGGTATAGTCATGGTATTTGGGTCATGTGATACCAGTGGTATATGTATCAGCATCATGATTCATTTTTTGTTAGTCACTTGTGTGCGTTGGATCTTGTCTTGTGACATAATTATTGGAAATTATTTGTTATGTGGGTTACTTATTGTCTTTTGATGGTTGAATTAGAAGGCCTTGTGATGTGATATAGTTGTGAAAGTATGTAGCAAGATGTTTCATGGGTTGTTTTGTTGTTTTGAGTTGTGTGTGACACATTGCAACAATTACTGTTGGGCACCCACAAACATAAGACAATTGAAAAATTCTAAACAATGAGTATTAAGATCTGAGTTAAGAAATATTGTAAAGGAAGAACTAAATAATTAGTAAAGTAAAAGGTAAACCTGAACTATCAATCTTCACAAAACATTAAAATTTAAGATATTATCAATATTAGTATGCTTCCTTCTGGTCGTGTTGTACCTGAAATTTGTTTGTTAAAAGACATGTGTCATTATTGAATTTATTTTCTACGTATCCTTCAAGGTTTGGTGTAGTGTCGCATCAAGGATGATGCTATTATAAGGGGAGGGAAATGTAGTGCTAGTATCAGACATAACTAAAATAAATAAAATATTATAATAAACAAATAAAAGCCCCAAGTTTACATGGGCTGGTGGGTGAATGGACAGGGTTTGGTGATGACAAGAATGGATGGGAGGTGGTGTGTGATAGAGCTGGTAGGGAATTCATGGGTAGCCTAATAATTAGTTAGACATGTCAGTTTCCTTACTTAATAATACAAACACTTTTTTTTGATATCCACAACATAAATTTAGTAGTATTTGGAAAGATGCACTGATAGCAAAAGACATGGGTTTCCTCATAGTAAGTCACTTTGTTTCTCCTATGCATCAAACATTCTCCAACCATTCATTTTACATTTGATTTCATACACCTAGTCTGTGTCAAAATGTGAGCCTAAAACAGGTTATGGATGTCCATCAAAGAAGAAAAGATAATAGGATTTTGTTAGATGTTGTAGTTGCAAGTGCTCTAGTAGGTATGTATGCAAAATGTGGAAGCATGCACTTGGCATGTGAATTGTTCATGACTAAATGCCTAAAAGGTGGTCTTATTCAATGCAACTTAACAAAGTATGTACAAAATGAGTTTGATGAAAAGGCCTTGTAACCTTTCAAATCCAAAGCCAAGATTCATAGCCTTTGCAAGCATCCTCCACCATGTGCCAAAATGAAGCATTTAGAATAGGGCGATGGACATCCATAAAGTATAACGAAAATCTAATATTTTTTCATGCTACAATTTTCTCCTAGCCTATGCAAAAAGGGGAAGCGCTGGATTAGGGTATGGACATCCAACAAGAAAAAAACTAGAGGAATCTTGTAAATATGTTAACCTCTCGCTTATTAAAACAAATAAATAATGATTTTTGGAGACTTGTATAATAACCTTCATACCTTCGGAAAGGAGATGTTAAGTTTCCTACGTGTACGTTGTCATGTGAGGAGTCACTTTAATCCTTGAATTGACCTTGAATGATCGTATATGATCTTTTTGATGCCCTTATAGGAGACTTGTTACACCATTTTTTAGTGGTACGAACTTGATAAATTTGAAAAGTCTTATTTTATATCAGCCTACCGTTTAAATCTTGGAAAATGAAGTGCATATCCACCTTTGCAAACCTCTAGTGTTTTTACAAGAAAATTTCTTGGAACCTTCAGTTTGGGGAAACTCGCTCTTCTTAATAGTTTGGAAAAGGAATGTTATAGGCCTCTAGTTGTAGTTTGACTAGGTTTAAAACTAGACCAATTATGACCGGTGGCTCTAGAAAACCTGTCATCATTTGAAAACCGTTTGCTAACTCTCAGTCCCATCGACTCTAGTGAATTATCCATATATAGGGAAACTTGTAGGAAGTTTCTCATTGCATGTTCATCCATCGAATGTCAATTTTGGACGTGGTTTTCTGAGCCCTCGAGCTAACTTTTGATCCTTTACACTAGGCCAATTATGACCAATGGCCTCGGAAAACTAGCCGCCAATCATAAATAATTAACCAATTTGTATTTCCGTTAGTTCCTGTGAATTCTTGGTGCATATGAGGAAACATAGTAACTTAACCATGTGGTGTGTTTTCTCATCGGAAGACAACAATTGAAAGTGGTTTCTTAGCCTTTGAGCCTAAAATGGGCATTTTTGACAACCAACAGGAAAATGTAAAAAGGAAGTTGTAGGACCCTGTCAGGTTACCTAACCACCGTGGAAACTTGTTGACACTTGTAAATAACTATTTGAAACTCTATCTTGTGGCTTGTTGTGTGAAATTTGACTTTTGGGAAAATAGTGTTTCTCTCTCTTTCCTTTCTCTTTCTCTCTCCTTGGTTACGAAATGAAGTCAAACAAATGAAATGAATACATGTCTCTCAACCTTTTCTTTTGAATGCAAATTATAATTATTATTATATGTGAATGGGAAACTAACAACATTATTTATGCTAGATCTAGGTGGATGTCATGCCAGTGATTTATTGTTGGTTTCATGCTCACATGTTTTTGTAGGATGCAAATAAGATTGTGAAACAATGTGGGTCTAAATCATTATATATTGTTAGAATTTATGTATGTTAATAGAAGGAAATTTTTATGTATTGTTATGTTACGGTAAATTTATTTATTTAAATTTGGAAATATGAATGAGATGCTAGTTTTAGGAGTGCTTTGGGAAATGTGCATGTAACTAAAGGTGTTCTTTTGATTCATATTTACATATGGGAAAAAGAGGGTTGGATATATAAATGTTAAATGAAACTATAGAGGATATTTCAACATTTGTGAAGTGTGAAAAGATTTATAATTGAAGTTTTGTAATATTTTAGATGTGAGGGTTTAAGGGGATGTTCATCCACACATAAGTGTTTATTTGATCCTCAAATTTTGTATTGTAAAACTTAGATATGTATGTTGAATGAATTTGAATTTAAAATATTGTAGTGTATTTATAGTGTTCAATAGACAATTAATTAATTTTTGTGTTGTATTCTTACCTTGTAAATGTAATAGAGATATCTAAACAAAATACTCAACCCTGGTATAAGACTGAGGTATAA